>VZTY01030601.1:0-22231 GCA_013400935.1 Turnix velox | reverse complement strand
TCTTCTTGGCCTCCTCTGGACCATGTCTTGGCAAAGGCTGGGCTCTCCATCCCTACCAGCCTTCAGGTCTGGGGTCAGCAAGGGATGAAACTTCATAAGGATGCTTTTCTCCGGCATCATTTCAGCTCTAGCATGTTTCCTCAGGATGCACCTGGGGGCTTCTCTGTCTCAGCCAGGACAAAGACTCCCTGAGCACAAGCTGAGCAGATTCTGTCAGCAAGGCCAAGCTCTGCTCTTGCAGGCAGTGGGGGAGGGGGAGGAGACCTCAGCTGGATTTGCACAGCTGCCGGGGACATGCGGGATGCAGCCGGCGGCTGATCCGCGGTGAAAAGAGGAGGATGTCAGCAGTGGGAGGCTTTCCTTAATGCATCTCCCACTGTGTCCCTGCCCAGATGACGAGTTTCCTCGGAAAGGAGGGGAGAGGACAACCTCCCCACCCTGCCAGCCTGGAAAACCTCACCCAAGCGGTGCCAGGATGTGTTGTATCCCGTTGCCATGGCAACTGACATCTCGCAATGCCGAAGCAGGCACTGCGGAGTCAGGACACATGAATCACCCCAATCATCTGACCTCGGTGTGATGGGGATGGACAAAGAGCAGAGATGTGCTGACTTCCTGGGCTTGGACTCGGTCACTGCTGCAGGGATGTGTGTGCAGTAGGGGGGGTGTCCGTGGTGTGGGCAGCACACCTTCCACAGCAATCCACAGCCTGGTGCAGCACAGTTGAGGGATGGTGCAGGCAGGAACCTGAAGGGATTATGCAAATGGAGCATCCTCACTCTGGGGCTGTGTGGGGTTATGAGATCAGAAGGGCTGCAGTGTGCCATCCCTGTGCACTGGATGGTCACAGGAGCCAATGGCATCTTCCTTCTGCAGAGCAGAGACAATCCTGGAGGTTCAGGCTGGATGTAAGAAAGAAATTCTTCACAGTGACAATGATGAAACACTGGAATAGGTTGCCCAGAGAGGCTGTGAATGCCCCCTCAATCCCTGGAGGCATTTTAGACCAGGCTGGATGAGGTATTGAGCAACCTGGTTTGGTGGGAGATGTCCCTGTCCATGGCAGTAGGGTTGGAACTAGATGATCTTTAAGGTCCCTTCCAGCCCAAACCATTCTATGATTCTATACTGGGCATTTCTCCCTCTCTGCACTGCCATTGCAGCTTCATTCATCCTCAAAAAAAATCAGATTGGAGGCACAGGAGATGCTTGGCATGTTCCTGCTGGGATACTTGGCATGGAAGACCTGTGGGTGGATTTGTGGAAGAAGGAAGCTGCTTCCGTCTGTCATGTTATTTAGGTGATACCTTCTAAGTCAAGGACACCACATTTTTCCATCTCCACTTGTTAGAGAGCTGAAATATTTCCAAACCAGTAGTGGAATATTAACTCCTCTCCTTGTCCCAGATGGATTGATCACAATTTTCTCCCAAAAGTTGAGGACAAAAATTCATTTAACAGTTTGCTATCACTTCATCCCTCTTAATGTTTTCTTGGGGTATAAAAAGGGATGGAAACAGAGAAGGTTTGAGGTGGAAGAGAAAAAGCCTAACCCCCAAAGGCTGCATTTCATGTCATGACAAATTCTGATTTAAAAAAAATGTGCATATTATGTGTCTATGTCCCTTTCCTTTCAAAAACAAGTAAGGTTTTACCAACTGGCTACCCTATATCCCCCATTAGAGAAAGACAAGACAGACTTTCCCCAGTCAGCTTCTCTGGGAGCACTGGTTCTTGTTGTCAGCAGTGAATCTCAACAGAAATTCATTCTCTAGAAAAAGATCCTTGTGGTGGAGTCTTCCCTGTGTCACAGCAGCATTTCACAATCTGTGAAGCCTCTAAAGCCCAGGTTTACAAACAGAGCCAGGAAGAGAAGTGCTACCGAGGGATGGCCCTGACCCACTGTACATCATGCAGAGATGGCAGCCAAAACTGCTGCTGCTTTGTCAAGCTTTGGACAGTACAAATCTTGTCCCGGGATACTAAGGCTCAGGAAAGGAAAAACAAAGGGGGGAAAAAAAATAGGCTAATTCTTCTTCTTTAACTATGAGGGTGGTGAGACACTGGAAGAGGTTGCCCAGAGAGGTTGTGGATGCCCTCTCAATCCCTGAAGGTGTTTAAGGCCAGGCTGGATGAGGCATTGAGCAACCTGGTGTGGTGGGAGGGGTCCCTGCTCATGGTATGGGGTTGGAACTAGATGATCTTGAAGGTTCCTTTCAACCCAATCCATTCTATGATTCTTCCATCCAATTTAACCTGCTGCATCAACCCAGCTCTAGTGAGATCTCACTGGAGGCAGAAGCAAGAGGGACTGAAATCTGCTCTTCTGAGAGCAATAAGTACCTTCTGCCTATTACAGGCAGTTTCTGACCTTGCTTAAACTGATGGGCAAGTTTATTATCTTGTGTTTTAGCTAAATGGAAGAGGCAATTATTCTTCCATCTAGATGAAAGTGGCTTTAGGAACAGAAATGTTAAATGAGGGAAAAGCCCTGTAAAAGCTGCCATAGGAAGAAAACTGGAATCTTCTAGGAGTACAACTAGGGATGGAAAAGCTGTTGCAAGTCAACTGTAGATCAAAGGGCCATCAGAGACACAGGAGTGATGGTGACTTTAAGAGGAGAAGCAAAGCAGTGGGACTTGATGGATGAAGTGCCACAGGCATTGCCAGCAGAGGAATTCCTGCTGCCATTTGTGCCACCCACATTTGGGAGAAAAGGCCCCCATCTCCAAGCCTCATGCCAATAAAGGGCTATTCCAGAGAGATCTCTGCTCCTTCATCACTAAGGGCAGGCTGCTATGGCCTCAGGGCTTGCACATCACTCAGACTGAAGTGACTGTACAGAAAACACTGATGCATTTCAGCTTCTCTGCCCTGGTGAGCTGGAGCCCTTTCCTCTCCTCTACTTGGAGAATTTCCTTTCAAACCTGCTCTCCAGCTTTCACCCCAGAGAAGGGTACATGCATCACAACAAACAGATAAGAAAAGGAATGGGGGCTCTGACCTCATCTGGACAGGACATGGACAAAGCTACAGCTAGGTCCTGGAGTCCTAGAGCAGGGAAAATCTGGAGCAGATTTCCTATGGACATGAGCTCTCACATCTTCTTCACACATATGCCCACTCATCATCAGAGATGGAGAAAGGGGCTGGGAATACAGTAGAGCTTGCTGAGCTGGGCTGATGCTGAAGGTGGGACACACCTTGGCTGCTCACAGCCTCAGCCAAGTTCTCCTGGTACCTGCAATTGCTCTACATCAAAGGGTGCTAGCATGGAAATAGCTGATGTTTCTCTAAAGCCATGCTGACTGAAAGCAGTCCAGCTCTCTCATGGCCCATGAGTTCTCCAAACAGGCTGCTGCCCCTTCATTTGACTTTCTCCTCCAAAATGCAGCAGTTTCACCCATATCCAGCTGGGATGCAGCTGTGCAGACTGTGCCCAAGGGGCACATGACCATTGTGTTCCATTGGGCAAGCTGGGAGTCCACTGCTTTGCTTTTCCCTGGTCCTGGAGAAAGCAGCCCCACGCAATGCAGGGGCTTGCTGGTAGCTCGGAGGCCTGATGGTAATAAATGAGTGAAGAGCACATCTGCACACAGCGGAGACGCTCCCTGCCAAGTTGCTGCACTGCAGGACCACTCTCATCTGTCTCTCTTTAACAGGAACAAATGGAAATGAGCGAATCAATTAACACAGCACATTAGCAAAATGTCAGAGCCTCCCAATCCCACTTAACCCTTCCCTCTGCCAGCCCATGTCAGCAGCCCAGCCTGGCCCAACTCAGCATCCTGGGTTGTCCAGGCCAGTTGCTGGCTATGGTGGCTGCAGACAGTGGAACTCGTCTCAATCAGTGCAGGCAGGAAAGAACAGAGATGAGATTGCAGCAGGAACCACCTCACTTGAGGATGACACAGAGCTGCTGGGACTTGAGAATGGCATGCTGCCACGTGGGTCACAGAACAGCTGGCTTGCAGATCCAACAGACTCCTTCAAGTCAGCTGGGAGCAGGTTTCCTCCACATCAGGTCAGGAGAGGGTGATGTCTAGGTGCTAGCATTTTATTTCCTTCCAGCTCATCCTTACCTGGGGAAACCTTGGTGAGGGCATGATGTTGCCAAGCCATCCTGCATGCGTTGAAGCTTGTGCAGATAAAAAGCAGCACTGAGCAGTACTAAGTCAGGCTGGATGGCCAGCACAGAGCTGGGCTTTCCTGTGGTGGGACATGTTACAGCTCTGAATACTGTCACCATCATTAGCAAGGTCTCTGTAGATCAGTTGTTCCTGCAGATCTGTGCTTGCATGTGCGTGAGCAACAGGAGCATCAAGTCCTCTCTCCTCTTTGCCATTAAGGGTCATAGCCAACAGGAGAGCTGTACTAAAACATAATAAACTCTCATCAGCTAATTAATAATTAGAGACACTTGTGCCTGAAAGCCTGGCTCCACTGGTGGGATGATGCAGCTCAGCTCTCCTGCTAGGCACTATTATCAAGATCTCCAAACCATGCCAGACCTCAGGACCGAGTTATACCCAGGGCACCAGTGGTCCTGGTCACAGGTCACTGAGAGTTCCTGTGTTTTGGGCTCAGGAACAGCAGGCAAGGCATATCTCACTTGCTTGTCCCAGGACTTCTTTAAGTGCAAGTCCCTGGATGGCAGGGTTTCATTTCACCCAAAGGAAACAGGGCACAGCCATGCAGCTGGCTGAAGTCCTCACGCCAGGAGGGAAGAGCATCCAGAAGCTGAAGCTATTTCCTCCTTCATATGAGGAGGAAGCAAGGCTTTGAATTCCCAAACTGGGCAGAAATGGAGGTTCTCCCTGTGATGGCCATAGAGAGCTCTGGCCTGCAAACAGGCAGCCTGACAGGAGGGGCTGCACTTGGCATCTACATTCCTTGTCTGGGTTTGTGAGACTGAAATTTTCTTAATGAAAGTCTAGTGGGGGTTGTGTCTATGAAATTAAAGGACACTTGCATCATCAGGAAAATCACAGATGGAACAGGTAACCCAGAGAGGTTGTGGATGCCCCCTCAATCCCTGGAGGTGTTTAAGGCCAGGCTGGATGAGACATTGATCAACCTGGTGTGGTGGGGGTTGTCCCTGCCCATGGCAGGGGGTTGGAACTAGATGAACTTTAAGGTCCCTTCCAACCCAAACTATTCTATGATTCTATGAATAGTTTGGGTTGGAAGGGACCTTAAAGATCATCAAGTTCCAACCCCCCTGCCATAGGCAGGGATACCTCCCACTAGATCAGGCTGCTCAGTGCCTTGCCCAGCCTGGTCTTGAACACCTAAGATTCTTCTATGATTCTATGTTGTCAGCAATGGTTGATTCTTTGCAAGTGTCTCTGAACACAGCCCTGTTGTCACTCCATCTCCCCATGAAGGCAGGGATGCACACACACACAGACATGCATTCCCAGCCCCCACACTGCCAAGTGGCTCATGACCCATCTCTGTGCACGTGCACGGGCACACACAGGCTCTCCAGCACTGCTGCCAAGTGCTGTAACTCCCATCTGAAATGGAGATGAAAACTTACCAAGAACCACTTAGAAACACTGGAGAAAACACTGTAAACAGCCCAGGGTTCAGAGAACTTGAAGGAGGAGAGAGTAAAACTGTCTTTGGGTAAGAGAGATGTCATCTCCATACCCAGGAGTGCCAGCGATGGCAGGGTGCTCCCAGAGGGGGGTGAGAATTTCAGGAATTTCAGGGTCTTCTTATCTGGGTATGCTCATCTTCTCCTGCCTGAAAAATCAAGGCAAAGCATAAACTCCAGGAGGCCCATAAAGGGGCTCTGTATGACTAGGACACCTCTTTCCACAAGCCGGAACAAAGGAAGCTCCACAGAAATATAAGAAAAAAAAAATTCACGGTGAGGATGAGAGAAGAGTGTCCCAGGCTGCCCAGAGAGGGTGTGGGGTCTCCTTCTCTGGTGACTATGGCAGGGGGGTTGGAACTCGATGATCTTTGAGGTCCCTTCCAACCTGGACTATTTTATGATTCTATGATTCTATGACATTTAAACCCTGCCTGGACATCTTCCCGTGTGACCTGATCTGGGTGTTCCTGCTCTGGCAGGGGCGTGGGACTAGATGAACTCTCCAGGTCTCTTCCAATTACTGATATTCTGTGATTTTGTGATTCAGCTCCACAACCACCCACCAGCCATCACCACCTCTGCTAACCTGCTGACCAGGGGTCACATGTGTGGACCCAACACATGTCCCTCTCTCCCACACAGATGTGGAAATAGTTGCAGCCAGATCTGAATCAAACCAGATCCTTTCAGCTTTATTTTGCCTACTTTTCTTCATGCTCTACAGTTATAAAAATCACGGGGTCATAGAACATAGAGTTGGAAGAGACCTTCAAAGACCATCCAGTCCAACCCCCTGCGGTGACAGGGACATCCTGCACTAGATCAAGTTGCTCAGACCCTCAGCAAGTCTGGGCGTGGATGTCTCCAGGGATGGGGCCTCCAGCACCTCCCCGGGCAACCTGGGACAGTGTTTCACCGCCTTCATGGGCAAAAACTTCTTCCTCATGTCTCATCTAACCCTGCCCTGCTCTAGTTTCAAACCCCTGCCCCTGTTCTGTGTCTCCATGCCCTGGCAAACAGCCCCTCCCCAGCTTTCCTGGAGCCCCTTCAGACACTGGGAGGCTGCTGTGAGGTCTCCTGGAGCCTTCTCTTCTCCAGCCTCAACAGCCCCAGCTCTCTCAGCTGTTATCCCAAAGGCAGTGCAGGGTGTTTCACCTCATGTTCACAGGGATCCTTTGAAATGCTCCACAGAAAAAAAAAAAAATCAGGAAGGAACTCTTCTGAGTGGAGGCTGTGAAGGAACCCTGCCAGCCAAATTCCTGCACTGTGACAAGGGGTGATTACCCACCCTCAATGGCCTCTAATCCACTGCCATCCATTCCCACAGGAGTTCCCAGCTCTGCACACCCTGCTGCATACAAATCCTGCCTGCAGAATGGGGATGGATTGTCAAGGCATCACCTTAATTATGCAATATGGCCCTGATAGCTCAGGGGACTTTGTGTCCGAGGCTCCCTGGGCCCTGCAGAGCGTGGGGTGTGAGAAGCACGATGGGAAGCCCAGGGCACTGAAACAATCATTGCCATGAATTAATAATGTTCTGTGTGTCAACAAGCGCTTCCACCTGGAGGTTTCAAAGCACTTTGTGGGCAGGAAGAGGGAAGAGCTGGGTGGATGCAGCTGTGGAAGAAATAGATGTCCAAGCTCAGATTGCTGCAGGGCAGTGATGCTCTGGGATGCTGCAGACCTGTCTCCAGTGCCTCACATTTCTGGGATGCTCTGAAGGGACTGTGTGTGACCTGGCGATGACATCAGTTATTTAGAATCATAGACTGGTTTGGGTTGGAAGGGACCTTAAAGATCATCTCATTCCAACCCCCTGCCAAAGGCAAGGACACCTCCCACCACACCAAGTTGCTCAGTGCCTCATCCAGCCTGACCTTAAACCCCTCCAGGGATAGAGGGGGCATCCTCAACCTCTCTGGGCAACCTCTTCCACCCTCACAGCAAAGAACTTCTTTCATCTCTCCAGCCTGAATCTCCCCTCCTCCAATTTGCATCCATAAATCCAAATCCTGCCATCCTGGACCCTATTAAAAAGTCCTACTTCAGCCTTTCTGTAGCCCCCTGCAGAGATTAAGAATCTTCTCTGAGGTCCCCCCTGCGCCTCCTCTTCTCCCGGCTGAACCACCCCATCTCCTTCAGCCTGTCCTCAGAAGGCAGTTGCTCCAGCCCTCTCATCACCTTTGTGGCCTCCTCTGGACCCACTCCAACAGCTCAATGTCCTTCTCTTGAGGGCTCCAGAACTGGACCTGACATTCCAGGTGGGGACTCACCAGAGCCGAGTAGAGGGGCAAAATCCCTTGACCTCCCTTGACCT
This sequence comes from Turnix velox, assembly GCA_013400935.1. Taxonomy (NCBI): domain Eukaryota; kingdom Metazoa; phylum Chordata; class Aves; order Charadriiformes; family Turnicidae; genus Turnix; species Turnix velox. The sequence continues at coordinate 14,306 of VZTY01030601.1, read as the reverse complement.
GTTGGTCACACTCATCTTGATGCAGCCCTTGTGCCTGTGCTCCCCCTTTCAGCCCTGTGGTGCTGCTCTGCAGGGGCTGTCAGGGCTCAGGGCTGATCCACATCAGCGCTGCAGTTAATGGGGATGGCAGGGGCCTGGCTGTGCTGACTGACACCAGAGCTGTGTGAGACCTGGCAGTGCCATCACTGAGCTGCCTGACAGCCCTCCTGGGCAGAAGTTTCCTTCTCTTGTAATTCCTGGGCATGAGAGAGCAGAATCAGGAATGGGAACTGGTCCAGGCTAACCAAATCCTGACTTGTCCCTTGCACCTTGCATCACTCACGGCAGGAACCATGCAGACAGAGGGAGATGAGAGGAGATGGAGCCTTGAATATCAGTCTCCTGGGTCCCTGTGATGGACTGGCTGATGGTTCCAGCTTGATGATACAGGACAACAGACACATAGCTGTGCCAAAACCATGGCTACTTGGCAAATTAACTCCTTGACCAAGGAAGTCAGCACTGCCAACTTGGTGCATTGTCACCTTTTCACATGCCATCCCAGCCCATTAGATGTTGGAAGATGTTGCTGTTTCCCTCAACACTCAGCTCTGCACTCTGCTCTACCAGTTAGAAAGTGGTGCTGGTGGTTCTGGTCCCCATGGAAGTGTAGGTATGGAGTGCAGGATGTCATACAGCTGAGCCACCAAAGCTCAGAGTAGGATGTCTCCTGGCTTTTCAACCTGGGTCTCTGGGCTAGGATTATCACACTCTCCCAGCCCTTCAGCAGGGGTAGCTTTCAGGTTGTTTTCCCCAGGAAGGACAAGGGCTTCCTCATTTACTGCACTTCCCCCGTGAGCTGCAGTTCCTGGTGGCTGACATGAGACTCCCTTCACTCTCACTAGACTTTTAAAATAAATACATATTAATATTTATATGTGTCACAATCCTGCTTGAAACCTTTCAAGTTCTCCAAGGAAGGGTTAAGGAGCTCAGAATCTAGATAGTTCTTGCATCCTGAGCAGTCTCCTTCCAAAGTAAAAGCTGGACATTTGCCTGCTATGTGGCTAGAGCCCAGGTATGTCTGGCCCCACTTTTCTTGATGCAGCCCTTGTGCCTGTGCTTCCCCTTTCACCATACCACATCCATCCACCACACCACATCTGTCTGCATGGCCAACATCTGCAGTACCATGATGCAGCATCACCCAGTGTAGAGATGTAACTACAGCCCCACTGGGATCTGTGCTCTGCAAGTGGTTATGCACAATATTCTTTAAAAATAAAAAAAAAACAAGACATGGTAAAATTCTTATTTCCAAGCATGTTCACAGCCCTTGACTAATCTGTTTCCGTACTTATACTTTTTATCTATCCATCTTTTTTTCCCTTCCCCTCTCTCCAGTGTTTCACCCTACCTCTCTCTGCAAAGATTTCTTTCCCCACATCCAGTCTGTCTGTATGTAGCCATCTGTTTGTCTGTCTCTCTAGCCATCTGGGTGTCTGCCTACAGTGTTTGCTGTGTCTCTAAAGCATATACAGGCTGCATGTATAGATCTATCAACTGGAGGTCTACTTGCCAGTCTCTCTAAGCTGTGTTCCATGGGCTTCATTAACATGCAAATTAGCGAGATCTGACTGGCTCACTTAGCTGCTACTTCTCTTAGACAGCCATGCAACAATGCAAATACTAATGAGGCCATGGAAATGGCACTTGCTCTATTGCTAAGCAGGCATGCACACAGAGCAGGCTTTGGCAATTTCAGGCATGCCATCCATCCTTACACCTGCTGGAGGACTCAGGACAGAAGGGATGGTTGATGGATGGATGATTAGGGGCACTGAAGCAGAAAAAGAGGAGAGAATTTCTCTCCTGATGGGGATGCCAGCATTCCCAGCCCCAGGATCCTTGGCTCCAAGATCCCCTTGTCCTCACAGCTACATGCCACTGCTCTGGATCTCAGCCACTGATGAGATCCCCCAGCTCAGGAGCACACTGATCCTACCATCCCAGACAACATGAATCCTGATCTTGATATAATGGATTGTACTTTCCTGGGTTTGAAGGCTATGGTGTGTCTCTTTCCCCAGACAGGATTATGTGTCTCTTTCCCCAGACAGGAGAGGGGAGATGGAACACTGTGGCACATCTGCTTCTGCAAACTCTCAGCCTTGTCTCCTAGCACAAAGATTAGAGAAAAGCTCTCAGGTAGCTGGGTGCAGTCAGACTCTCCCACAGGGCTCATGAGCTGCTCCTGCCTCTTGGTCCCCCCAAACAAGAGCTGCACCAGCTTCCATGCTCTTCTGCTCTTCTTCCTTCAAGCACGTAATGTGAGTCTGGGTCGCCATGGGGGAAGTTTTCTGTTACTCTTCAGCTCCATCGCCTCCTCTAATGATAATTCAACCATACACCTCCTTGTAAAACATCTAAAATGATCAAACGCTGTGCAGCAAGATGAAGGCATCTCATCTTAGGAACCAGTTTCTGTATTCCTTTTTATCCTGGAGATAAAATAAAGAACCATTTGCTCTGGCTGCTACTTCAGTCTCTTGCCTCTCCTCATCCACACCACTACCCACCCCCTTGGGAAGTAACACTGGAACAAACCCAGGCTGCTTTACCCCCCCCAGTTCTTTTCATCTCGACCCTGACTGCTGTCACAGGAGAAGCAGAGACCAGCTCTTGCAACCACTCACCAGGGCCTGGAGGGATGTCCCTGTGTCTACTCTGACAAGGTGTTGTTGTCATCTGTGTTCCTATGGCAAAGCCAGAGCAGACGCTGAGCACATCTTATCCCTCCTAAGGTCAGTGCTCCTGTCCCACACCAAAAAGTGTTCACAATCACATTGGGTGAGTGATGAGGGCAGAAAAGCAGCCTGGGATTAAAGAATTAGGATACAAGGAAAAGGGGTAATGTTTTTAAATTGAAAGAGTGGAGATTTAGATTACGTACTAGGAAAAAATTCTTTGCTATGAGGGGAGTGAGCCCCTGGCCCAGGTTGCCCAGCTTCTGCTGTGGCAGCCCCAGCCCTGAAGGGGTTCAAGGTCAGGTTGGACAGGGCTCGGAGCAACCTGGGCTGGTGGGAGGTGGAGCTCGAACCAGATGTTCTGTGAGGTCTCTTTTGACTCATTCTGTGATTCTATGATTTTAAGGAGATAGAGCTGAGGCCAGGAGAGATGTTTTGCCACTTAGAGATAGATGATGAAGTGGAGAGAATGACAAACCATAAGCAGTAAAGGTGGTTTAACCTGTCCAGGGGGTGCCATGGTCTGTAGGACCATTTGTTGAGGGAGGGGGTGAAGCTGACTGGGACTGGACTCATCCCGGCTCATCACAGATTCAACAGCAGCTGTCAGCGCTTCAGTGACTCCATGCTGTGATTTCTTGGACTCATTCTCCCTCCAGAAATGGTCTTATAAGAATCTTCTCTGTGGAGGTCATCTCTGCCAAGGAGATAGGTCTTCTAAGAAGGTTAAATTTTTAATACAGCCCAGGAGGCAGAATTTACTGAGGAATCGTCTGAATTCCTGAGAATTGTCTGAGTTTAGGCAGTGTTTAGGAGCTGTTACTGTCTTTGTAGGAACTGCATTGGATGGAGACTGGCTTTATGTGCTGTTCCCTGGCATCTTGCCTGAAGATAAAAGTGGGATGAACTTCCTCATCATTGAAGGAGAAGTTTCAAGGTGGAGATTCACTCTCAAGTGCCAGGTCTGTTCTTGGTGTGAATGTGTTTAGGAGGACACCTGGCATAAGGTGGCAAAGTCTTCCCCAGAAACACTTAATAGATAAACTCCTGTACTGGCCCCTGGAGAAGATGATAGCCCTGATCATACAGTTCTTCCTAACTGCAGCTCACATACACACACACACACACACACACAGCACAGCTCTGAGCTGGAGCTGGATGGATTCTGCCTTGAGATGAAACATCTGAGAATCTTGACAGTCATTAACATGTTGTAAAATACTAATGGAGGAAGGCGAGCGACACCTTCCTTTCAGCTTCTGTCCATCTGCCCTCTCAGCTCTGACAGTCAGAGATGGGGCAGAATAAAACATCTGCTTAATTTGACCTGTTGACTCTTCGGTGAGAATTGCTCATGTCCACTGATGCGAAGGTCACCTCATTAAGAGGAGCAAAGAGCCAAGTCTCTTACCTGGGGGAGGCTGGTGACTCCAGCCTGCTGAAGGGTGACCTTTTCTCCAAGCGTGAGCTATGCAGGAGGAGACGGGTCCTGCCACGCATGCTCTGACCCAAATGGCAGTTAGTTTCATAGACACTTACACATCCGAGCACTGGTTTTGAACTTTTCATTCTTACAAGCCTGTCAGATCTTGAAAGCTCTAAGTGCCTGCAGTGTCTTTTCCTTGCTGCTGGGACAAGGACGATGCTGGAGCTAAAATGCTCCTTCTCTCACTGGCAGGGCTTGATAGAGCAGGAGCAGGTCCAAGATTCCCATTCACAGGAACACCTTGGGCCCACCATGGGCAGACATTTCCTCCTGCACTATGTCTGACTACAGCTGTACCTTGGTTCCTAAGAGAACAGGCTGGATGTGACCCAGACACAGCTGGTACATGATGCAGGACTAGGAGTAATGGATGTGAATCAGAAGAGGGGAGATTTAGGCTAGATATAAGAAGGGAGTTCTTTCCTGTGAGGGTGGTGAGACACTGGAAGAGGTTGCCCTGAGAGGCTGTGGATGCCCCTTCAATCATTGGAGGTGTTTAAGGCCAGGCTAGATGAGGCATTGAGCAACTTGGTCTAGTGGGAGGTGTCCCTGCCCATGGCAGGGGTTTGGAACTAGGTGATCTGTGAGGTCCTTTCCAACCCAAACCATTCAATGATTCTATGAAAGGAAGGGTGTGTGCACTATTTCCCAGAGAAGCCCAGCTTCTGGTGCAGAGCAAAGAAGGGAGCAAAAGCCCCATGGGATGCCTGCTGGAACAGTGGATACAAGCCTTCCTCCCACTCCCAGCACTCTTCCTCACCTCAGCTGAATCCCGAGAGCATGTGAAGCCCCTGCTCTGAGTTCCTGTGTGCAGCAGGACACAAGGAAACCAGCAGCAGCTTCTGCACTGTGGGAAAGCAAATGATCCAAGTCTTCCCTGCTGCCTCAGAGGGGATTTTTTAATTATTATTATTTCACCTTTTATGTTATCACCAGGCTGTGGAAGGAGGACATCAGCCATCCCCAGCAGCAGGCACGGCAGCCGGACTTTTGCCCTTCTGCAGCTCGGCAGAGCCCCTCCAGAGACCTGCCCTCCCACCCCTCCCCAGAGCAGGAGGGGGGAGACATGCCCACCTCCCCCCGCCTGCTGCCCTCCACAGACCTTTAATTCTTTCTTCTCTGATGTTAATCTTGGAGGTGGTGCACAGGTCAAGTTTAATATGCTATCCTGGGGGAGTTTCATTTAGAGCCAGGGAGAGGGAGACTGGGGATTCAATTAGGGTTTCCCGTGTAGTCCGAGAGCACCACCAGTTTCAAAAGGCGGCCGGGTTGTGCTCAGCAAATGCCAGTAGAGGCAGTTTCCCGCAGACCTGGCTTTTATCCACAGCTCAGCCATTACCTGCTGCTTCTCTGCCCCACACCCCTGCCCCCAGCTCACCCCAGACACCTCCCACAGCCACGGGGCTGTTGCTCACGGCTCCTTGCAAATTCCAGCTCTGCTTCACAGACATCATGTGAGACCACATCTGGAGTGTTGTGTCCAGATGTGGAGCCCTCAGCTGAAGAAGGACAGAGAAATGCTGGAGGGAGTCCAGTGCAGAGACACAGAGATGATGAAGGGAATGGAGCATCTCCCTTCTGAGGAAAGACTGAGGGAGCTGGGGCTCTTCAGCTTGGAGGAGACTGAGGGGTGACCTCATTCATGGAAAGGGTGAGTGTCAGGAGGATGGAGCCAGGTTCTTCTCAGTGACCCTGGGGCAATGGGTGCAAGCTGGAACACAGGAGGTTCCACAGAAATGTAAGAAAAAACTTTTTCACAGTGAGGGTGAGGGAACAGTGTCCCAGGCTGCCCAGAGAGGGTGTGGAGTCTCCTTCTGTAGAGGCATTCAAAACCCACCTAGATACCTTCCTCTATGCATTCATATGTCTGCATGCATTCCTTTGTGACCTGATCTGGGTGTTCCTGCTTGGGCAGGGGGACTGGGCTAGATGATCTCTTGAGGTTCTTTCCAATCCTTGATATTCTGTGATATCCTATCCCACTCTCACAAGTATGTGCCAGCCCTGTGTGCTGAGGGAAATGCTGGCTGCAATGGAGAAGGCATTTCAGCCAGTTCCACCCTCTGCTTCAGTTTCCCAAGCTGGTGAGTGGCAATCAAAAGACACAGGCAGTTATTACAGATGAGTTCTATGTACGGGGGTGAAGAAGAGACCTCTTTAGCACAGATACCTCTGAAATATTTGTTGAGAGATTCAGGGGGATGCTGATGACCCCGGGGTAGTTGGATTCCCCCTTGGAGACTGAGAGATCTCACCCCATCCACTGCTTGGGCACGTGGCAGCAGTGCTGCCTGTAATGCAAAAGGACAGGCAGTAAACGGCTGTGATGAGGATCATAAATATCCATTAAACCAGCTTTTAATCTACCCTACTAACAACAGGGATTCTGGTGAGCCAGAGACAGGAGCCTGGCAGGATACATGGAGGGAGCAGGTGGCACACAGGCAGTGCAGCATCCCCACATCCCAGCACAGGGCTCCTGATTACCAGGGAGAGGATGAACCATCTCTGCAGAGAAGGGAGCCAGGGCAGTACCTGGAGATGGGAGGGCAGGCTGCTACACTGTCGCCTCCAGGGAAGGAGCTCCAGTCTGGCTCACAGCCCTGCTTCACGAGACCTGATGTGACACTGCTTTGTCAGAGGGAAATACAGCCTTTCTCAGATAAGAAGGTGATGCCTCAGCCCCTTCTCTACCAGCATTGCTCCAGCAAAGGAGAAGGTAGGTCAAGATCCCTCTCAGTGCTGGGGAGCAGAGACTCATGGAGGCTGGTGGTTCATGGAGGGAAAAACCTGTCTCTCTCTGTCATCTCAGAATCATAGAATGTGTTGGGTTGGAAAGGACCTTCAAAGGCCACCTAGTCCAACCACCTGCAGTGACAGGGACATCCTGCACTAGATCAGGTTGCTCAGACCCTCAGCAAGCCTGGCCTTGGATGTCTCCTGAGATGGGGCTTCCCCCATCTCTCTGGGCAACCTGGGCCAGTGTCTCACCATCCTCATGGGGAAGAACTTCTTCCTCATTGCTCATCTAACCCTGCCCTGCTCTAGTTTCAAACCACTGCCCATCATCCTGTGACTCCATGCCCTCGCAAACAGCCCCTCCCCAGCTTTCCTGGAGCCCCTTCGGCTCTGGGAGGCTGCTGTGAGGTTCCCCGAGATCCTGGGGTATTGCCCATAAAATACCCCCACGAGGTATTATCCAAACAATGCCCTGTGTAACCCTCTCCAAGTCTCAGTGTGATGCCATTCATCTGCCATTACAAGAACCTGACTGTTGCATCCCACTTGCCTTTCTCTCCAGGGGACAAGAACAACTTCTGGAGCTCCTCTGGATAACAAGGGCATCCTTATTCCTAACTCCTATTGATGAGTTTCTCTCCACCTTGTTCACAGTGTCTTTACCATCTTCCTGTCAACACTGCCATTCACTATTTATGGCTGTACAGTGTGGACCAGGTCACATCTGGTGTCCTTCCTCCAGTTTCAGCATAGGACAAAGTACCCCTGTATGGCTGCTGCTTCTGCCACCATTCTCTTTGCTGGAGCCAGAGACAGGTCCAAGATGCCAGTTCCCTCCCTGAGGAACCTGGGGTCTTCCCTAAGTAGAGTTTTACACAATGTACAAATTCAAGAAGGGAGTGGAATTTCACCCAGAAATATCATAATGTTTAGCTGGGTTTTGATGCTGCTGAATCATTAAAAGAGTAAAACATGAGATAGAATAGAAATGAAGATTTGATCTAATGTGATAATGTAAAAGCACAAATGGAATGAAACCAAATGATAATGTCAAATTGAAATGTTCATCTCTCTTTGGAAAGAATCCTTTCAGAGTTATTGAAACAAAATGTGAAAGTTGAAATCATTTGGTTTGACACTTCTCCATAGAAAAAAATTCATCAGGATCGACACGTTCCCAGGAGATGTTCAGATTTTAAAAGCTGCTCTGCTGGAAAAATGTTGCCAGACAGAAATCAGGAAGAGCAAAGGACCTGCTTTCTCCCTCTGCCCCTCTCCTCTCTGAACCAGTGGTTTGACACAGAGGGAAGATTAATGCTAGGGATGCTAGAAACGGACAGAGCAGGTTCTGCCCTCAACTACGGTCCTTCACCAACCCATGTCCTGGCTCTGTGCCCAGGGAGGGTGTCTGGCTGGCAGCCTGACCCTGCACCATTCCTGCCTGGACCACATCATCCAAGGACTTGTGTTTTACCCTGTTCTTCCTGCTGCCTGTGTCTTTCACTGTTCCTTATCACTGGCAGCAAGCAGTGTCAGCAACAGCGCAGCGGCTCACGCGGGAGGCTGTTGAGCAGCAGCAGAACTGGTGCTCGGGGACTTCACAGCCCATCGACTTGCCCAGTCCTGTCTCTCAGCATTTTTCTAGTTATTTATTTATATTTTCATGACCCCTCATCAGTCTGGCATACCTGCCAGAGCGAGACTGGCTCTGAGACACTGACCTGGATGGTTTGCACCCCACTGGCACTTTCTGACTTGGCTGATGTGGAGGGGAGTGGAGAGAGGTTCTCCAAGGCAGTGATGGCCCCAGCATAAGTGACACTCATACCTGCATGTGCTTTGGTAACTTGGCCTGTGCTGCCAGAAAATGCTTCTCTCAAAGTGTACAGAGGTAGGATTACTGCCCCAAATGCTCCTCCCTTGTCATTAACTCTACCCTGGCCTGGCTACCACCTAGGTCTGTTGGGAGGTGTCCCTGCCCATGGCAGGGGGGTTGGAACTAGATGATCTTTTAGGTCCCTTCCAACCGAAACCATTCCATGATTCTAAGTCTGAGCTTCAGCTTCCCACATTGGGTACCAGCTCTCTAGACCCAGCAATGCCAACGTAGCTTGGGCAGGGAGTGCCCATAGCAAAGAGCTCAGCTCCACAAGCTTGTCTCCACAGAAGCCCTCACAAGGGGGATGAATGCCCAGAAAACCCAGCACCAGCCAGATTTTCTGCCTCTGCTGGGTGAGAGCAGGATGCAGCTGGGGCCAAACCTCCCTCTTGGCTTGGTCCCTCCTCTCCAGCCTGCAGAGCTTGCCACGGCGGGGCTGGTGCTAATGAAGATTTCCTGGAGCGCTTGCTTAGCAGAAAATGATTGGTTACACCCGAGCTCGTAATTAAAAAAAAAGAGAGCGAGTGCACTAATGGGTATTTATTTGACTGTTACCTTGTCATGTATTTATCGATGCAGATAAATTCAAAATCATTAAATGCTTTACGGGGCCTGACAATTTACAGCCCCTGTCAGGGCTTCGTGCCCTGCCTCTGCAGCGCTGGAGCAGCAGAGAGCAGTGGCACAGCCATGGGAGGGGATGGATTTCAGACTCCCCATACCTTGGTACAGGGTCAGGAGCCAGCCAGGCCATGTGGAGACAGGAGGGTCAGCACCCTGGGGCTGACTGTGGTGTGTGAAAAAGCCACTGAGATGTCACGTCACAGTCTCTGCTGTGCAGGGATGTGCACAGACCCCCTGTGTGGATGACAGCTCTGGACAGACAAGGATGCCTTGGGGACAAGGTGGGGCTGAAAGAATTTGGTATCTCCATGTTTGGGTAGAAACAGCCTCCAGCCAAGCACACAGAGCATTGTTCAGAGGTCAAATATAAGCCAACATAATCACAGCACAGGGGGACTCTTGCTCTGCCTTCTGCCATGGGGTAGAAACCCCTTTTTATGCCTCCCCATCACAGAGCTGATGAAGATGGTGGTGGATGAAGGGAGGATGAACAGTTTTCTTAGTTCTGTAACAGGCAGCAGGGGCAGCCCAAAGTAGCCACAAATCTGAGTAGAGCATCTGTCTAGAGATTTATCAGGTGTGCAGGGGGAGACAGGGGCATTTCTTGACTCAGTGTTTGCATAGCAACAAGGCCTGCCTTGATGCTGATTATACAGCCCCCTAATTACCTTATTATTCCCATTAGCCAAGGTGACAAGCCCCCTCCTCTCACTGTACACGCAGGCAGTTTGGGCCCCAGCCTGAGTGTGGGCATCCCAATGCTCCAATTATCTGTCAACAGTGTTTTACGGACCCAGTAGCAGAGGCTGTGTGGCAGCACCTGAGCCAGCACAGCCTCCTGCCCCATAACTCCAGCTCCATCCTTAGCACACTCAGCTTGCATCCGTGGGTGCACAATCATCTGCCTGTGCAGACATGGGTGTGTGTGCCAGGGGGGTGTGAATGCCTGCACACACATTCTCCATGTGTACCTGTGTACACAGAGCAGCAGCTCTCCCGCTGTCTCCCTTGGGATTTTTCAGGGAGATGGTTTTCCTCAGAAAAGTGATTCTCACTCTGCTGAGTGGTTTTTCCCTTCACAATCCCCCCAGCTCTGAGCAGAGTAAGGCTCAGCAGCACCCCAGGCCCTGGGGCAGGGACATGGCCATTGTGTTACCAGTATTACCATCCTGTATTACTAATGCAAACTGGGAGGTGATGTGACAGAGCAGCTCTGTGGAAAAGGACTAGGGAGCACTGGAGGATGAAAAGCTGGACATGAGCCAACAGCACGCACTTGCAGCCCAGAAGACCAAGTGGGCTGCTTCAGAAAAGCTGTGACCAGCAGGTGGAGAGCAGAGATTCTGCCCCTTATTCTGCTGTGGTGAGAACCCACCTGGAGTTACTATGTCCTGCTCTGGTGTCCTCAGCACAAGAAGAACATGGACCTGCTGGAGAGAGTACAAAGAAAGGCAATGAGAATGACCAGGGTGCTGGAGGACAGGCTGAGAGAGCTGGAGCTGTTGAGGCTGGAGAAGAGAAAGTTGTGGGGAGACCTTCCAGTGCCCTCCCAGTGTCTGAAAGGGCTCCAGGAAAGCTGGGGAGGGGCTGTTTGCCAGGGCAGGGAGACACAGGACAGGGGCAGTGGTTTGAAACTAGAGCAGGGCAGGGTTAGATGAGACATGAGAAAGAAGTTCCTCCCAATGAGTGTGGTGAAGCCCCATCTCAGGAGACACCCAAGGCCAGGCTTGCTGAGGCCCTGAACAACCTGATCTAGTGCAGGATGTCCCTGTCACTGCAGGGGGTTGGGCTAGATGGCCTCTGAAGGTCCCTTCCAACTCTGTGATTCTATGATCTCCACGATCCAACTTTGTTCCTGTTACTGGGTTTGATCAGCATCACCTCTGATGCAGATGGGGCTCATGCCTCTCCCTGTCTCTATCCTGGTCCTAAACATCTCCCTGCAGTCAAATCCTCTTCTCATCCCAGCAGGGCTCTCTGAGGAGATTGTGCTCATGTTGTTCTCCACCATACTTCACCATGGGAAACTGTTGGGATGGCACCAGCACTGGGTTGAGCACAGCTGGTACTGCTGCAGGCTGGCCCCAGGCACAGCTGGGAGAAACCTCTGTCTGAGCACCCTGCTCTGAGCACCCCGAGCAGGCTGCCTGTGTGCCCTTGCTGTCTGCAGGCAGCCTGCAAGGCAGGAGCTCAGCCTCTCCCCTGCTCGCCAGCACATTGGAGGATGCTCCATGTGTTACCACCACGACCAGAGCCCTGGGCATCATCCAGACCAGCTGGAGAAACTGAGACTCCTCCCAGCACTCAGACTGGATGCTACACCAGTATGGGCTGGAAGAAAACCTCTGCAGGAGCCGTTGCCATTGTGCTGGGAGCACGCAGCACACAGCAGCTTGGAGGACAACATTGTTCAGGAGGGAAAAGGCAAGAACTGGGGCATAAGTAGGTCACACGCGAGGCTGGAGATGAGGCCAAAGGCACAGACTATAAATGCAAGAGGGAGAAGGGGCAGAGGGCGGCTGAGTATGTCAGGAGTGGACAGTGAGAGAGCACAGGGAGCCTCCCAGACAGATGGACATGCAGGCCCATGTCTCTGTTGCATACCTTGCCATCGGCAGCATCCAAACCTTCTGCTCCATTGCTACTCTTGCGGTGTGGGAAGCGAAGTCCAGTCCTGATCTCCTTGCCCAGCTCATCCCAGTATCAGAGCCCTTTCCTGCTGGAATCTATGTGGGGAAGATGCTCACAGCTACAACAGCCTATAGCTGCTCTCACTCCTTGGTGCATAGAATAGAATCACAGAATCAGAATGGTTTGGGTTGGAAGGGAACTTAAAGATCATCTCATTCCAACCCTCCTGCCATGGGCAGGGACAACTCCCACCACACCAGGTTGCTCAGTGCCTCCTCCAGCCTGGACTTAAACACCTCCAGGGATTGAGGGGGCATCCACAGCCTCTCTGGGAAACCTCTTCCAGTGTCTCACCACCCTCACAGCAAAGAACTTCTTTCTTATCTCCAGCCTAAATCTCCCCTCTTCCAATCTGAATCCATTCCTCCTAGTCCTGCCATTCTGGACCTTATTCAAAAGTCCTCCCCCAGCATTTCTGTAGCCCCCTTCTGGTACTGAGAAGTTACTCTGAGGTCCTCCCTGTGCCTTCTCCAGTCTCAACAACCCCAATTCCTTCAGCCTGTCCTCAGAAGGGAGGTGCTCCAGGCCTCTCATCATCTTTGTGGCCTCCTCTGGACCTGCTCCAACAGCTCAATGTCCTTCTTCTCTTGAGGACTCCAAAACAGGACACAGTAATTCCAGGTGGGGTCTCACCAGAGCCTAGTCAAAATTTTACTGCAACACAGAGTTGTACTAGGGCTGGGGTCAGAGAAGCAGGTCAACCAGCATGATTATGAGGATACAGATCCACTCCTTTCTGGGCAGTCCTTGTGTCAGGCTGGAGTCCAGGGTGACTCCCCAAGAACCTCCATTATGGTGGGAGTGCATGTTGGTGCTTCCCTTTCTCTGTATCTCAGGCTGGTCCAATAGCTATCAGTGAGTAATGGGCAATGAGCACAGCATCATGACATGGAACCAAGGCCAGAAATCCCCAATCTAACAAGAGGGTTGGAGGAATGCTCCCCTGCTGCCTCCCATGACAACACCTGATGCTTCAGCACATGGTTAAACCCTGCATCCTGCAACCTAGTGGCTTGTCAAACGCTGAACACAGGTGGAAAATGTCTTCCTGGCCCCTGCAGTGATCATCAGCTGGTGCCCCCAGGCAGGAGGCACAATTAACCTTCTCTTGACAAGAAAAACTACCAATGTTATTATTGATCATAAAATTACCCAGCCCTTTTCAAGCCCCAGCCACAGGGTTGGAGCAGTGATGGAGCAGAGTGGGAAGAGAATATGCAGAAAGGAAGGCACAGCATCTGCAGCATCCCAGCAGGCTCCTGGTGCACATGGAGCAGGACTGGGAGGTGTCTCCACAACTTCTCACCTTCACACTCCACACCTTGCTGTGACTCCCCATACCTTGCAATGATCTGGTCCAGGGTGGTGCATGAGCTAAGATTCATTAAAAGACAACAGGAACTAGGAAGGGGCCAAAAGGACCCTTGAAAAAGCTTAAAATTGAATCTGAAATTATGTAAAATCACAAAGCCAAGAAAAAAATGTCTAATGTACTCAACTGCCCTTCCTACTGAATGAAGGAAAGGTGAGGCTTGGTGGTTTAGAATCTGTGGATTCTAAATAACAGTGAATAACAGATAATCAGGAAGCTTCCTAATTCCCAAACTGTCACCTCATACACATCTCATCCCACAGATGGATGTGATCCAGAGAGAGATCACTTCAGGGTGAATCACGCTGGTTAGTCCTCACCATACCCTGTCCCAGTGTGCCTGAGTCCTGAGAGAGTCACCCCAGACATCCCAGGGGGGTGTGACAAGGACAGGGTGTTGTCCTTTGGCATCTGGACTGAAACCACTGGAAACAGTTTAATTACTGTGTAATTATGTCAAAATGCCAGTTGCTCATTGAGCAACTCTTGCAGAAAGCTAAACCAGGGAAAATCTCTTTTTTTTTTTTTGGTAAGGGAAACCAGGAAACTGGAAATTCTCAGGGTAAAAAATGTTTATGTCTTTGGTTGGGTAAATCAGGCTTCTGCTGTTGGAAGGCCAGGCATTTTCACCATCTTCTGACAGCTTTTGTTTGGGGTTTTTCATTTATAAAAGGAAAGGGTTTGGCAGGGAGGGGGGGGGATCTGATGGCAATGCAGGGGAAAGAGAGAAAAAGATTTCTTCATGAAATTTGCAATGGAAAATAACAAGAGACTTTTAATTTTTTTTTT
>VZTY01030600.1:0-18367 GCA_013400935.1 Turnix velox | reverse complement strand
ATTTTCCTCCTGAACACCAGCCGGCTCCCACATAGATGTGAGTTCAGCCTGCATAGCCCCATCCTGCCTGGGAGCTTGGACTCCTGCTTGCTGGAACTGGCGGTACATTCACAGGATGCTATTCCTCTCCTCCAGAGGTTCACAGTTGAAATCAGATACATGGAGACAAACAGAAATACAACAATTTATCTGAGAGTTGGCCATGAGGAGGATGCTGGGTAAGTCAATCAGTTTCCAGCTGTTTAGACTTTGAATTGCAGTACAGGGTGGAGTCCATCCAGGCCACTCTTTATCAGTGTCTTCTCTCTTCTTGTGATCATTGCTTCTGTTACAGTAGAGAATGAAGGTAGAACTGTCAGGACTGAAACATGCAGCTTCCTGACACGGGTTTTGTGTGTCCTCATTTCAAAAAGTACNACTGAAACATGCAGCTTCCTGACAGGATGCTTGTAGCAGACACGGGTTTTGTGTGTCCTCTTTTCAAAAAGTATAGTTGCTTAGGACTCACTCTTCCCTCACATTTGGAAGGATCTAGATTGGTTAACTCTATCAATGATGCTAGGACTCCAGCTGTAAAGGAAAATCATTCCAAAATCTGCCTCAGCAATGTGACTGGTATCTCTAAGTATTAAGTGGATCTTATCGTTGTTATGAGTGTTACATTTCTCATTTTTAGGTAGAGTTAACTTTTCCTCTCTTTTTTTATTTTTCTCCTCCTGTCTGCTAAGATCAGGAGCATTCTCTTCTACTGTGTTTGTAGAGTTCAGGGAAGGGAAAAACATAGTCTAGGGGTGAGGAGAGGTGAAGACAAAAAAAGAAAGTGGAGCAACCCTGGATCTTGTCCTGCATTCTTTTTGATCTTCCCAGTGGTTTGCTTTTTTTTTCATGTGTGTAGCAGAATAGAGTGAAGAGGAGAAATGGGCAAAGGAAATGAATCACAACAGGAAAAGAAGGAGGAAAGTCCACGTGTTGCCTGATTTTGCCATCTTCCATCTGCTTGTTTTTCCTTTGCTGCAGTCTGTCTTGTAAGGTCAGGCACACAGCAGAGCTTTTTATTTCCATCACCTGACTGACTCCCATGGAGAACTTAAGTAATAGATCCTAGTTCTTGTTTTCTTTGAATACTTTGGCAGTCCCTTGGCTGCTATGGAGATGTGTAACCAAAACTCCTGGTAAGCCAAAGATAGCAGAGTTTGACTAAAAAAAAGGTTTTATTTTCTTTCAGATCCCACTCTCTCTCCTGCTTTTAGCAGTTGCTGACTTCCTTCCTGGCTACTCCTTCCTCTTCTTGACAATTACTTAAGGAATCCATTGCATTTTCTGGGATCAGATTTTGGTGCCCTTTTTAACCTGTGGCTGCCCTTGCTGCTCTGAGTATATGACGAGACACTGCAACTGTCACCACAGGTCTATTCCCCTATATAAACTCACAAAATACTCTTCTGATGTACCTAGCTGTCAAGACCAGGCTTTGATCACAATCTCTGGATTATATCATAGATGTTATTTATCAGGTTATTGGAGCACTACAAAACAATTCTACATCACATCAAGATTACCATCTTTATAAAAGTGATGGAATTTGAATTATTAGAATAGGCTTAGCTTTTTATTTAAAACAGGACTCAGTCACCTCAGTACTAAACAATCTTGTTGCTTCTACTCAAAACCGAGTTAATGAACCATGTTAGGTCAAATACCTTTCATTTTCTGCCTCTTTACAGAGAAACTCTTTAAAACCTCTGCACAATCCCAGAAAAATCCCTTTTATAGTCTGTCAGTTTCAGGATCAAGTTATACTTCATAAACTCCAGCTGCACCAGACCACTTCAGTGATGTGTTCTCTTTTTGGACCTAGAAATCTTCTTTTGATGGTTTTTCCTCCTTCAGGATCCAGCAGCTACACAGCTACTGAAAGCTTAGTTGCATGTCGTGTGTGAGGGAAAGTTGCTGTTTTTCCTACCTCACTAACTACTGAGATTTGTCATTAAATTAGCAGTATTAAAGCTAACATTTTTTTTTAATGTGTGTACCCAGTTGAAAAAAGAAAGAAACTGGTTCCTTCAGGGACCACAACCTCTGGACAAAAAGGGCAAAGCACACCAGAGAGTGTGGCCATTCTGAATTAGTACTGTTAAAGGGAGAGCCACCAAGGGAGTAGCATGTTTGAAATTATACACATTTGCAACCCATATATAAAGTTCTCTTTCTCTTGATTTCAGCAGGACTCGGACATCAAGAACTGGTTGCTTTGCTTGCAAGTCCTGGTCTTCTTCATCTGCACTCAGCTCAGAAAGCTCTTCTTTCTCCAGGTTACAGTTACAGTGCTTGTTCAGGTCACATCTAATGCCTTGTTTTGCTTATCCCACCTTTTCCTTAGGTTGCCCAGAAAGGTTGTGGATGCTCCCTCTGTGGAGGTGTTCAAGGGCAGGCTGGACAAGGCACTGAGCAGCCTGATGTAGTGGGAGGTGTCCCTGCCTATGGCAGGGGGGTTGGAACTTGATGATCTTTAAGGTCCCTTACAAACTATTCTATGATTCCTTCTTTACCAAGCAGTCACAACTGAAAATTCTTCTGATTCCTACGTGCTTTTATCTGGAACAATTTCACCTGCCTGTGTTTGTTTTTGAACACAATTATTTCAGTGTTGTCAGCCAAAGTTATTGCAGTAAGGGACTAGTATCTTTCAACTCTGACTCGCACTTCAGTAAGAATAAAATAGCAACACTTGGGGCAGGGATAATATTTTCCCTTTTTGTGAGCAATAAGCCAAGTTGATGTTATTCTCTTGTCTTTCTGAGATACAAGTCACCAGCCATGATAGTCTTGGTAGGCCAAAAAGCAAAAAGTTCATGGTCGTGTGCACATATGTGTTTTCAATTAGCAAACCTCTCAAAACAATTATTCTTTAATTTTTTGTGTCTGCCCCCCTTTTGGGAGGTGGGGGTGGTGTTAAAATTCCCTGTCAGCTAGTAGAAAGTTCCCATCTTTGACATTTGAGTTGTAGTAATATGGTTGTTTCTATCCAAAAGAGTTATTTAACTTGTACTGTCATACATTGAAGTGTTGCCACATAGCTAATCTGAACATCTAGAAACACCTGTGATCATTTGGGCTCATAAATTAGGTGTCCAACAAGCTTTTGAAAGGGAGAAGTCTGATAAGTGTTCTCAGAAAATGCCTAATAAGACAACAGTGAGCATAGCCATTTCATTTTGAAAGTGCAGCCAGAAAAGGAGATGCTACCTAGTTCTGACAGAAGACTATGATTTTTGAACATTAATCTAGGAGAAGCATTAATCCTTAATCTAGGAGAATGATTTACTGTCTCATTCTTCTGTTGAAATTTCACCCAAAAAATACCCATGGTCAAATAATAACCCTCTAACTGGTTGGTGAAGGCAAGAGTAGTGGGTATGTGTTCTGCTCACTTACCTATTTCCTTTTAAATGCAATGGCTAGGATTGTGTGTTTGTGAAGACTTGTAGGCAGCAGCTTCCTGTATGTAAAAAAGTAATGTATAGCTTATAATTTATATGTTTACTGATTGAGCCTGAAGCATTTTGTGTGCATACCTTTGGGCATAACCCCATGCTGTGAATCCCCTCAATTCAGGAAATGTTTGAGTTTTCCTCTTCAGCTTCATTGAATTCTTTACACTTAATAAAGAATTTGTAGTTCTTCATATCAATATAGTGTTTTTTAAAATTAATGATGAGTTATCTTTGTTGGATATGAAGAGGAGGATCAGTAAGGAGGAGAAAAGCTTCTGCTCAGTCAAGGAGACAGAGAGACTAATGAAAATAAAAGCTGAAATTACAGCTTTGCTGTGTGAGTCTTGAATTCTCTTGCCCTAAGCATCAGGTATCTTCAAACTGCAAACTTCCTCAAAATTGTGTATGATTCTGATGGCCCTTCCATACATACAGATAAATTTTATCATCTCTGTTTATTAGAAGAGCAATGCTGCTTCATTACTTGACATCTGCTTTGACATAAAATCAATAGTAAAGGTGTTGCCAAGCTTGAATTATCTGGAAGACTTCTGCAATGATCCATTTTTTGATAGATTGACAATGGGCTTCAGTTCTGATTCCATTAAGAAAATGAAATTGGCTTTGACTAGCCGCTGTTTGGATAGTTGGACCAAGGGAAGAAAGTGTAGTCATTTATGGAGTTAGAAATCTTGCTGCAGTTGGAACCTGAGGGATAAGCTTTCTCAGAAGGGGAACAGTGATGATGAGACTCCAAACACAGAACTATTCTGGGTGGTGCAAAGCCACTTGTAATTGTTGTGATCTCTGGATGCTTGACAGCTTTTCCTGTGGTGTAATAGATGGAGTCAAATTTCAGTAGTAAAAATATTTCAGTGCGGAATTAGAATGTTTCTGGAGGCTTCAGGACTCTGACTCAGAAAAGATGCCAGTTCACATAAGTAGTAGTTTAAAACAATAACCTTCCTCTTCTTCTAGGTGCCACAGTTCCCCTGGCTGGGGTGGCATAATGGACTGTGTGTCTTCCTCAGTTGTGACATTTCAGAGATTGTTTTTTTGACTTAGATCACCAGCAGTTTTCATTTATTTTGACTATAAATGGCAAGTTCCAAAGTATCTGTCTTGTAAACTACATTGGGTTAAGCAGTAGTAGCTGAACTAGTCATTGCTTTCAGCCATAGGCCTGTAAGCTTTTAGTTACTACCACTAAATGTAACAGTGGTTGTGAGTCGCAGGCTGTGTCCTTCAGATTCCTGGACACAGGATTGTGATAATACTGGCAACTCAGTGATGTGTCAGCTGTGGGGATGAGTTGTAACTTAATGGAGGCACCAGAGCTATGTCTCAGTGCTTGGAAGATCTAGTATGCTTAATAGATAAATTAAAAACATTTTAAAGCTGTGCTTAACTTCACTGACTCATGGAACCAATTTGATTAAGGCCCATTGATTTTTGTGGTCAACAGTGATGTAGAAAACTGTGTCATGTAGCAGAAGTGATTGAGTTCCAGGCCAGTGACGTGTGGGAATATATGTATAAGTGTATTTATGAGATATAAGTGCTTGATGCTCCTGGAGTTAAGCTGTAATGAAGTGGTTGTTCTCTTTTGTTGGGTAATAGAAATGGTTCAGTTGTAGCTCCGGGCTGGAGATTTCTGATGGAACAGGAAACAGGAGAAATAGAGTCATATTGATAAGAGGAACTCAGCATCAGCTGAGTTTAGGGTATATGTGGATGCCCCCTCTCTGGAGGTGTTCAAGACTAGGCTGGACAGGGCACTGGGCAGCCTGGTCTAGTGGGAGGTGTCCCTGCCTATGGCAGGGGGGTTGGAACTCGATGATCTTTAAGGTCCCTTCCAACCCAAACTATTCTATGATTCTATGATTCTATGATCACTTATGACATCTTAAGGCATTTCACAAATTTAAAAATAATACTAGAAGAAGATTCTGAGCAATACACCCTAATAGTGTGGCCTGGTCTCCTTATCATCCTACTGGCGCTGACCTAGAGTCACTCATAAAGGATGTCCTGGCAACATCATCAGCATGTAGGGTA
This sequence comes from Turnix velox, assembly GCA_013400935.1. Lineage (NCBI taxonomy): Eukaryota > Metazoa > Chordata > Aves > Charadriiformes > Turnicidae > Turnix > Turnix velox. The sequence goes on along the minus strand of VZTY01030600.1, from coordinate 12,815 downwards.
TGGGTAACTTTATCTCTGTTGGGAACTCTTTTCAGAAAAAAAAAGCTTGAAGAAAGGATTTTTTTTGTCACTATCATTGCTACACCTCTTTTGCAAAATAATAACATTCAGTTTTGACTGTACTTTATTGTCCTGAAAAGATGAGGTAGGACAGTTTTTAAAAAAAGTAAATTACTTCCTTCAAATTATTCTATCTTGAGGGAGGTATTTGCAAATTCCCACTTGATATCTCTCTCTCCCAATAGACATCTCTAATTGTGCATGGGACCATCTGTCTTTCTCTGAAATGCCACAAATGCTGAGAAACCACAACTGAGAAGCCTTTGCTGTCTGAGGAGCCTTGGAATTTGTTGCCAGAGCAGTCTGCATGCTCTGGAGCACTATCATATTCTTCCTCTTGCTTTGTAGTTGCACTTTACCTTGTTAAGATGTGAGGTTAGATAGAAAGAAGAAGGTTCTCACACTTGCTACAACCAAGAATTGATGGCCAGGCATTTACTTCCAAAACATGCAATTTCAGCATTATCTTAGGGGATCCAGAGACTTTTCCAGCTTTCTGGTTTATCTGTTCTTGAAAAAAATCCACTGTATGTATGTAAGGCATATGTGGCAGTGTGTGCCTAAAATCAGTGATGATTTAAGCCCCATTTTATCGTAAGAATCTTTACAAATGGTTCTATATCTATCATTAGCTACAGGATCCACTGCAAAGATAACTGAACAAGTGCTTATTGGGATGAACATCACTTGTTTTTGACTAAGACCTGCTTGTTTTATTGAAGTCTATATTCCTTAACTCTATTCCCCATATGAAAACTGTTTCTTCTGTTTGATACAGTGCAGAATCTTTATGCTAGAAACTCCATGGATTGCAGTGCACACTTCGTGAGCCTAACTCTTTGCTGTCTTCTAGGATGAAATGGAAGTACCTGATGGCTCAGATTGGACGAATAGAAAGACCTTTTAAAATCACCTTGCTCTACTCAAACTGTGGAGCACAAGAGACTGGAGTACTGGCAGTGGGCTCCTTACAACTGAGGAACTGCTTTCATGGTATGTTGCAATATGGCCAGGTCTGGAATAAACTAATGCAGTCAGAGAAAAGAGAAGCATCCTTGCCAAAATTGATGAGTGTCATCAGTGACACATTAAGATAGAGATAAAGGAAAGTTAAGTTTCCTCTGGGGTTTCTGGCATTGCTTACCTGTCAAGAGTTACTTTGTGTACATGTACACTCATGTGTACATGTTCTAAGGGCAGGACTGAAGCTCAGAATTATAAAACTGATTTAAGTAATCCTCTCTGCTTTTCAGATTTTCTTTGCTTCATCTTCAGATGAGAAAAAAAAAATGTATCTTATGCTGCAACCAGCAACCGGAATGGAAAAAAGTCTTTGCTTAGATTATTGGAACACTTATTTTTCTTTCTGAAATAACCAAGATAAAAATAATACCCTCTGTCACCAAAGCTTTTTCCATACTTGGGCTCTATCTTCCAAATCTATAAAGAAAAGGAATATTGATCTGTGCTCCATGAGATCTGTTTACTACTACCAGGCAGAGAACTTCTGTCTAAAAGTAAAATAATAGGAATGTAATTATTTTCTCCAAATGCTACATTCTCATCTCAGAAGTTCTTAGTTTTGCTTAGCACTTACAGTTCTTTTGTGATTATCATGCAAAGGATCCTCACTAGCTCGTCAGAACCTTGCTAATATCATTTAGGCTTCTTAGAAGTACAAGAGTCTCTGGACACAGGCAGTCAGCTCACTGGAGACATAATCATCTTCACTTCCTGGTCTTCATGCATTAATGTAGGGCTGTTGCTTCTGTTTCGCAGACACTGAAGAAATAGCTTGAAGTGTAAATGTAAAAAAACTTTAAATGTGAAAGAAGAATACTGTTACACAAAGCTGTTTCCTAATATGAGACTTGTTTTGATCATATTAGGGATTTAATTTGATTACAGTCGTTATTCTTTTCATTTTGAATGTGATTTTTTTTGACAGTCACTGAGTTTTAAGAGGATGCATACAGGCTGAAGCTCTATGCTAAACAACCCCATACAGTCCCTAAATAAGCTGATGCATATAGCCAGCACCTGGTGCTGAGAAGAAACCCTGTTTCAGGCTGTGTAGCANGTCCCTGCCTATGGCAGGGGGGTTGGAACTCGATTATCTTTAAGGTCCCTTCCAACCCAAACTATTCTATGATTCTGTGATTCTATATAGCCGGCACCTGGTGCTGAGAAGAAACACTATTTCAGGCTGTGTAGCTGGATTGCTGCAGAAATGTCCTTTTATTTTGCATCTAGAATTGATCCGTTTGCATTTTCTTCAGTAACAATCCCAGTGGAACTTGTGTGCAGAGCTCTGCTAAAGGGGAGCAGGTCCAGAACAGACTTACAGAAGTGTGCAAGTCTGTAACAGACATGTGCACACACACATCCACAGCACAGGCTGGATGCATGAGGAGTCTTGTTTTGGGGAAATAACAGACTTAAATAATTATGCTCAGCCTTGTCTCTGGATATCTATGCAGTCAGGTGGATGCTCCTGGAGTATAGCTAGCCAGGCTGGCTTAGGTGTGAGTAAAGTTCCCACACAGGGAGCTGACCTGCTGGGAAAGCAGCTGCCTTCAGTCAGCAGAATGTATGTTAGTTAACCCTGAGTCTCAGTTAGGCTTAGCAATGTGTCTGTCAAGACTGGAGTTAAGCAGGTGTCTCTGCCGTCAGCAGCAGTGTCATGCAGTGTGACAACACTGCCTGGCAGATGCACAGTCACATGTGCAGAATTGAGGAGCACACCACAATATGAAGCTGCAGGGTCCTCCATTAAAAAAAAGAAAAGTAATTCTCTAAAGGCAAAAATAAACTTGGTTTCTATGAGTCTTGAGGTGATCTGCATGAATCTTGTACTACATGGTAAAAAGTAGAAGCAAGTATCACTTATCACCAAAACACACTTCTGAGGTCCTTCATGTGAAGGCTGATATGTGTGAATGGTCATATGCATTCTGCCAACTCATCTCTGGCCTTCTTTCTCTTTTTCTTTTAGATAAAGAGAGCCAAGGCTTTTCTATATATGACAAAGGCTCCACCTTTCCCTGCCTTCATGAAGGCTGTGTCAGCCATCTACAAATCTGTGAATTCATCAGTGATTGCCCTTTCAAAGAACAGGAAGGGGTGAGGTGTGGTGAGTATGTGGTGTGGCACTTCATAGCAAGCTTTATCCCTTTAGAGGAAATTATTTTTAATGTAAAATAAGTTAAATTGATTCCATCTGTAGAATCAATTTAGGCTGTTTGCACTGATTAGATACTAAGATTCTCTTTGAAATCCTGTTTATTCTATATTGGATAAAATGGATTATTGGTTTTTGGGGGGTTTGTTTTCTTTTTTTCAAATGTTGCAGTAGGGAGCTCATTGACCTTTCTTTCTTAGTTGCTGCTGCTTTAGAGAAAGGCAAAATCACTCTGTGTCTGAGTAAGAAATCCTTTCTGGAACCAAAGTCTGAACCTCCCTTCGGTGGAAGGTGCCAGCCATGTGATCAGTCATAAATTTGTCCCTCCAAGATCCCAGTGCAGAGTTCGCTTCACATGTAATGGCAGAGAAATCCACCCTGACTCACTACATGTGGTGCTAAGAAGCATTGTTTATCTTTGTTTCAAGCACAGTGGCATAGATCTAAAATAATCTGATCATTTAGCTGACACAATCTTACTTTAACTGAAACACAGAAAACTTTGTAGTGTCTGTAATTTCATATACAGCAACACCTTTACAAATGCGTGGCAGTTTACAAACGCATTAGACTGTGGGAGTTGCAGCTTTACATATTATTTAGAGTAGGATGGAACTGCAAAGCCTTTAGTATCTCCAGAAGCAGAAGTGTTTCCACTTGAATGGTGACTTGGGAAATAAAGATATTGCATCAGTTAATATTTTGACTGTTAATATTTAAAAATCTAGCTAGCATGAGTTGGATATTTTAGACAACCACAGTGAGTTTGGGCTTTCGTTGATATTTGTGGTCTTCCATAGTAAAGTTTCCCCTCTCTTCCTACTTTTTTATTTTCCATTGTAGACAGTCTCCCAGAAGGCTCACATTGCTCTTTTGAAGATGGTCCATGTGGATGGACACTGAATGATACTACAGCATCTCCTTGGTCTATTCGGGGCTCTACTGAAGTGATCCAAGATGACTCATTTGTAGGATCAACCTTGCAAGCCACTGGAGGTAGGTTCCTCAGTTCTCTCCCTCTCTCTGTGTATGTATCTATGCATATGTACAATATCCTTGAATTATTTTTTTAATTGGTTTAATTTTTTTGCTGCATTGCCAAATCAACTTTAGCATCATTATTAACTGTAAAATGTATCTAAAATTGGCTTTTGAACATCATTCAAAGCTTCATATGAAAAAAGTTCTGCAACAAAGTCAATACAAAATATTGGGGACTAGGATTCATCTTCACCTTTGACAAAAATTATGGTGAATTCTTATGCTTACATATACTTCTTCCTCTTACAAGCTGTGCAATTACAGAGTACTTCAGCAGCAAAGTGACAGCTGCTGCACCATAAAGTAAAAATTGCTCAACAGAACTAGGCAGCTTGTAGAAACTAATCTTTTGAAAGTCTGTGACAGAATCTGACAGAGTGTTAGGAAGAGCATCCCATGTAAGAAAATCCAAAGACCAAGCAATCATATGCTTTTTGTGCTGTAGAACATTACAATGAAAAGCCAGTCCATTCCCAGAACTGTCAGCTGGGTAAGGAAGCCAGAGTCTCAAATGTTCGGGCTGGAAGTCTGAAGTAATCAGTACAGGTGATTCTTGCCCCACAGTTCCCTGTCAAAATGGTGTCCATAAGTGTGTCCTGATTGTATCTTGAAAGCTTGTATCAACTGTCCCTGAGAACAGAGACTACAAATTATCTCTTCAAGCACAGTGTTTCAGCAAGGGTCATTGATGCTAATGGTGTGAGAATTAAACCTGATCTGGAGCTTGCTGTAGATTGATGTGAACGCCTGTGTGGGAATATGCTTGAGTGGTGTCTGGGAATGTGTCTGCATTCATGTTCCAGGAAAGATTTTAGGGATGTAGACATTTTTTGTTGCTGAAATTTACCAGAGTCCTTATTTTATCCAATTTGCCTGCCTCACTAATAGATTTGCTCTCAAGCTATGCTTGTTGTCTTACTTACACTGTGTTTCAGTACAATGATATTGAATTATTTCAAGAGAGTATAAAAAAGGAAAACATTGCCCCATATTTTCTGATTTGCTTTTCTGTTCACAGGACGCTTCCTCTACTTGCGAGCAGAGAGCAATCAGACAAGTGGGATGGCCAAAGCTTACAGTACCAGCCTGCCAGCCAGTATTGCCACTAAAGACTACCAGGTACATCATGCTGTCTTAGTACCTTTGGGGAGTTATTTATTAAGCTGTGGGCAGTGTTTGCACAGTATGCCCATTCTCCTGTGCCTCTGCACGTTCTGTGAAACAGAAGAGCTGACTATACCAACTAACTTGCTACTTGTTCAACACTGGAAAGGAGATGTGAGGTGTACCTTGCAGTGAGTGAAAGCAAGAGCCCAAAATCACCTCCTCATTATGGAAAACATCCCAACCTACCTACCAACAATCATTCCTCTGAAGGAGACCCAGTATGTACTCAGCACCTGAATTGTATGAGATAGTCTTGATTTACAGGAAAGGAGGCAGGCTTTCTGGGTTGTTGAGACATTCAGTGTACTTGCTGCTGAAGCTTCTCTTCCTAAATGTTTCAATACTTGCTTAGGAGTCAATAAACTCAGTCTTGCTCTCACTGAGAGTGTGAAGTTAGTAGGTAATAAATTTTTATAGGGATAGGTAAATATAATAAAGTTATTCACATTCTTCAGGAATTTCAAATGATGGGGGAAACCTGGGATGGAAAAAAATCACAGAACCTGCCTCCAGCCCAGATCTCCATGAAGATTACAGGAGGGACTATGAGATGCTAGAATTAAAATTATGAAATAAAAATGCACTCATAACACTTAGGAAAATTAAGCTGCAAGTTTGAACTGGAGTCCGGCCCTGCTAGGGAAAAACAGAAAGCTCTAATACCTCCTAATTAGAGTTGGCAAAAGACAGACAGTGCAGCTGCCAAAAGTATAACTTCAAAATTTATTTTTATAAATCCAGGTCAAGTTTGTTGAAGAGTTCCAACAAAAAGAATGTGCTTAGAGCTGGGTATACAGAATCAGGAGAAGCAGAAGCAGTAACTGTTGTTATTGTGTACAGGCTACAGGAAATCTGGACCATGCAGGGATGAAGCATTTGTAAGCCATGGGGGCCTTAGAGGTGTGGGTGTTTAAACAGGTTCAAAGGCTTGGTGTCTCAAATGCTCAGGGAGGGGAGAAGTAAGTATCTTTCCTTTTTTATCACAGGAGAACATTTTTCTTGTCTTCCTCTATTATAGATCCAATTCTCAGTGCATGTTTTTGGCAGCTACAATGGTACTATCTCCTTCTCTATCAAGGAAGATAAGAAGGGAGCTCCAATTACCTTGCCAATGTGGGAAAGAGCAGGGAGCTGGAGTGACCACTGGTTTCTCATCACCTTACCAATGCCAGTGCTTCAGAACTGGTAAGAGCTTCACTGGCAGCATCCAAGGGTATCTCTAGAGATTTAGTAAAATGTTACTTTCTGTTGTGAAACATTACTTTGGTTCTTGTCTTTTTCCACTGACATTTCTACTGAAAAAAATGCAGGACTACAGCTCTGTTTGCTGAGTAAGAATTCTGTCATATGTGCTTATCTTCATGCACATACACAGCTAAGCTCTGCACAAGCCCAGACTCTGTAGTTGCACATAAAACAGATACTGGGACCAGCAAGTGTCTGTACTAGAAATATTTTACTGATGTGAGAAAGCCAGTATACTCCCAATGGCAAAGTGCTCTCAGTAGGGAAACAGCTGTATTTCTGTAGCTGTGCTTCATACTCCCATGGTAAAAACAGACATGTGAATCAAATAAGTAGTAAACCCCACAGTTTAGCCAATACAGTTATCTAGTCTAGGATCTGTATCAATTCAGCCCAAGCAATTTGAGATCATTCACNCCACAGTTTAGCCAATACAGTTATTTAGTCTAGGATCTGCAATTTGAGATCATTCATTGCCACATCACTGGTGCAGAAATCTCAGGAAAACCATTGGCTGGATTTGCCTTGCACTACAATTTAAAGTTTTAGATGTTTAGATTTTTCAAATGAAGTCAAATATTGAAGACTAAAGGAATTTCAGCCTGATCTATTTTTAATGAAGTATTTCTCCTCCCTCACCCAGGGTCACTTGGTCTCAAGACAAGTATCTCATATTGGCAGCTGGTTATTTTGCACAACACAGATGATTTTTAAAATGCTTCAGCCTGGGTTTTTTTGCATCTTCCTTGAGAAGCCTGTTTCACATGACACTTAAGACAAAACCCTCAAAGCCTATATGGTGAATTTTATAATTGGAAAAGTATCCACCTAATATTGGCATAAAGTAATGTATCAAAAAATTGTGGATTTAAAGGTGTGAGCTCGATTCAAATATTCTCTGTATCTTTGTGTAAAAGGCTAAGGGATTTGAGTCTGTAAGTGATAGTAATTCAGACCTAAACAACAGTAAGGCTCTGAGAGAAAATATTGTTCCTTCCTCTTTCTAGTTTAATTTCATTATTACCTTCAGTCATGTGTTCACCATATGCACCTTTGTCATGAATTATTTGTTTAGGATTGGATAGATCTGCATGCTGGCACTGTATTTAATGTTCTTGGCTGACAGTTTGCAGCCCTGTGGGTTAGCATCGTTTTAGTCCTGCATATGTAAATTATGACCAGTGAATTTTTCAAGGATAGCTCTTTCCCTGAGGCATTTTCATGTGGACCAGCAGAATCCCAGGAACTCTTCAGAGGTGTTTCAGACCTTCTGTCTCCTCTGATATATGATCACTTACACTTGTCACCTGAATCTGACTGCCACATCAGTCCTCAGTTCTGAAGGGAATGGACAGCAAAAGGCTTTAGGGACGACTAGCCAGCACTGCATGAAAAAAAATCTATATTCAGATACTTATATATATAAAAGAGTTGAACACTTAGACTAAATGAAAGAAGTAGGTAGGTCATGCATATATGTTTCATGCCAATCTACTTCAAGGAGTTCTATCCTGTTGTACTTCATGTAGCCTTTCTGCATGCATTTTTCAAACAAATTTAAAATTGATGAAAGAAATCACTGGGAGTGAGGCTGGAGCATTTAAAACTAGCAAGCAGACCGGTCCTGCCTGAGCTAGTCAGGTGACTGACAGCACTAGTAAGCTGACATTTGTTGCACTGATCTATAGCAGAAATAGAAGCAGCACACACTTTGCTGGAAAGTATTGCAGCTATTTGCCCTGAATGAGGAAACCCTAGTGTTTGGGCTCCCAGGACACCTGGGCTTCATCCCAAGCCTCTTCTCTTGTCTTGTTCCTTCCATGCTCTGTCCTTTCTGTGAGCACTTAGTGCCTTTCTTTCTTATTTTAACTTACGCAGTCTCCCTTCTCCCTTAAGCTCCCATTTCTGAGTCTATTTTAAGTCTCGTGCTTCCAGTTGTAATTTCCCCCTCTGAACTCCTAGAATCATAAAATCTGTTGAATTGGAAGGGACCTTCAAGGGTCATTTACTCAGCTGGAGCAGAAATCTACCTTGAAGTGCAGTGCCATGGACTGCTCCTACCACATACCTTTCCAAGGGTACACTGCAATGTGGGTATCTTAAGTAAGTAGATTGTGGTGTTGTATCTATGGCTGTGAGTCCTAGAGGTGTACTAGTCCCCGACTCAGGGTGCTGTGATTTTCTTTCATCAAATGCCTTGGAGGTTACTGTCTTTTATCAGTGGACTTATGTACAAGGTCTGAAAATACACAATTTTTGCTAAATATGCTAACAAAGAGGTGGGAGTCTAATAGCAAATTCCCCTGCTAACCCTATAGCTAAGAGAGCAATCATTCAAGAGACCCTTGTTTTGCATTTGTTGCACCAGCACTTACTCCCAGTGTGCTCAGATCCTGTAAATGTGAATACTTCTATTTAAGTACATGGGGTGATTCTTGAGCTGGGGTAAAATAAGCTTATCTGTAAAGAATTTGATGGAGCTATGGAATATTATGTTAAATGTGGATATGGAGCAACATTTGGCTGGTGGGTGGAATATGCACACTTGGTTTATTGCTACTGATTTGGGACAGGTGTGTTCCTGGGCTGAATTGTAAATGTGTTAGGCAGGCCAGTATTTGATCTCTCATAAATCATCATTGGGTTTTACCAGTAGGCATTCTCCTAATATGCTTTTAATGATCTCTAAATGGGCTGGTCATCAGACATCTGTTAATTTCTGAAATTTAATGAAAAACAATTCAGCCCTATCCATTAGAAGGAGATCTCTCAGCCTATTTTCTTCCCTCCTTGTGAATTCAATGTGGGACATGACAAACCTCCAAGTTAAGTGGCCAAACACCTGGTCATGGTGGAAAAAGATGAGACAGCCCAGAAAGTGAATACTTTGGGGAGTGATGTCTGAAATTCAAAATGCCCTGATCTTCATCTGAAATAAACTCATGTCACCTGTTGAGTTACATTGGCTGAGGATCAGGCCCAAGATTCCTGTCTATTTCAATATTGTTGTTTTATTCAGTTTTTATTCCTGCTGTCTTTTCAGGAATGGATTCTCTTTCTTTCCCTTTTTCACATTCCTTTTTATAGCAATTGTATAAGGATGGTTGTGTGTAACTGTAAGTGAGGAGCAGTACCTTGTGTTTCTCCATGTAAGTGCAGTAGCAGTGGGAGAAGGGCTCTCATTCTCATTCCTCATGAAATGTGATGTTATATGGATATTTGTTGGTCCTTACTAACTGTTGATGTGTGGATCAGATTGATAGCAGGCCCTTTTGGTTGCTCAGCAGGGCTTTTCTTAAGGAAACATTTTAAATGGTGTTGCTCATGTTTCAATGACAAGGGAACATTTACATTTTATATTATTTTTTTCCTCCTTCCCCTTTTCCATCTTCTCTAAAACTTCTGTCTTATTGCAAAGGTTTCAGCTGCAACTCCTGGCAACCTGGGGCTGGAATTCCCAAGCTGACATTGCTATCGACAATATTACATTTGGACTGGACTGCTTCACTGACGGTGAGCCACAAATGTAGAATTGCTTTAGGAATTTGGGTAGTGTAGCATCTCTCAGATGCAGGAGGCACATGCTCTGTTCCTCCCATGGGGATCATTTATGTTAGCTTTTACAGCACAATGTCATTTTGTCTTAGACCTGCTGAGGACTGCAAGTAGAGGCAATTTTACAGTTTGTCAGGGTCTCCTAGTGCGCTTTTTGTCTCCAGTCTGGGATATTCTGTATCACACAGTTGAGACCTGTCTGTGTGTCTTGGCAAGAAACACTAGTTTTCTTCCTCTTAGGGGCTAAGGAATGATTACATCACATTGTTCTTCAGCAATCCTTGAATCCTTGCTGACCTATGTGCCCTGGCAATCAATAGCTGAAGGGAGTTTGTTGAAGGAAAAGGAAAAATTCACTGCAATTTAGTGGAGCAAAGCAAAAAAAAAAAAAAAGAAGAAGAAATAAAGTGACTCTCTGACAGTCTAGTATAGATGATTGCGAAAAGTTTCTTTTACCCTGCAGCTGTCACTTCCAGATAGATAACAGGCATCCTTTCCTTTGCTTCATTACTGCGGATGTCACTTACCTCAATGTATATGGAAAATGGGAAAACGGAGCCGGTGCTACCCTCTTAAGTGTGCTAGCAAGAGCTGGGAAAGTAGAACCACTTGAACCACTTGGAAATATTAGAAACAGCCTTTTCATCCCTGGAGAAAAGACCTGTGTGTTCTCAAAGAAAGGAACTGGTAAATATGCAGCACTTGAATTGAGACTTCTATTGCAGGCAAAATGTGCATCCTGTGTCACCACACCTTGTGTGTCAGTCAGCATTTAGAGTCACAACACGTCCTTGCTGAGGCTCTCTGGCCTAATATAACATAGAGGAAGGCTTATGTCAAAACATGCATATGCAAAGGTCTTCATCAACAAAAGCCCCTTTTCCCCTCCCACCTTTGTCTGATTCAGTCTCCTTTTCTCTCTCTTTGTTTTATGGGCACTGAATCTACCCTTCTATAAAATGCTAAGCATGCACCTTTTCATTGGAAATTATAAGGAGGAGATGTCCTTTGACAGTAATGTTGTTGTTTCACTCCATCTCTTTAACATGCCTGGCTCCCAAACCCTTTGAGACCTCTATGCTAACACTTCATTTTGATATCTGTTTTGGAAATAAGGGAGTGATTCCAGATGCTCCTTTTCCAGCTGATGTGCACCCAATTGCTGGAGTCTACTGCCCTCTGAGAGCAAATACAGCCTCCAGTTTGCCCTGCTGACATTTTTCTGTCTCTGATGTAGGGATATATCCTTTGGTAAATATATAAAGCTTTAAAGCCACTGCAGCAATATTATCAGAGCTTGACCATTATATCAGCCAAGTTAGTCCTTATTTTCCATTAGTATAAATCGAACTCTTGTCCAGGAGCAACTGTCACTTACCCCATCTGAAGGCGTGATCCAAGGATGTGTGACTCATGCAGAAGAAAGACATCAGGAGGGAAAAATGTTTCTCAGAAGCTTTGCACTTGCCACTGTTCCTTGAATCCTCTTTGCAAATTGATATTTTCTCGCCTCAGAAAGCAGTCCCCTTGCATTTGTCTCCTCATGACTTTAATTCAGTTAGGTTGTAGAGAAGCCCGGCAGCTCTGCTGTGTTTTCAGTAATGAAATTATTTCTCCCTGGCAAGGAGAGGTTTCAGATGTCAGAGATGGATCCAATTAAGATCCACGTGGTGAATTCTTTGCATGGGGGGAAGCAGGAAGGATGTATGGCAGGAAGGAAGAATTTGCTGCTTGCTAGGATGTAAATATTATTTTCTCCATCTATTTGAATCCTGCAGTTCAGTTGCTCTACAGAAAGCAGTGCAGACTGTGAAAGCACTGTTTGTCTGCATGCAAGCTGTGATAGAAGGTAAGGTTTCTCATATACCTCAAAATCATGAGAAAAGATTCATTAAGATTTAGGGGGAAAGCAAGTGGGCAAAAAAAGATACTGAGGGAACATCAAAAGGAACAAAAAACAAAGAGGCCATTCTTTGGATGGCAGCTCCTGGCTGGTGGCAGATTTTTTCCCTGTGAAAAAAGTGAGATGAAACCACCTTTTGATTCATAAAATCACCTTGTGTAAGACAGTGTCACAGACCAGTTGACACAGGTCTGGTTCATTGTGTGATCTTTTAGAGAACAGACAGATATTTTATTATTTTAGTGAATTAGTGCTCTCATAGGAAAACGACTGAATTGTGAGTGTCTAAATATGAAAAGGTGGGTAGGCATGGCAAATAGAGTACATATCATTGCCCTCCCCCATGCTTATGTGATCTCTGTGTTAACAATTACCTTTAAGTGCTGCAAGCATTGTATTTTTCCAGTTAAGATCACAGGTCTGTGGTCTGTCAAAGTGCACTCTGTTGCCCTGACCTAGGAGTTCTATTTTGTTCTGTGCATCATTTACTGATTTCCAGAAGGCTGGTTTAGAAATGGCAAGACTGTTCAAAGAGAGATTTTCTTTAATCTCTTTGGAGTCCCTGAACCAGCAAAGTCTGATTCTGTTGACCTGCTAGTCTCATTGCTTGAAGGGAATGGTGAGGGGGTGGTTCAAGTCTCATTCATAGAATCAGAGAGTTGG
>VZTY01030598.1:221896-248369 GCA_013400935.1 Turnix velox | reverse complement strand
ACCCTCACCCTGACAAAGTTTTTTCTCATATTTTTGTGGAACCTCCTGTGTTCCAGCTTGCACCCATTTCCCCTTGTTCTATCATTGTGTGTCACTGAGAAGAGCCTGGCTGCATCCTCCTGACACTCACCCTTTCCATATTTATAGATATTAATGAAGCCACCCCTCACTCTCCTCCAAGCCGAAGAGAAGGCAATTACTACTTTGCAGAGACCAGGCACACAGAGAAAGAAGTGTCAATGATTTTCAGAGCTGTAGCTGAATCTCCTGCACTGATGAATCTGACATAACCTTGGTACCTGAATGAATGGGTTAGAATTTCTCACAGCGTTAGAATAATTCCTCTATTGTTTACACAGGCTTAATTATAAGATGGTAAACTGATATTTAAAACACAGGGATCAACAGCAAGATTTTTTTCTGGTGATAAGCATTCAAGAAAAATATCACCCTGAGATGTGTTTGAGAAACACAAAACCTCACCATGGCAGAAAAAGTATGAGTTTTCTGAGTGTGAATTGTAGTAAGATGTGGTGCTGGTAGTATCACCTATGACTAAGTTTGCCTGACACCCTCCATAATAACCTACATACTGTTGATATAACTTAGCAGCACTTTAACTGTTTCCCATTTTACCATTGAAATTTCACACATTTGGATTTTATGCAGTCATATGGGCACGCTGCAGACCAAATCACCTCCTTCCCTCTCTCCCTCAATTCCTCCCCTATTCCCTCACTCCCGTCCTGTCTCTTCCAAAGTCATGGCCAAATTTCATGAGTTTGTGTCAGTTCACAACTTTTTCTCTCAAGTCTCTCACTTCACAAGTCAGAAAAGTGATCTGAAATTTGTAAGGGGACAATTGCTTTTCAATACCCTTCCCTGGACTCAGTGAAAAGCCTATACAAGCTTGACCAGGGTCCAAGTCTTTGAAAAAAATCCCTTCCCCAGTGTTCAGGTGGGACTCGCTGGCACTTGGCACCTGAAATTTTATAGAGTGCAGTAATAAACTGAGCCAGAAATGGGATTTTACAGACCAGAGCCAAGAGCTTCCTCTTCATGGGGTTTTTATCCTTGTAGAGGATGAAGCTGCCTGATAGAAATGCAGGGCACAAACAGGTGTGAAGTGGATACACATGAGGGAACTGCTGAGAAAATCTGGCACAAAAAAATAACTGGAAGCTTGTGGAAAAAATGAGTAAAGAATTTATGATGCAGAGACAGTAGGATTTAGGGGTCAGGAGGGAAAAAGGAAGGAAGGAATTATTGAATGAGGGACTTAGTGGGGACATGGGGACCAGAGCCAGAGATCATGATGGGATGTGCCATGAAAACAACGGAACAAATTATAAATCTCTAGGAAACAATTATTTGCTAGTGCAAAGCACTAGTTGATAGTTACTTCTTAACTTTTCAGAGTGTACCAGTACTCATCACATTGTCCCAAATTCCTCTGCATCTCCTGAATCATATACATCTTCAACACTGGAATTCAAGTGACCATGGACGAGTTGAAACTTTTTATTTCTGCTTTACTTGAATTTCACAGTTGGCTGAAGGAAAAGTACACTGGGCCAGGCTCCAGGAACTGCTAGTTCTAGCTTCATATGTGACTAATGTATGACTTTTTACACTTTGCTGTCCATGTTATTGAGACTTTTATTCTGCAGCTCCACCATGGTGCAGCTAATGCTGTTTTGTCCACTGATCATGTGCAAACACACTCTTCAGAGATGTGTCATGGGATTTATGTTACTGTAGTATGTAATTACTTCTCCATAAATGTAATATGAGAATGTATCTTATCAGAACCAAGTTCTTACTTGGTTTACTTGTATTGTAACAAGATTACTTGTATAGTTCTTCCTGTCTGAGTACCTGATGCTTTTAACCTGGAAACGACAACCAAGCAAAACTTTGCAAGCCAATAGCTGTATTTGTAGTCCAAGTGTTGGTTAAAGCATATGAAGGTGGAAAAGCCACACAGCAAGAGCCTACATAGACAAGAACCTAAGTGAGAAGGCATTTACTGTCTGGCAAGACTCAGCTCTTAGTGTGCAACTCAGACAATGCAGGAAAATCAAGGTTTCATGGTTCCCATGCTCCCATCCCTTTACTGTAATAACTAATTTCATCACACTGCCCTCTCTGTTCTTTCATGATGCAACCCCATACAACTGTTGGCTAAACTCATTTCTGGTTTAGGCAAGCAGAGTTCCCAGCTTCAGTTGGCTTTCTACCATCTTTGCACCACAGACAACTATTACCTTCCATCACCAAGCATCACAATACTGCACTGAGACAGACATGGCTGTGCTACTTGGTCTCCTAGTCTTCTCTCCACTGTGGTTGAAGTCTAAATTGCTTTAAGATCCACTGCCTGAATCTTTCCTTTTTTGAGTAGCAGACTAAGTTTAGAACAGGGCAAGTGAAGTAATTTCTACTAGTTACATTAAAAATAGCAACTATGCTGTGACAACAGCAGCAGGGGAAATCCCAATTGGTCTTTTTGGAAGATCTCAGGCTTCCCACTTCCCTGCCTCGGCTGCAGTGTTCCCTTTACATAACCCAGCAGGCACATGGCCAAAAATATTAGGTCTGTTGAAAGCTTGTGGTACCCAGACTGAAGATTTGGTGACCCTCCTCCAAATGAAGTTCAGCTTTAAATTGCACTCTTCTCCCTTGAGAAACCCAGGTTTACTTTCATGAGGCTATATATTAACTATATCAATATTAATGTTCATGTAGAATTCCAAAAAGCTATTTTCCCTTTCCTCTTAGACTGACAAACATGAACAATGGAGCAACTTCATAATCAATGTCTTATTTAAACTGTTGCTTCTTTCTTCTTCCTCCTTCTCCCCTTCTCTTTTCCTATTTCTTTGAGACCTGTTTTTTTTTTTGGCTGCTGAACCCTCTCTTCTCTTTCTAATGTTTCTCTTATTTATGTGGCCACCTTTGCTCTGGGCTTGTATCAAACTGCTATGCAGCATGCAAGCACACAGATATACAGATGTCCCCATGATGCTGAAATTGTCACACATAGCCAGATGTCAAATCCAAAATGCTTTGGGCTTTGAGAAGAAAGATGAGGAAGGAGCAGAAGAGACTGAAGCGTGGGCACTCCAGAATTGGGGTTTTGGGAAGGTGCACATTACTTGTAGGGCCTCCCAGAACCTCAGAGTGCAATACAGCCACACAGCAGCACAGAGCTCCAAATGGGATGGTCCTTCTCTTCTCAACTACACATGCTTCACAGATGAAGATGTGTTTCTTCTGAGAAGAGTTTCTAAATTTCAGCCAAGCACAGTCTGCACTTCCCTGGAGATTGATTGATCTGCAGAGCTAAGAACAGGAATGTCTACCTTTTTTCCTGTCTTTAGTTTTAACTGGAATTGTTTTCCAGACAATCGCTATTTCAAGGGAGTAAGCAAGCAGAGAAAGCTATGTATTTGCACACAATACTTCTTAAGGAAGGTACAAAATTCAGAAACTATGCTATGTGTTCTTGAGCTAGTGCTCATTACAGATGTCCCCACGATGCTGAAACCGTCATATATGTCCCCATGATGCTGAAATCTTCACACACAGATGTCAAATCCAAAATGCTTCAGGTTTTGAGAAGAAAGATGAGGAAGGAGCAGAAAAGACTGAAGCATGGACACCCAGAACTGAGGTTTTGGGAAGGTGCACATTACTTGTAGGGCCTCCTAGAACTTCAAAGCACAATGCAGCCAGTCAACAGCACAGAGCTCCCAATGGGATGGTCCTTCTCTTCTCAACTACACATTCTTCACAGATAAAGATGTGTTTCTTCTGAGAAGAGTTTCTAAATTTCAGCCAAGCACAGTCTGCACTTCCCTGGAGACTGACTGATCTGACTGGCGAAGAACAGGTATTTCTATCTTTTTTCTGTCTTTAATTTCAACTGGAATTGTTTTCCAGACAATCGCTATTTCAAGGGAGTAAGCAAGCAGAGAAAGCTATGTATTTGCACACAATACTTCTTAAGGAAGGTACAAAATTCAGAAACTATGCTACGTGTTCTTGAGTGCTCAGCCAGTGTTCATTTCATGTTCTTCATGGAAATGTAGGCATTGAACTCAACTGGCTGGGGCTGCTTCACATCATTTGGGAAGTAAGCTGACAGCCAGCTTGTGTCAACAGCCTGGGGAAGGGCCTTGGTCCAAGCTGCACTATGAAGGTATGTCTGTGCAGTCAGGAGGAGACAGTTGTGGAACAGCTTAGCTCACTTTCTAAGGTGCAAAATGGAAGACAAATTCAATCCAAAAAGTGTTTGGATATGCTAATGTGGAACTCTGCCCAGGATAGTAAGCTCTACTTAGAGGCAAGCTATTCTTTTACTTAAGTTGGCTGGACCCTTAGTAGGTGAGGTATATATGCTACAGCTTGAAATAACTTTTCTTTTTTATGTTCATACTTCTGAATATCCCAGGAAAGTCACCAACTCATATGGGATACATTGCATCAGAAATAAAGCTCAAATTAAGTTTCTCTTTCATGTTCTCAGTGTCTCTCACTGTGCAGGAACAAGTGAAAAGAGGCAGAAGTCCTACCATTCCATCAGTCACAAAATTCCCGTTGTAACTGTCCAATGCGTGCATTAATTTTGAGTTCCAGTGGCAATACATTGCCACAATGCATTTGAGGTTTATAATTTTAAAGTTAAATATTACAGGGTTGTTTTTCTCCCAATAGAAAGGCTCATTAGAGTTATCAAATGTATTATTATATGATTTAATCTTCTATTAAAATGCTAGGTGTCAGCATATCATGACCTTATAAATGTCTTTTCAGGGTATTGGACAATAATGCACTTCTATTTCCCAGTCCACACAGACACTTCAATGGATTCACCTGCAACAATGTGGAGTGTTTCATTATGTCAGTAATAAAACTAGATGACCTCTTTGTGAGCAATTATCTGCTATTTACATACACTGCCTCTCCAAGAAGACAGATACCTCCTTCTGTAGGCGTTACAATGTATTTAGAGCTTCATTAGTATAATTCCAATGAAGCCTCTTTGTACCTATGGATACTACTCTGAACTTAACATGGAATTTCTTCAACTATCTATTGCCAAATTGCTCTGTATTGAGAGGACATTCTGTCATGGTTGGCTCTTGGTTTGTATCATCTACCCATTATGACCTCACTGTTTACTTTTTTCCAAGACTTTACAACTGTAAAATAGCAGAGGACTGAGCAGAAAACCTTGAAAAGTCCCTAAGAGGAAACCAATGCCATCATGGAATCCTGTTCTTTCATTCCCTACCCTGATTTTGGCAGTTTTTCTTTCACAAACATATGAACTCTGGAGAAAACACACTTTATCTGATGCTAGCTTCCTTCAGCAAGCTTNTGGAAGACAAATTCAATCCAAAAAGTGTTTGGATATGCTAATGTGGAACTCTGCCCAGGATAGTAAGCTCTACTTAGAGGCAAGCTATTCTTTTACTTAAGTTGGCTGGACCCTTAGTAGGTGAGGTATATATGCTACAGCTTGAAATAACTTTTCTTTTTTATGTTCATCCTTCTGAATATCCCAGGAAAGTCACCAACTCATATGGGATACATTGCATCAGAAATAAAGCTCAAATTAAGTTTCTCTTTCATGTTCTCAGTGTCTCTCACTGTGCAGGAACAAGTGAAAAGAGGCAGAAGTCCTACCATTCCATCAGTCACAAAATTCCCGTTGTAACTGTCCAATGCGTGCATTAATTTTGAGTTCCAGTGGCAATACATTGCCACAATGCATTTGAGGTTTATAATTTTAAAGTTAAATATTACAGGGTTGTTTTTTTCCCAATAGAAAGGCTCATTAGAGTTATCAAATGTATTATTATATGATTTAACCTTCTATTAAAATGCTAGGTGTCAGCATATCATGACCTTATAAATGTCTTTTCAGGGTATTGGACAATAATGCACTTCTATTTCCCAGTCCACACAGACACTTCAATGGATTCACCTGCAACAATGTGGAGTGTTTCATTATGTCAGTAATAAAACTAGATGACCTCTTTGTGAGCAATTATCTGCTGTTTACATACACTGCCTCTCCAAGAAGACAGATAACTCGTTCTGTACTCCTACAATGTATTTAGAGCTTCATTAGTATAATTCCAATGAAGCCTCTTTGTACCTATGGATACTACTCTGAACTTAACATGGAATTTCTTCAACTATCTATTGCCAAATTGCTCTGTATTGAGAGGACATTCTGTCATGGTTGGCTCTTGGTTTGTATCATCTACCCATTATGACCTCACTGTTTACTTTTTTCCAAGACTTTACAACTGTAAAATAGCAGAGGACTGAGCAGAAAACCTTGAAAAGTCCCTAAGAGGAAACCAATGCCATCATGGAATCCTGTTCTTTCATTCCCTACCCTGATTTTGGCAGTTTTTCTTTCACAAACATATGAACTCTGGAGAAAACACACTTTATCTCATGCTAGCTTCCTTCAGCAAGCTTTAACAACAAATTTTGAAGAAAGTTTTGAGGAATACATCTTTAACATATCATCCAAACCATTCCCATTCACCTCCATGTGGATTTTTTTCAATGGGGTCTGAACATTTGTGCCTTACACTTTTCCTTTGCCAAAGCTTTATCAAATTGCCCTTTTAATGCCATGATTAGATATGATCATGATAAGATTTGCTTAGTGTAGAGGTCAGGCTTACTGGTCACCAATTCCTGTGGTCCCTCAGAATTTAAAAACAAAAAGGAACATCACATTTGTCACATTCCATTCCTTTGAAAGAGAGGCCAATCTACATGTCAAACTACATCACAGTTAATAATTTGTCACATATATCAGACTTCCTTTAGAAGTGTTTTGAAAACCTGATCTAATCTTGTTGATTTGTTGCCATTTGGTCCTATCTAATCTGAAATTTCTTCTCTGACACTTCAATTTGAGATAATTTCTTTGACTTGGCCCCATAAAAAAGGGTTCTGCTGTGGAAACCTGCCCAAGCTTGTCCATGGAGAACATTAATGCAAAAATTAATTTAGTATTTCTGCTCTGGGCTTATCTACTCTAAATGCTCCTTTTATATCTCAAACATTGTAGAATGCCTATAAACTGCCTGGCACAACTTGTGCTTCTGATGTATTCAGAAAAAAGTTTTATTGCTCGTTTTTTATGCTTATCAGAAGTGATTTCTCAGAATAGTTTTGGCTAACTTTGTAAAGGATTTATATTAAAGGTGGGAGAGTTTCTGTTTTCTTTTCTGTTTCCCCCTTTCAACATGATTTCAACTTTTTGAAGACTGACTTTTATTTCTAACAGGCGCCTTCCTATTTCTGTTTAACCATGCCAGCTTTCTCTGTGTGTGTGTGTGGGCCTTTTAAAGCTTTTCTGATAAGCAGTAAATGTTTGCTTTTAGTCTCTTCTACAGCATCTTCAAACAATCAGCATGCCACCTGCAAACTTCTTCCTCCTGATCTGCATATGACATTAATATCCTAATAAGAGATACATATCCCTTTGATACTGTCTTTTGGTTCCTAAGCAAATCCTTACAACATAGGAATTTCTTTTTGATTATGATTTCTAAGAACATCTGTATGTTGTTATTTTCTCCCAGAATCCTGCTTTGTTTCTCGGGGGATTTGACCAACTTGTCAATTAAAGAAGAATCAATTAGATCTCAGGTAAGAGTGTACCCTCAGCTGACACCAAGCTGTGTGATACACCCAAAGGAAGGGATGCCATCCAGAGAGACCTTGACAGTCTTGAGAGGTGGGCCCATGCCGACCTCATGAAGTTCAACAAGACCAAGTGCAAGGTCCTGCACCTGGGTCAGAGCAATCCCAAGCACAGATACAGGCTGGGTGGAGAGTGGCTTGAGTGCAGCTCTGAAGAGAAAGACTTGGGAGTGTCAGTTGGTGACAAACTCAACATGAGCCGCCAGTGTGTGCACTTGCAGCCAAAAAGGCCAACCTAATCTTGGGCTGCATCAAGAGGAGTGTGACCAGCAAGTCAAGAGAGGTGATTTTGTCCCTCTACTCAGCTCTGGTGAGGTCCCACCTGGAGTATTTTGTCCAGTTCTGGAGTTCTCAACATAAGAAGGACATTGAGCTGTTGGAGCAGGTTCAGAGGAGGGCCACGAAGACAATTGAAGGACTGGAGCCACTGCCCTATGAAGACAGGCTGAAGGTGTTGGGGTTGTTCAGCCTGGAGAAGAGAAGGCTCAGGGGGGACCTCAGAGTAACTTATCAGTACCTGAGGGGGTCCTACAGAAAGGCAGGGGTAGGACTTTTTAATAAGATATGTGGTGAGAGGACTAGAAATAATGGATGTAAATTGAAAGGGGATAGATTCAGGCTAGATGTAAGAAAGAAATTCTTCACAGTGAGGGTGGTGAATCATTGGAACAGGTTGCCCAGAGAGGTTGTGGACACCCCCTCTCTGGAGGTGTTTAAGGCCAGGCTGGATAAGGTACTGAGCAGCCTGATCTAGTGGGAGGTGTCCCTGCCTATGTCAGGGGGGTTGGAACTCGATGATCTTTAAGGTCCCTTCCAACCTGAACTATTCTATCATTCTATGATTCCCAGACAGCATGGAGTGAATCACCCTTCAGCTGGTCTGAATGGAACTGAGTAGGTCAGCAGGGCTTGGACTGATGGGCACCCACAACCTATGTGACTTGGTCACAGAGCTTGCACAGGTAGTTGCAAAATTCTTTGTGAATAAGAAACAATCTTAAAATTTTAGGTGATTTGGTAGTGAAGTCAGGTGCAATTTAGAGAGCTTCATCTTGAAAATAAAACTGATTAAAGGAAATAAACTAATTGAAGGTGAGGTTGGAACAAACCACAGAGGTTTAACAACCTCATGGCAGCCTCATGGACTTGCTAAGGGAAACAAAATAATTTCAGTCCATCAACTACTCCTTTGCACTTCTGCTGCAGGCGAGTTACACCCAGATTTGAAGACATTAATTTATCTCCCCAATAAATTTAATGAGCAGTAAAATTAATAGCTGATGACAGAGAAAGAGAAATGTTTAATATAAGAAAGTTCAATGTATAATAGGATGGAAAAGACTATTAGAGCTCCCCACAAGGGACCAGATTAGGAAACTGAATGTTTATACCACAGGGGCCATGGGCGTCTTAAAATATTCTCTCTCCTATAATGCCATCTGGTGGTGGTCTTTAGAAAAAGCTGAGTAAAACGAAGCCTCTTTTGCTTTGAATCCTTCATGCTGTGAAGGATTTAAAATTTCAATTCTCTCACTCACAAACTTACCGTGACTACGTTTTCTAGTAAGTCGATTTATGTTGCTACATATATAGTGTACATTAAATCTTACTTTTCCCACGTTTATTTTACAAAGCCTCAATTCCTGTAACTTAGCCTTTAGACAAAAGCATTAAATAAACTATTTTAGGAAAATTTAAAGGAAAAAAAACAACCTCTTTTTCCCTGGTATTTCCTAAAAACATATACATTTGTTTTGCATTGAACTAAAAAAGGGTTTTGTATTTTAGTTTATAGGAGGAGATCCTGCTCGTGTTGAAACTTCTGGGAAAAATACAATTGGCTTTTGTGGGCAAGAGCGTGGCTCATAAAGTTTTTTTTTATCCTTCTGGTGAAACGAGGAAAGGAAATGTTTGTTTTTCATGCTGTGGAGGAAAATGTATTACATCTCCACGAGCAACTCACACCTGCCATCTTGTCTCTGGCTGACTCTCACTCCAGATGTACGGCAGCAATCAAGAAGAGAGCTTGAAGAAGTCCCAGGAGACCTATCAAGCCAACAAAATGGCTTATGACCTCTTTTTTTGTTCAGTATTTCATGGTGTGTAAAAACCACCCCAAAGTGCTGAGGTTTTTCCATTTGATTTTCCATTTAAAAGACAGATCTTGTAAGAGTGTAAGGTTTATCACATCAGGGGAAATGGGAAAAGTGTAATTCAGTCGAGATGTTTTTTCATCTCAGGCTGTTTTCAGCTGTTCAGTTTGTTACTTTATTTTGGTACCACTAATTCCTATATCTGGAAGGGAAAGTTTGATATCCCCATTTCTCTGAGACAACTGTGAATACTCTCACCTCAGATCTCTGGGTAAATCCAGATGTGAAAATAAAGCAGAACAAGCCTTGAAATGTCTGGTATTCAATGTAAATAATTAGAGCTTATAAATAAAAGGACAGTTTAAATGAAAGCTTTTTTTTGTGCCAGTGCAAACAGAGTGGTCAGACTAATCAGATGACATTTTACTTTTCTCACATTTATGATCCCTGTTTTATTGTCAGCCCAAATGCTGCAGGGTAATAAAAGCTTTGTATAGCTTCAGCTTAAATCAGTTTCTGCTTCAGATTGTGTCTTGCCTAGGAGGTGAGCTGCCTCATCCTCTGTTTTGTTTAATTCTTTTCCATTCCATTCAACATACCCTCTGAAGGATGCTCTGCTTCTGCCTCTTGTATTCCTAAAGCTTTTGTATTCCTAATCCTTTTGTGGGAACTGCTCTGTGTGTCCCTTCTGCCTAATTTAACCATAGTTTATATGGCTATAAGATAAAGATATTTTATACCTCACTAGTCAAGTGTAAACTATTACAGTAAATCGTGTTATTTTCACAAGTTTGGTAACAAGTGCGAGCTGGCATTATAAGTGTGGAAGTAACACTTTTATTTCCACATTCCTGCTTCCATCATTCACATTTATTTCTTCAGGGGAAGAAAAATACTTGGTGTCACATTGAGGACTGTCTCTATTTAATTTCTGGGCCAGGGGAAAAAAAAAAAAGTACGAAAGGTCACAATTAAAGTGTGTGGTAGAAATGTACCACTCCTGATCTCTCTGTTTTATTAAACCTTAACAGCGTCTGCCCATAACTGAGCACTGTCCTGAGGCCACAGGGAGCATCCTCTCAAGCACGGCTTAACTCGGCTTTTCTTTTGTTTTTTCCAGTGTTTTTCTGAGTTTCGACAGCAGCCAGGAGAGGAGCTGTTGTGCTTTTGCTGAGCCTATGCCCTAGCTCTGTAATGATTTAGGTGGGAGGTGTGTAACTGCCCCCCACATTTAGACCCAGTTGTGTTTCCAGGCCAGAGAAGTATCTTGAAGTAAACAAAAGTCAAACTGCAGGTTCTAATCAGGAAAAGAAATAGAAGAGATATTGTGCAAAGAAAATCAATTCTTATCAGGTTTCTCCCTCATTCATGATACAATTACTCCAGAAATTCTAAGGCAAAAGGGACAATCCATGTTTGTTACCTTAAATCTGCTTCTCCCAACAACTATGAGCTTTTTCCTCTCTGTTTTCTATCCTAAACTCTTTTTTTTTCTACCATAAAGCAAGAGCTGATCATTCTTTGGGTGGAATATTCCTTTGGGAATATTTGGGATGTTCCAGTTTTCCCCAACAAAAAAAAAATCTGCATATATCTCTGTGAATATCTAAAGATGAATAAATGGTGCCAGTGGGATTTGTTTCAGTGGAATATGGAGTTCACAGGCTGCAAAGAATTAAAAAGAATGCAGACTGTTGTCTCACAACAGTGGGTATATTCTTGAAATGCTCTTTTGAGGTTTTGAATTTGCTATATAAACATCATTCCGAAAAGTATCCTCTTAAACACACTTTGGGAAAACCATTCATTAAATTAGTATCCTTCTATTATTAAATTTTAAACAGTGTGCTCTAACTTCTCAAGTGCTCCACAGCTCTGTTGTTCTCCAAACACAAAGAGAAAGCAATGACTAAAAAGCCATCAGACCGAAGCACAGACAGTGAAATGCAGTGTATTTGTGGGGTGCTTGGAGACAAATGAGGTTTTGGCGTAGTGGTGACTCATTTAATTGCACAGCTATCACAAGATAATGTGATAGTATTAACATAAGTAACTATGCACTGCAATTATTTCTCCCAGAGTGTTATAGGCTAGCATTTTTAACAGCGTTCACTGCTTCCAGCTCATAAAACAAATCCTGAAAGTATTCTCATAGAGATGACTTTGTAAGTATTCTGAATAAGCTGTTAAGATTTGTGTGTATAGGGCACCATTTGTCTCCTACCCATCAGCAAGTGCTGCTGCCTCTGGAAATTACTCACAAGGCAGGAGTGGGAAGTTTGGGGCTTGGGGCTGAAGAGCTGCTGCTGAAGGCAGTTCAGCATGTGGAAAAGAATCCTTTAACCAGACATTCCCCCAATCCAGCACACTCCACTAGTAATGCACAAACACTGCCAGAATGGCAAAGTGTCCCTCTTTATGCACCCATCCCTGAAAACCCTGAAAACTAAATTTAGGAACACCCTTCACAGATCCATTAAGTCAAAGCAACTGCCTAAACTGAACTGAGCAGAACCACTTGTTCTGGTAAGAAAATGAACAAAAGAACTAGATACATACAACGAGGTCTGTTAAATTCTATTTCTCCAGTGATATTCATAATTTCTGACCCTAAAATCACCAAGGATTAATCGAAACAGACACAATAAAAAGCAGCCAGGAAGAGCCAAAGAGAAAGGACTCTAGCAGATGTATATATTAAGCACCATTTTGTTGTAGCCAAAAGTGTTTCAGGCCAGGCTGGATAAGGCACTGAGCAGCCTGATCTAGTGGGAGGTGTCCCTGCCTACGGCAGGGGGGTTGGAAATTGATGATCTTTAAGGTCCCTTCCAACCTGAACTATTCTATTATTCTGCGATTCTATGATTCATTAGAAAAGTGATATATTTTGACAATATGGGGTATCAAACAATGTTTTTTAAACCCTATTCATTTCCTCTTTGAATTATGGTGGGCCCTAAACCAGGTCTTTACCTGGTAATACCTACAAATTTAAACAAGCAGTCATATGTAAATCAGAGTTAATAGAGCATCCCCTTTGGTAGTTGGCCATGCATTATTCAGCTCTGAGTATCTCCTCTTCCCCCTGCGGGCTGCAGCCATGATTAAAATGTTACTTTCAAATGAATGTCTCCACAGAGACAAAGATGGATTTAATGCATAATGATTCTTTCCCACCATGCTATTAAGCAGGAAAGTTACCTCAGCATGAAGATTTCATTACATCTCACCAATGACTTTAGATGCTCGACTGCAACCTCAGAGATTCCACAAGGCCAGAATGGATTAAAGCAAGGGATCTCTTTAAACAACATTGTCCTTATTTTAAATATAAAGATAAAAGATCTTCTGTGAACACAGCTGTCAATGTACATGCATTGCAATTTGGGGGTTTTTTTAATATAGCTTATTATTTTTATAAAACCAGCCTGGGCATGGTGTAAATCCTGCAAGGCCAATCATTATACGTGGTGCAGTTGAACATCAAGTTTTCAACCATGTATCCTATTAAGAAGGTCTTTATGATTCACTGGATGCAGTTTTTAGAACGCCTGGACATTCAAAATCTTTGCCATCACCACACAGTATTTGGAAGAAGCACAATTTGGACCAGATGGTTTCCGATCAGAACATTTGCACAGATATTAAAGCAAGTTCCAGCAGTGCTTCTCCATGGACACTGCCTGGAGAGATGTTCAAACAGACTATGAGATTAACTAAAAATTCTAGCAGTGGGATTCTGAGGTTAAACAGAAATAGTCTCTCCTTACATGTATAGACTTTCAGGTTTATACATAGCAATTTTCCAACTAGAATTAAAGGAAAAGTAAGTCCATGGCCATTTTCTTTCCATTTTTCCATAAAGCTTGGCTGCCCTTACACATTATTAAGTCCGTAAGAAGCAAAGCAGCACACAAGCCTGAGGAATTGCCTATCCCAAATGTCAGATACTCATCATCTCTTTACTTTCTAAAGAAACTCATGTCTGCCCTACCACTCGACTCTGCACTTAACAGGCACTGATTTGTCCTCAGTGTAAGTACAAGTCAAGGCCTTTTTCTTGAGATATCATCACTTCAGACAGGCCTAGATTAGAGAAAGAAAATGCTTAAATTTAATTCCTTGAAATCCAGGCTGCTGCCTGTAATTCTTGCTGCAGAGCAATCATAGCAAATTCACAGCATCTGCAGTTTAGACAGGAAATTATGATAGAGTTGATTACTTAAAGACACATTTTTTTGTGCAATGGTCACACAGAAATTCTCTAGCCCTAAATTTTAAAAAGTAGTCTGTGTCAGAATCACTGGAGTCTGTGGAGCTCATACGTAAGACATAAAAAAGCTACACACAGTCAAATCAGTATTAAAATCACCTACTTGCATTTATTGTCCCATCTTGAAACATGAAAACTTTGAAGAAGAATCTTGAATTTTTATGGGAGAGGTTCTCACTTGGGGTTTACAGTACATGGGATCAAACAATATTAGTGGGCTTTTGTTGAGCAGAAAGCTGTGTAAGAAAAATGATCAGCCTCCAAAATAGCAACACTAAATAATAGAAGACTCAGTAGACTGTGCAACATTAAATAATTCAGTTAAATAAGGACTCTTCAATACAGCTGTGTTTGTTTTCATTTTCACTCTGTCTTAAATAGGAGACTTTTATTTCTTAGATTTGAAGTTAAAAGGCTGAGAGCAAAGCCAAGTTAATTCCTAGGACAATTTTTCTTAACTGCTGAATGTGCTTTATGTGGGTTTGCTTTCTATTGGCTTGTCAGTGCTCCGGTGAGCAAATGTACTGGCAAAGCACAGGGGAACATTCTGACCTCAAAATAAGGTACAATTTGCACTTGTGTCCCATTTTCACTTAAAAGAGACAATAGAAACCACATGAATGACACTCCCAATCAAAATAAGCAAATCTGACTCCAAAGATCTTGCCAGATCTGTGGATGATCAAGCAAGGAGAACATCAATGCATGGTTGTGGTCTACAAGCACTGACTTAACACATGCTGAATACATGCAGGGATGAAGAAAAGAGCAATGTTCAGCACTCTAGAGTTGCAGAAATAGGTCTGTGGAGAAAATGTATTTGTCAAAAAAGGTAAAGTCATGATGAAACACAGCTCATCTGCCCAAAGTTACACTCTGAGTGATGTTGCAGAGGCCCAGGAGCAGTCCAGAAGCAGTGCCCCGACACAGAAAAGTGAGAGGGACTCATTAGTGTAGCCACCACGCAATTAGCAAACAGCATGCATGACATGACTGAAAGATGAGCAATGTGTGAGATCAGAACAAATGGCCTGTGGGACAATATGGGACAGCTGTGCGGATGTAACACAGAGGGTCTGGGGCTGAGGCAGACTCTAAGATCTAATAGGGGAAAATAGATGAAACCTAAAGGTAGGTATCATCTATAGGGTTTAAAGAGGTCCCTGGGGAGTTGTGGTAACCATACAAAGATATTTAAATATGAATACACTCTTTGTTCATTTTGTTCAGCTGTAAAACAAGAGTATGTCCAGGAGTAAATAACTATTAAAAAAAAATTCTGACTCACACATTCTCTACCATGGTCATAATAGAGAAAACAGATCAATAACCTTAAGTACTCATTTCCAGAGCTCTGAAAACATGGTCCTTTCAGGGCAGTAAAAAAATACAGCCAGGATCCTTGTGCATTACCTAGAAATAGACTGCACCAGTTTGATGCCTCCTATAGACTGTTAAATTCTGTTTCCATCTACAGAAAAGGAACTATGGATGTTGGAGTCAACGTGTTTGACCTCCAATGCCCAAATTCTCATCACAGTTTGTTTTCCTGCACATGTTGCTACACAAAGAAGAAACCAAGCAGTCTTCATCTGCAAGTATATTAAACAGAAAATCTTCCATGTGTCAAAGTTAGTAAGAGCACCAGCAGCCCAGCTGGATTCCTTCTGCTCCCAGAGGAAGATGAGAATTAGGATGAATATCATTATACCACTTTCATACCCTTTACCACATTATCCCCTTCCTTACCATTATACCCCTTGTGCTTGTCAGAGAATGTGGGAAGAAAACTATTAAAGCTGAGGCCAATTTGTTGTTTATGTCATCTATTTGCATGCTTAATTAATGTAAATTACTAGCAGCTACAGAATTTTAGACAACGACAACAGTTACACTCCAGGTTTTTTTCAGCTAAAACCTCCAAGAGGAACACATGGATGGTTTATATTCTCCCTACATCAGCGATGGCAATTTCCAGTTTTTTATTGATTCGTTCAGCTTTTAGAGTTAAAAGCTGGGCCATAACTACGTAAAGAGGGAAAAAGAGAATTATAATGAGGTTTAGGGCTGGGGCAGATGAGAACTATGACTGGGAAACATGTCCTTGTTCCCACAGAGCAGAACAGCTCATACACAGGGTAGCTCTAGGCATGTCCTGCCAAACAATATTGCACTGTGTGAAGAAGCAGTTTCTCTGGTGTTGGCTTCTGTTTTTTCCTAACGCTCCTTTACTAAAAACAACATGAAAGAATTTCATAGGACTAAAATGCAGGCCTGATAAAGGAAGCTGGGAGAGGGCTTTGCCAAACAAGCTGGGCAACGATCAGACTTGAGAGTAATCAGGCAAAGAGCCTGCATTGTGCAGAGTGGGGCTCACATGGCTGAGTGAACAGCAGCCCCACAAACCCAGCAATTAGGGCAATGAAGACAGTCTCTGCCCTCCCAGAGCACGAGTCCAGTGAGAGGGGGGCCACGATGCCCCAGAGGGACAGGCTCTTGGCTCCCACAGAGGTGACAATGGCAAAACCAGCCCCTGACTGGGGGGGACTTCCCTCTCTTGCAGCTGCATCCACAAAATGTGGAAAAAAAATCAAAATCGAGCAAAAGAAAGCCCCAAGCAACAAGCAGTTCTAAACATTTGAGAATTTCTAAAACTTTTTTGCAAAAGGAGTAATTTTTGGTGAATGGCCCTTTGTTGGCTTCATTACTAAATGGAAATCTAAACAATCCCAGCTGCAGCAGCTGAGGCACAGGTTTCTGCTTGCAACGAATGTGAATGCACAGCATTACGTGGAGCCAGAAGAATGTGTCTCATGTTGATCCCCCTTACAGATATATTTACTCTGCATAAAGACAGTGGTCTACTGCAGCACTTCACAGACTCTTCTATGTTAAGCTTTTTTTAAAGGCAAAATTCGTGTGAGCACCAGTTCCTAAGGTGCTTAGTTTATGGATGGCCACCTACATGAGGTGGCCTACATTTCGGACTGGCTATCAGGAAAAATTTTTGCACTGAAAGGCTTCTTAAGCATTGGAATAGGCTGCCCAGGGAAGTGGTTGAGCCACCATCCCTGGAGGTGTTTAAAAGCTGGGCAGGCATAGAGCTAAGAGATATGGTTTAGTGATGCCTTTTGTCAAGGTCAGATGGATGGTTGGACTTGATGACTGGAAACGTCCCTTCCAACCAATTTCCTGTGAGGGTGGTGAGACACAGGTTGCCCAGAGAGGCTGTGGATGTCCCCTCCCTGGAGGCCAGGCTGGATGAGGCATTGAGCAACCTGATCTAGTGGGAGGTGCCCATGGGACACCTAGATGATCTTCAAGGTCCCTTCCAACCCAAACTATTCTATGATTCTATTGCCATGATAATATAATCCAGGCAAAGTTAAAAAGTTCCTCATGTCTCAGGGTCCCTCCCAATGGCTAAATATCTCCAAAACCCCCCAGGATTTTCATGCCATGATTTGGGCCAGCTGCACTTACCACCACCGTTCTGCCTTGGAGGCTCACACTGGTACCAGTACAAGTCACCAGGGCTTTGTGCTGCCCTGTGATGGAACACATGCAGGTACAGGAGTGCCCAGATGTCAGAGCTGACATCTCTCCTAGCCAGAAATGCACTCCATTTCCAGCTAAAGTTAACCTTTAACCACCACTGCTTCAACACTTGACTGCTACTTCCATAGCTGACCACAGCAAAAAGCTCCTTTTCCAGGCTGTGGACTTTATGTGCTGTCAATGACATTGGATTCTCTTTCAGCATCATTTTTTGATTGCTTTCTCTTGTCCCCTTAACAGAGGAAACTATGGGACCAGGTTGCACTCCCCATACTAGAGAACTTTCAGCAGAATTCACTTTCCTAAAGTGCACACAGATCTTCATTTTCACACCATCCACACTACAGTAAAGTCCATCTTGTGCACAAGTGTCAGCTTTTTTACTACCATTTGGTTCTTTCCCTGCTTCTAACACCTTCCGATCACTTTGTAGCTTGTTTCTGACCTCTCTACTCTTTTTGGTTTGGCCTCTTGTCTCAATTTGTCTGCACTGGAACTCACAGCACACAGGATGGTATGAACAGAGAGATAAGAGTGCAGAGAGACGCCTGCTCTTTCTTCTGTACTTGAACATCACTAAGTGCCAGAGGACTTGGAGATAGAAAATGAATAGGGATTACTGTTGGCTGGAAGAATGGTCACCATTGTCTCTGCTTCAGGGCTGTGAAAGCAGCCGTGCCACGGAGCTGATGAAGGCCCCAGTGCCTCTCTGCTCTAATGAAGCATCAATGCATGTCACAAGTTGCAGACCTCATTTCCATGGACTTGTGTGGCCTAGCTCTACTTGTTTGCCACTTGGGGATGGCACTGAAATTCAGTAATTGCTCATGAATGCAATTAAATATTCCAAATGCCTCCAAATCAAATAAAACAGGTCTACAATTTATCCAGTTTCATTCTGTGCTATTTTTTCCTTGTCTCCACACTGCATCTCTGTTCTAGTCAAGACATGCCTCTCTTGAAAACTATTGCAGTTTATGACTCCAGTTTCTTCTGTGTATAATTACACAAGAATTTGAAGATGTTTGCAAACGACCTTTAGAGTCCCCGAGCTTGTTCTCTTTTTCCAACTGCACTGGTTAATCCAAGAAAAAAATGAAGCCCTATCCGCAATCTTTGTCCTTTTAAGTATTCTGAAATATTTTAAGTATGTATTTATGTGTTTAAACTGTTAAGATACAGGTCTTTACTACAAAACAATGAGGAAGTGCCAAATGCAAAGCAGAAGATTTAGCTAATTTTTACAAACTCTTAGTACTTTCTATTAAACTCTGAGAATGTAGCAGTTTTCTTTCACACTAAGAATAATTTGAAAATATTTTTAAATCCTCTTAGTTATTTAAAGCTCCTCACAGTTTATTGCATGGAAGCTGTGTAAGATTTGTGCTAACTTCCAAAAATGACATTGCCAGAAGATGGCACCTTCTATACGTATTAGATGCTGAAACAATGAAGACTTGCAGGCTGCTCTACAACAGAGTGGACACAACAGCGATTTTGTCCACTCTGTCCCACACTTTAGAGACTGGAGTATATATTCATTGCATAATCACACTTGGTGACTTCAACAAAAGCAGAATTTAGCCTCAGTCTTAAATATAATCACAAGAAAAAGCAGCTCATTGCACAGTTAGTGCAGAACTGTCATTTTCTCTAACTCCCAGTTATTTAGAGTTTCCATGGCTCCTCTTGAAATTTATGTCTGCAGCCTCTTGCCCACAAATGGAAATGGTGTGTTTGCTTTCAGCACCAGAAACTTCCATGGGAATATTCTGCCTTCTTCAATAAAAAATGTGTTTCACCTAAAGTGGGAAGTTTTGAATTCTTAAATATTAGTGTTTTGCCTCTTATTCTTTTGTTCTCTTCCTGCCTATTCTAAAAGATAGAGAAATCTCTAGTTTTCTGCTCATCTATAGCATTTTGAAGAAAACATAGGATGAAGCTTCACAGCAGTGACAAGAGGAGACTGAAACTATTAAAAAATTTGGGCACTTTTGGTTTGTTTCTCTTAGTCATACCAAATGAAGAAATGGGGGATTCCCTAGAATCTATCTTTCTGTTGCTGCCTGGCATCCATATTCCAGATTTAATAATCCTTTCAGGCTGATGACCGTTGCTGAAGTCTGAAAAAACTTTTTCACATTTTTAACAACATTTAGGGTATCCTTAAACTTCAGGGATGAAGCTTTTATTGTAAAATAGAGCGAATTGCCTATGTAGGAAGAACTCTAGTTGAACAGGGGGGCATAGGTTTCAGAATGTCAGCATCTGTGAAATTTGAAGTGAAGCTACAGCAATTAACGTTGTCCCTGTTTGCTGGTGGAAGTTCTGTTTATTGGTAAGAGCTTTCAGTAAAAGGGAGGGCCATGGGCAGGTCAAGAGTCTTCAGAAAATGTGGTTGTTGCTAAGTGCTGCCAGGAGGAACAGAGGAGCCATAAGTAAGATCTTTGGGGATACCTTAAGACCTGTGAGGTTTTCCTTGCAGACATCCAAATGCCTGAATGACTGAGTCTGTTATGCAGTTTCTGGGAAGCAGATACTGCCCACATGTAATATTTTTCTAACCCTTTTTTTTTTTTCCCTAAATATAAGACTTTCATGCATTAGCATATTCAGAGCAAAGTTAACAAAGTACCAGTGGGGAGCAAGAAAGACTTTTAGGGATCTGGTTGCTCAGTGTGATTGAAATGAGGTGCCAAGATGCACAAGGTCTGAAAGGAGCTGTTAAACTGAAGGCTCCAGCATGCCAGCAAGGCAAGCCCTCTTTGCCAGCTCTAAGCTCTTTAATATTAGAAGAATCTCCAAGAAGTGCCTGTTCAGCATTAGCTGCTGCTGCCCTCCAAAATCCATGTCCCTTCTTCGTAACTGTCTCCTTACTCCAGTGGCCCAGTTTTGCCCTCTAAGCTACTGCTCTCTGCAGGACTCTGAAGAAAGACATTGAGCTGTTGGAGCAGGTCCAGAGGAGGGCCACGAAGATGGTCAAAGGGCTGGAGCAACTGCCCTATGAAGACAGGCTGAAGGAGCTGGGGTAGTTCAGCCTGGAGAAGAGAAGGCTCAAGGGGGACCTCATAGTAACTTATCAGTACCTGAGGGGGTCCTACAGAAAGCAGTCTGATCTAGTGGGAGGTGTCCCTGCTTATGGCAGGGGGGGTTGGAACTCGAGGATCTTTAAGGTCCCTTCCAACCCAAACTATTCTATGATTCATAATTCTCGGTTTTTGATTTCCATTTACACTCCAAGCGTTTGTGTGACCTCTTAGATTTGCTGCTTTTTTTGCACTGCAGTTTCAAGAGTTTCTATGCAGTCAGAATTACTGTCTTGTATTGTTTCTATTTAAATAGTACTCATTCCTTCTAAGTCACTCCTAGATGCTGGCATTTTCTCACTGTATTAGGGCAATGATTTCGATGAAAAAAAAAACCCTCAGGCTCTTTTTAATGCAAGAAAAATCTGTGAACTAACAGTCAAAAGAGTTTTCATTAAAATCCAAGTACATTAAAAGGGTAAAACATTCAAATTAGTAGACAAGGCAATCATCCTTGGGGGGAAACAACAAGGCAAACACTGATGCTCCAAGCAGCACACAAAACATGAGAAAACACTGGAGATTTTCCTTTGAAAATAAACCAGGCAAAAATGTCAAATGGTAAACATACCTCTGAAAATATTGAACCATTTGTAAGCACTGCACTACAAGGTGCTATAGGCTCAGATAGAGGATGAGAAGAGTATAGAACATTAAGCAGTGCAGTTTAACACCACATTAGGATGGTCACACGTCCAATTCCTACCTGTCACTGCCCCAGACCTCTCAGCCAATTAGCAACATGGCCAGAAAAACACTTCAGATATTTCTGATTCCTTGTCCTCCATACTCTTTGTTAGATCACAGTTATGTCTCAGACTAATGGTATTTTGTGTCTCTATCATCAGTTCACATGCCTTCCAGCATCTTTTCACAGCATCTACAGGTAGTACCTGTCTGTTATTTCAACTTTGCCCACGGGGAAACAAAAGAGATCTGTCTTAAGCTGTGCAACTGTTCATGAACAGTTTAGGAAGTAACACTGAAACCCAGTTTACAGCCGACTGCCTGCTGCATGTTAAATGATGCTTAGTACAGGTAAAAATCTTGAAGCAGACCTTCAATCTTTCATTATGGCAGCAAGTGTAAAGATGAGAGGAAATTCCTTTACCTTGTTTTTATGCATAGATGTCCACCTGGATACTCTTTCTTGGGGCTTGAGGATCAATCTTCTTAAGAAATATGGCTCTCATATCCTGGATATAAAGAAATATTTAATTAGTGGCTTCATTTTGAGTGCTAATCAGGATATTTATGTGTTAAATGATTATTAAAACTAAAACTGCATCTTTATTGTCATTATAATTGAGGGTTTCACACTATACCAAAGAGACACACAATCTGCATATTTATAAAACTCAGTGGGTGCTCTTTCACAAGTCAACCAAATTTTATAAACATAACAAAAACCAGCTTATTAAATACAAATTAAAGCTGGAGACACATTGAACTGAAATGTCACCCTGTTTTACATTCTTGAGTTACTGCATTAAGGATCATTTTTCAAAACAAGTCCACAAGAAAGGCTTTTAAACAACAATCCCAGAATGTGATGGGGAAATGTGAACACCAGAGTGGTAATCTATTAGTTACTAGTAATGCTCTGTGGTGCAGTTCATTTATACCTAAAACAAGCCAAATTTGCTTGTTGGAGTCACTGGTGCAACTAGCTCCTTATTCCAGGAATTTCCTATAGAAATAACAGGTTTTAAAATAAAATAAATTCCTATATATTTTGGGTGTTAAAATTTATTAATTGAAAAGAGGGAAGGACCTGTCATGGATTAATGTCTAATTCAATATTATTACCTAACAAAGAGCAGGAAATCATTGCAGTGGTCCTGTGGAAGATGTATATCTTTGGGAGTTTCCTAAGCTTCTGTACTACTCATAAATTATCTGGAAAAGTGGTGTAAATATGCAGTGAATGAAGCTGCAGGTGATGCACCATAATATAAAGGAGTTACATCTAAAGCTGACTGTGAAAGTTACAGAAAAGTTTTTGCAGTCACGACTGACTGGTCAGCGAAAGAGCAGATGAATCATTTCAGAGTCTGACAAAATGAGAACTGGCAGGCAGGGAATGAAGTTATCAGGTATCAAAGAGAAAACAAAGTGAAGTACTTTTTCACAAAGGATGTAGGTAAAATATGGAATCCCATTCTACAGTGAAATAGAGAGCAAAAATTCAAAAGGGGGGGTGAAATTCATGGAGGATGAGCATTTTGTTAGATACTAGATGTGATGGTCCACCACAATCCCAAATTGTGTGTGCTGGTGGGAAGGAGCAGGATTTTAATGAAATACTAAATTATAAAATAACCTGAATCAGTCTCGGACACAGACTCAAGGTATCTATCTATGTATTATCTATCTCTATCTATCTATCTATCTATCTATCTATCTATCTATCTATCTATCTATCTATCTATCTATCTATCTATCTCCACATTGCTGAAGGTGTTTGAGCCAGGCATCATACCTGCCACATAACTGGGTCAAACTCTCCACAAAATGTTGTGATGGACAACAATTTTGCTTAAATTGCAAATTAATCAGTAGCACTCCTGGCCTTTATCAGCTCAGATGCTAAAAAGGCAAAGCAAAAACCAAAGAACACCCAAAATGCCTCTTACACCTTGTACATCAACAAAGGTGAGCACTTTAGAACACAACACTGCAATCTAGAGACTGCAGCAGCACATCCTGTGTAACATCTCTAGTTTAGGGAGCAAGCTGACAGGAGATAAAGCAGATTAACAAACGTCAGGCTCCTAAATCCTGGGAGCCCAAAAATAACATCCTTCGAGTTTGCTTTTCACAGTCACATAAAACAGGCATTGGCTTTCATTTATTCACCAGCACTTGGGGTGCTAGGATTTTATGTGGTTTCCTGTTTTCTGAAGCAGCCACTGCCTGGTTCCAAACTCAGGGATCTTTTTCTTTGTCTCCATTCATACTTTTGGAGCCCCCATTCTGATTTTCAGCACCCAGAGGGGTAGGTTGCCACACAGGGCTTGTTGTGGAGGAGGCTGTGTGTCTCTGCTGCAGAGGTGTCCCATGAGCTCAGCCCCTGAGAACAGCCTCTTGCCTGGCCAAGGATCTCAAGCTGGATAACCTGCCCCCATGCCATGCTGTCCTCTGAGCCACCACACTGGCCCGTGGGGCAGCTATTAAAGTGAGAGCATTGCTTGGGATGTGACACACTAAGGAAGCTATAATTTTCATATTGTATCTCCTTATCAATTGTAAATCAGTCATTTTAAGGATGCTTTCCATTCTTGCTTCCCTTCAGGCATCTCTTATTTCTCTCTGGAAAAGGAAAACATGTAGTTTATAGCTAACTGCAGGACTGAAATGACATATATAATAGCAACAGCAGGCAACAAATGTGTCCCTAAAGTGGCAATATGGTGCCTTTTGTTTTGTTTTAAGACTTTGGAGTGATAGGCAATTTGTTTTTTCGAGCTGATATCTGAATAGTTACAGGGAATTCAGAAGACAATGTTGTGCATGTGCAGTAATGAGGGCTGCAGAGTATGACCTAGGCCCTTTGAAGGCTGAATGATAGGAAAAGACAATCAGAACAAAGCACTGATTATTATGCGTAGAGTTATTAGCACTAGAGTTTAATAATAGCTTTATTGCTAATATTGTTTTCTTGAAATCTTTTACTTTCCGTTAAAACAGACAGAACAAGCTCATACTGATCACCAGGTACTTCTACACAAAACTGAACTCTGCCACACTTGGTGGGAACAAACACAGCCCACCTGGAACCCTTCTGTTTTTGCAAATTCAGATCTTTTTAATGTCTAAACATAATGCTTTGCATATATGATAAAATCAAATTCCCACACACATATATTTAGTGAACAGAAATTTCCATTCTGCTCACAGCTGGTGTTCCTCTGCGGGACACCGAGGACAAAATGAAGACCTGACTGTGGCTCAGTGCCCAGGTACAGACAGGCAGAGCACATCCCCCTGGCCACATGCTGGGCAGATGCAGCAAGGCAGGAGATATGGAAGTCACAAGGTGTTTGGTGCCCCCTCAGATCTCATTTCCTTTCCCTCTGACTGAACTCCAAGAGCACCTCAAAGGGGCAGGTGCATGGAAGAGGAAAAGGATAGGGGCTGGGACACCTGCAGCACTCACTGACCTCACCCTCAATTGTGTGAGCTCACATTTCTAAAACCACCAAGCCAGGAAAAATGATGCCACAGCACAGATCTGAAAAAGAGAACTCTGGCTGAATACCTTCTTGCTGTATTTAAGGGATAGGAACACCAGGTAGCCAGCAGAGATCCCCTGGCATAGGGATGATGCAAGAGGTGCTCTGAGCAGCTCTCAGGTGCTTGCTGAGAGCCAACCATCCATGTCACTATGGCTGCAGCTCATCACACACTTGGCAGCCCCTCTATTTCTTACTTTGTTTCTCTCAATTGCTTCAGTTTCACTTTTCTCTCCATCTCACTCCCTTTCTTTTCTCTTTGTGCCTTTTTTCTTTTTCTTTTAAAACTACATCTCCTTACATCTCCCTTGCTCACTGAAAGGAAAACCTGGGGTGATCACATTCAGTATTTCTAAACATCCACTAAAACTTCAGCAGTGTCACGGGTGATATTATATCAAAATTACTTAGTAAACTGGTTTGTTTCTAGTTGTAAATGTGTTCTTGGGGGGACAACACTCATTAAGCAACATGTAAAAATTAAAATTAAAGCAATAAAATAAATATTAAAACCTCATTAAAATTAATCCCTGAATACAGTATCTTTCAATATGAGCTCATTTCAACATGTGTCATTATTCCAGGCTCTACAAGTTTTCCCAAACTAAATTACACTGAGATGTGGTTGCAGTTAAAAATATGTGCATTTTAGACTAAGATGATCCAGCTAGATTACATGTTATCCTTGCACTGAATGTCCTAAATGAGAGAAATTAAGGTTAAGGATTAGAGCCTACATATTTTAAAGATGAAAATACCTGAATAGGGCATTTAAACAACCTCATTTTGCCCCCCTTTGCTGGCACAAAGCCATTCAGTATCTGCCATCAAAATTCTTCCTTGTGTGGTCCTAAGTTAGACTAAAGGGATTTTTTAAAACTGGTTGCACTCTACTTCTTTATGATTATTATGCCAGTATTAAAAGCTGGGCTTATCTCCTGAATTTTCCTATTATCACATGTCAGTGGGGGCATCTGAAAACCATCATGGATCAGTTTCTCTTACGCTAATCTCTGTTCTTTAAAGCCAGGTTGGGTGAAGGGTCTTGCTGTCACAGGGCTGCGAGTGACAAGGACAGGCTGGATGGGGCTTTGAGCAACCTGCTCTAGTGGGAGATGTTCCTGCCCATGCAAAGGGCTTGTAACCAGATGATCTTTAAGTTTCCTTCCCACCCAAACCACTCTATGTTTCTGTGACCCTGTAATTTGGGCAATAGTATGTATTTAGATGGATTTTAGGTGAGTCAAAGACTGAAACTACAGGAGGTAATAAAATTATTTCTGTAGGAAGCTTTATATGCAGGGGAGTGATTTTTGGCAGTTGCAACTGAAGCAAGCTAAATGAGGAGCAAGTGGAAGTCAGCGAGTGTGGGTCATAGAATCATAGCATCATAGAATAGTTTGGGTTGGAAGGGACCTCAAAGATCATCTAGTTCCAACCCCACTGCCATAGGCAGGGATACCTCACACTAGATGAAGTTGCTCA
>VZTY01030598.1:188411-208126 GCA_013400935.1 Turnix velox | reverse complement strand
AAGCAGGGAAAGTTGGGAAACAGCTCCTCTA
The DNA here is from genome assembly GCA_013400935.1 of Turnix velox. Taxonomy (NCBI): domain Eukaryota; kingdom Metazoa; phylum Chordata; class Aves; order Charadriiformes; family Turnicidae; genus Turnix; species Turnix velox. The sequence continues at coordinate 208,095 of VZTY01030598.1, read as the reverse complement.
GGTAAGAGGCATAAACAAATGAAGTGACACTAAATGAAACTGGAGCAACTGCCCTATGAAGACAGGCTGAAGAAGTTGGGTTTGTTAAGCCTGGAGAAGAGAAGGCTCAGGGGGGACCTCTGAGTAACTTATCAGTATCTGAGGGGGTCCTACAGAAAGGCAGGGGAAGGACTTTTTAATAAGATATCTGATGGGAGGACTAGAAATAATGGGTGTAAATTGGAAGGGGGTAGATTTAGACTGGACATAAGAAAGAAATTCTTTACAGTGAGGGTGGTGAAACACTGGAACAGGTTGCCCAGAGAGGTTGTGGAGGTGCTCAAGACCAGGCTGGACATGGCACTGAGCAGCCTGATCTAGTGGGAGGTGTCCCTGCCTATGGCAGGGGAGCTGGGACTCAATCTTTAAGGTCCCTTCCAACCCAAACTATTCTATGATTCTATGATTCTTGAAGTCCCCTTGCTTGAAAAGAGAAGCAGCAGTTTTAGGAGGTATGGAAGATTAAAAAAAAAAAAAAGTAGTATTTTTATCTTCCTTTTGTCTGATTCTGCTGTCTACCAGGACTGCATTACACTAGCACTGAAAATGAATGAAAGCCTTCCTCATTATAAAAAAGGAGAAAAACAAAAGATTATAAAGAGATGGGGCACAATACACTCCAAGAAACATACCCTCAATAAAAAAAGAAGCAAAACTAGATAGAGCTGAATTATCCTGGGCAGAACTTTTGGTAGAGATAGCACAGTAATTGACTCTTCCTTATAGACATAAGGAAGACACCTTTATTTGTTAGCCATTTAAAATTAATTACACATATAAAACCCAAGTGAGCAGTGGAATAGTTTAGCAATAACTGTACATCAGATTTATACTAGGTGTCAGAGCAGGAAGCAGAGTAGGTATCTCTAGAATCTGAGAGGTAAAAACAACCTCTGATAGATTATGATTCATGACTTGTCGGATTTATTGGAATGACAGAACATGCGACCCCTGATGGCAAGGAACAGGCAGGATCAGAGCTAGCTCTTATCAGCTTCCACTGGCCAGAACTTTGTTCTGGGAGCTGTCACAGATCAGAGTTTAGATTTCTCTCTGTTGCAACAAATCAGTCAGTAAGAAAACTATATTCTTGCCTTCCAACTCCTGGACATTTAAAACTAGCATAAAGAGAGAAGCTGTCTTGGCACAGGAACACTGAGTTGCCCCCTGCCAAGAAGGTTCCACAGCAATCTCCTTTAAGATGTTTAGATATAAGCTAACTAAATAGAGAAGGCTCAGGGGGGGACCTTATAGTGACTTATCAGTACCTGAGGGGGTCCTACAGAAAGGCAGGGGAAGGACTTTTTAATATGATATCAGATGGGAGGACTAGAAACAATGGATGTAAATTGGAGGGGGGTAGATTTAGACTGGACATAAGAAAGAAATTCTTTACAGTGAGAGTGGTGAAACACTGGAACAGGTTGCCCAGAGAGGTTGTGGATGCCCCCTCTCTGGAGGAGTTCAAGACCAGCTGGACAAGGCACTGAGCAACCTGATCTAGTGGGAGGTGTTCCTGCCTATGGCAGGGGGGTTCGAACTCGATGATCTTTAAGACACCCTGCAGCTTGAACTATTCTATGATTCTATTCTATGATTCTAATACACTTAGCTATCTAAGAAAACAATTTTCACATTGATCTGGAGACCAAATGACAGAAACTGCACCAGAATTAAATATTTATTTAATTTGGAGAAAATTAAATTATCTGTTACTACCATTCTCACCTTTTGACTCTATAGATTTTCTTTCAGTATTACAATCAGTCCTTAAAACTGCTCTAATTTGAAGATTCTCTGATAACTCCAGAAAGCTGAATTTTTAAATTTTTTTTTTCTCTGCAGAAATCCAGGGCACTGTGATGCCTGAATGGGATTCCTGGTAAAACATCTAGGTGGAGATTCATGACTGCTGGTGCTAAGTATCAGAAGATAGCACTTACTACAAGACTCCAGGGCAAGGACACAGATAAACTCCTCAACAAAGCACTGGTCTGTCTTCTGCTTCCACAGAAGGCTTTTGATTCTCTTTGGAGTTTGTTACTCACCCTTGCATTCAGCTGATGAAATTTGTTTGCAGATGTCCTGAAGATTATATTGACAGCTCTTTCTGCTTCTATCTTAAGTGGCAAGAAGTTGAAGAGCATGAGTTGACGTGATGTGACAAATGGAATAAAATGAAAGGCAGCACCGTGTTAGCACTTACACTCATCTCCTGCTCCCCCTTCTTGGCATTTTGACTGGAAGTCAAAGGAATGGATGACATTTGGTCTTGCTGAGATAGCTGAGTTATTGGTGATGTATGGCTAAATTCTTTCAGGAGTACACAAATTAGCAGGGAAGGTGTAAGTTAGTCGGAAGATTTGTAGAGTTCTTGATTCTTAGTGGTAATTACGTTGGGAAAAAAAATAATATAAGCCATAAACTGAAAACAAGTATGAAGGAGGAAAGCAGGTGGAATAAAAGGCTGTTGGAAAATGACCACATGAAAATGAGCACATGTTTGAAACTCCAATGAAACATAGTACTGCTTTCCAGTGTAGCTGCAGATTCAGGACCTCATTCTAATCTTTCTTTTTATTTCAGTAGAAATCAGAAAAGCAGATCCACAGAACTTATCTGGGTTAAGAAAAAAATTGGAGAGTAACATCAGGCTTAGAATGTAGATGTTGACACTTACAGAGTAGATAGTAAATATCATGTAAAGCTTTTTTAACCTTAGTATAATGGATAAAACTCCAGGTAGCTGCTTTTTTTTTTTAACTATCTGTTATAAATGCACATCAGTAGAATTTTAAAAAATATGTACTAATTTACCTAAGAATATGTTACCTCTGGGCAAATACCTTCCTGTGAAAACTTTTTTAGGTGTCAGAAATTCCTGTGTTATGGAACAGCTACCCAGGAATATATATATACCCATGCACTGTACCCTAATAGTAGCCACATTCATTATCCTTGGGGGAAAGGAGATGGCCCTAAATTTGCCACAATAACAAAATCTTTAAAAATAAGGACAACATAAAATGTTGAAGTGGTGAAAGTAAAATTAGGAGCAATCAGGGGGGTAAATACTTGCAGGGGGTAAACACTTTCTGGGAGACCATTTAGGGATGCAGAGAAAAATAAATACTATGACTAACTACATAAATTAGTGGGGCGAAAAGTACCTGATGGATGCTCAATAGTAGATGAGAGAAAGCTACCAGCAGTGAAGACTGGGAGGAACATCCAGATAAACAAAATGGAAAGGAGTATAAATGCTCTCAAGCTAAATGCAGAGAAACCATGTGATAGGCCAGAAGGGATTTGAAGGAGTAGTGGTTAAGGACAAGTAACCTATTAATAAAACTTTTTTTCAAACATCCCATTACCTGAAAGCCTGACAGAGAGTCAGATGGGACCAATAGGCAATCAAGGTATGAAAGGAACATTCAAGGAAGATGAGGCTATTGCAGGAAAGCTAAATTAATTTATTGCATCGGTGTTCATTACAGAAGAGAATGAGGTCCTGATAGGATGGGAGATAAGGCTGAGGAACTGGCTCAAATTCAAGTGTCAATAGAAAAGGCTTTAGAGCAAATTGACACACTGAACAGTAAGAAATCTCCAGGAACAGATGGTATTCACTGAAGATTTATAACAGAGCCCAAATATAAAATCACTAAACTGCTCACAGTGGTGTCTAACCTACTGCCAGAGGAACAGAAGGTGGGAAATGTGATGCCAATCTTTATGAAGGACCCCGGAGAGATCTTGGATCTATAGACTGCATGTCTGGTTTCTGTACAGGCAAAATGATGAAATTAAAATAAAGGCTGAGATGAATAGAAACCTGGACAAACAGAATATATGGCACAGCTCACAGTTTCTACTAAGGGGAGATCACAGAATCACAGAATATCAGGGATTGAAAGGGACCTCAAGAGATCATCTAGTACAATCACCCTGCTGGAGCAGGAACACCTAGACCAGGCTCTTTGAGTTTTTTCAAACTGTCATCAAGCACTTATTATCAGAGTGATGCTAATGTTATAATGTAATTGGATTTTTAAAAGGCTTTTGACATGATCCCTCATTAAAGTCTTCTACAAAATAAATAAAATAAACAGGAAGCCGTTGCCATGAATTAGTAACAATTTAAGGCCAGATGACAAAGAATAACTGTAAGTGGTCAACTTTCTCAACCACTAAGCACCAATAATTGGGTCTGTACTGTTCATCATTCTCTGCACTACTTGGCATAGGGGCTTCCTGGGTTCTAAAGCAGCAGGGACCTCCAGAGGTCCCCAGGAAGGATGGTGGAATAAAATGAAGCTCAAAATTAGTAAGTGCAGTGCAAGGCATTTGGAATAAATCAATCCTGATTATGAAAAGAATGGACACTGGATGAACTGTCTCCATCTTGGAAAGGGATTTGCAGGCTACTGGGACTCATTCTACAAGATCATCTGCCAGATGATGCCATCACTGATGGCAACTAGAGTCTTAGGAGTTCTTAGGAAGGGAAAAGAGAACAAACCATTAAACGCTTTAGAAATAGTTGGATGGGTAACAGGCTTAGCAAAGCATGTCTCTGGTGATACTGTTACAAACAACTTTTAGTGTAGCTAAACAGAGGCAAAGATGGCAATATTTTTGTAAAAACAAGCAGGGCAGGTTCAAAAGATGACAAGAGTGTAGGTAGTGAATTGTCATTCAACGTTTTTCACAGTATTAAGAACCAGAGAACATTCATATGGAAGCAGTTTTAAAACAAACAGAAGAAAATGCTTTTATATGCTATATAACTGTGGAGCTCATCACTTCAGGGTGGATATGAAAATTAAGATGAATGAAGAAAAGGATTAGATGAGTCCCTGGAGGGGAGGTTCATGAACGAATTTTAAACACAATTCTACAGATGCTGCCTGTGGAAATATAAGCTACTGAAAAGAAATGGAAAAGAAAAAGACACACTTTGTTAGGTACCTGTCTCTTTCTGCTGCTGGAAACCTTCATGTCACCTAGAAGGGAAGACAAAACCCTGCCTAGTTAAGAATTATTTGAAAGTAATATACATTGTAAAGCTTTTTTTTCCTATGCTGTTAGCAGGGTGATGTTTATAGTGAACTGAGATGCAACCTGAAGTTGTGAATATTTGCCACCTCCTCTGCTGCTTTCAAAATATAAATTTAATATGTTCCTCACGGAAGAAACATTTGAACTTTGTGGTTTAATGTTTACTGTTTGCTCTCATTTCTGGAAAAGCATCGAGTAATGAGAAATCTTGTGCTCTTAGGGTTTAGCAAACTCAGTCTTTATTTCTACAGGCCAAAGAAATACTTAAAGGTAGTGAAACTGTTGAGGAGCATGTCAGATAGATTTAAAAAAAAAAGGGTAAAACAGGGGGAAATAGGTAGTAGGAGCAAGAACAGCTGTGTCAGTTCGTAGACATGGACACAAAGCACAGACAGAACCAGAGATTCATTGAAACTCCTCAAGCTTGAGAAAAATGGCTGAGAATATCTATTTTCTACATTTGCTAATTATATATGCTAATGAGCAAGAAACAAACCCACTGAATTTATTTTCTTACATGAGTCATGCTTCCAAATTAATATTTAATAATGAGAGAAAATGCTTAACTTTCCACCATTTGTCTCAGAGGTATAAGATTTTTCCCTCTGCCCAAAGTTCCTCTCTTAATTTGGCTGCCAGAAGGCTTTCTCTGCAGTATATCCTCTGTTGAGAGCCTCTGCTTAAGCCTCTGTAAGAGAATAAAAGATATGCTCCAGTTTTTCCTCTATTCAGGGTGGTGAGAGGAGGATATAAAGAGAATCCTTTAACTTCTGTCAAAAACCTGAGATGTTTTGGCATAAAACAGATACAAATGCAGAACTATAGAGACAGCAAAATCCTCTATGGCCACATCATGGATGCAAATAAGTAGCAGAAAGCCTATTCAAGCAGCATCTTCCTCAGAAATCTCCAGATCTTGCAGGGTTATCCTGAAAACAAGAGTGTACTGCATGTAACTCATGGGAAAGCTGTTTACCCACTCATGGATATAGTTCTTCATTTTAGGTGGACACAACAGACCAGGTAAAACAGGCTGCCTTCCTTAACTCCCTCATTTGGGCTAAATTTTCCCATATGCACATAAAAATGTTGTGTTCTGCAGTTATTTAGGATAGCTGTGGGAGGGGGGTGGGAAATGCACAGAGACTGAGAGGGGCACAACTGGCTGATCCCATCTCACTACACACTACCATATAAAAAAAACCTTTTGTTTTGGAAGCCTTTTAGTCTGCTTCTACAGTCTATGGAGAGGGATATGACCCTCCACAGGGAGGTTCGTCCACTTTTCTTAGACGGTATTTAGGGTGGGATTAATTGGACTCTGAATTAATTGGTTTGTTTCTCTCCACTGGGGATCAGAGGAAGCGTCGCTGAGGGTTTTACATTCACTGCCTTTTACAAGATCAGGTGAAGGCAATCCTACCCACAGTTCTGAAAAACCACATAACCTGAGGCATGGAAATTAACACGTCAAGTAGATTTGAATTCTACCTTACACCTTGACTTTCTTAGAAGATCTTGAATGGTGCTTCTTGAACAATAATTGCAATTGTACAGTGCAAATATTAACTATAAACTGCACATTCTCAGTAACACAGAGGTGAGACTTCTAAAACAAGCTGTTTCATTCAGGAAAGAGCTCAAAGGTAGTAATCACAGAACACTTAAATTCTTCAGTCCGACTGTGGAAGGGTTGCCATCAGCATGTGAATGATGCTCTTCGTCTCTAAATCTCACTGTGATATACAAACTGTATCTGGCTCTGCAAAAATTGTGCTGTAGTATCTGAAAGTATAGCCAAACCCTCTCATTCTATATTCTGCCTCACAAAAAACTCTCCTGAAAGGTGAAAGATGTACAATAGTTAAGAAATAAACTATGACATAATCTAGTGAACCAGTAGAATTCTAACAGCTGAGGGAAGTGCAGGAGTAGCAGCTCACTTTAGCTGATGGGAGAGCAAACCCAGTTCCTAACACGACATATTCTCCAAGCTTGAGTTTTCAGTGCCAATAGATGATGAAAATATGCACAGCAGTGCACCATAAATAAATCTCTGATGAGATTTACACCTCAGAACTGTGTGCTTGACACACACTTCTCATTCTTGCTGCAACTGACACCCAAGTTTGTTTTCTGAATGTATTCTGGTCCTGCACAAGCATAGTGCCATGTCCTATTATGTTCCACATGCAAGCAGTTAGAAGATTATACACCAGCCACCAGCACTGTACAAGTCAAAAGTGATTTACCATGGATACATGTGCCTCTTGATAAATATTTCTAAGGTTATACAGCTGTTGTTTATCAAGTATCATTTATAAAGCATTACATGACAGTGAGCTATAAAGAATGCATGTGCAAGCTTGTAAAATGAAACATAATGCTTGGTAATTTAAAAAATATATTCATTGTAGATTTAATTGTTGAATAGTTATGTTGATTTATGCCACACAAATGGGGACTTTATGATTCACAATGACTTAGCAGACAGTGAACTTCACTGCATCACTAACATTGGTTTATGGGATTGAGTTGCAAAAATTGTTAAGTGTATTTATAGGGATCAGTCATGAATTCTCTGCAGTGATGAAACTTTGCACTTGTGAATCCACTTGTTCAAACAGGAATCCCACCATATAGTGTACTGCATGTAACTCATGGGGCTTGGAAGGGATCTTGAAGATCATCTAGTTCCAACCTCACTGCCACAGGCAGGGACACCTCCCACTAGATCAGGTTGCTCAGGGCCTCATCCAGCAGAGGGGGCATCCACAACCTCTCTGGGGAACCTTTTCCAGTGTCTCACCACCCTCACCATAAAGAATTTCTTCCTCATCTTCACCCTGAATCTCCCCTCTTCCACTTTACAATACCTCCAGCCTGACTGAATCTAAAAATTTCTGAGAGATGTAGTTACAGACTCATGTTAAATCCATTTGTAACACCAATCCTGCTTCTAATAGGTCAGTACTTTCTTCACAAAATTATTTTGTAGCTGGAAGTAAAGGGGATGGTTGACCAAACTTCCTGCAGAAACTCTAGTAAAAAAATTAATAAGCAGAAAGTGCAGCATTTGGAGGGAATTAATGAAATAAAAATTAAATGGAAAGTCAGTAGCTGTGATATATTTGTGCCTTTTCTCCATTTCTCACTATGCACTGGACATCCTGCAGAGACAACAACTCCCATGACTCCTCTAGGTGCAAAAGCAAGACCCTCTTCTGTGCAGCAGAAGAGGTCTGGTGAGCTGACAGCATTGCTCAGGCTTAATATTTATAAAGCCCTTGTGACAATATGGCAGTATTTACAAGCTTTTTTTTTTAATTTTTTTTTTTAAAACTATCTATATTTCTGGAAGAGTTCTGATGAAATTGCACTCCCTGACCATATCTGACACCTCTGTGGACAGTCCTAGCAGAGAAGCCTACAGTTATACTAGAAGGAAGAATTCCTACTTATTTTGAGGGAAAAAAATTTAAAATTATTCAGTGGCTTGCCTACCTCAATGCACAGAGAACTTTGATATCAAAAGTCTGTATTCTTCAGAAACTCATTAAGCAAAAAGCAAACATTTCCTTAGAAATTTAAAGAGTGGGTCTGACAAGTGTAGCAAGCCAAGAATAATCCAATAATGTTGGATCCCACATGAATGTACAATTGGATGCAGTTCATCATGGTGCCACTCCACTGTTTTTTTCTCACCAGGAAGCAGTAAAAGAAGACCTGCTGGTTTTCTGAGTGAGAGAGCAGTAGCTTTGTAAAATGTAACTGCTTGCATATGTAGAAGGATAAATATATACAGCGTTCATGCATATGCTCTGGTCATATGTTTGCACACCTGTGAGTGTAGACAGAAATAAAGCTGTATTATTCCAGCTTCAGAATTATTTACTGAATACTTATAATCTGAATCAAAAATACAATCACAAGGAAAATTAAAATCTTTCAGAGTACTTGAGTAAGATTATTAGATTTTCCCTGCTTTTGTCAGTAGTTAATCTGTCTGATTTTCACTTTTTTTTTTTGAGTTAGGAGGAATTCTCAATACATAGTCTATGTATGTGTAGCACACATTTTGCTTCCTTTTTTCCTGTTTTTTTTGGAAGACTTCATGTGTACTTGTGCTCAGACATTTGAAAAATGCCAATGCACTGCATTAACCCACAAAGCAAATACTGGATGCAACAGGAATTTCCTACCAATGTGCTAGATGATGAATACTTGGCTCTGATCTCACAGGAACACTTCAAATAGAAAAATAAGAAATACTGGAATTCAATTATTATGATAGTTCAATTAACCTCTATTGAACAGATGTAGAAATTATACCTAATTATACACGTAGCTGACTTCAGACATGGACCTCTGCCCACCAAGGACTAATCTAAGATCACCAAATTCATTTCACTTCAGACCTTTGCTCTCAGAAATGAGTACTACAGTAAGTGCTTTCACCATTAAATATCCCTCTAGCATCATAATCTTTCTAAAAGTCTGTTCAGTGCTCAATTTTCCTGAGAAACTTAATGTGATATCCCCGAGTGTTGTCACAGAAATTCTAAAGGAAAGGTCACTGATAAAAGAGCAGTTTTTAACACAGGCTTTGCTGAAATCTCTCTAAGACTAGTTTCCTTCTGCTTCACAGACGTGCACCCAAAATGCACAAATTCCTACTTTCAGTTTTTTTGAATTTATTCCTTCACACAAGGCTCAGTGCAAGGCTGTATCCTGAGAACCAAAGGGGTATATTTAGTTTGAGGTGTCCTTCTACAGGATGGTATTTGCTGTCTAACCACAAAGCATATACTTTTTGATGATCCAGCAACTTCCCTGACTTACAACAGCCCATTCTTCACACAGACAAAACAAAGCTTTGCAATCAGTTATGCAGCTAGGAGCATAAATTCTACACTAATGTATTCTAGGAAAATGGTACCTGTGTCATCTGTGCAATGTTATTTTTTATTGCTCTCATAATAAGTCTGCAGAAAAAAAAAATGATCACAGGGCTTAAAGGCAGTGGCTCTTTCTCTTAAATATTTGGTTTTATCACTGCCTGACATCTATTATTTGTTCACTTACTTGTCTCACGCTAGCATCATTGCACAGGGAGGAATAGAGCCTTTTCTGTTCCTCTGTGACATTTGTTTCTGTCTTTATCTGCTGTTGAGACTGACTGTCCTGATCTTCTTGCTTTCTCCTTAGCTATTTTCATGAATACTCTCATTTTCTTAGAGCAGCCAGCTTACAGGGGGAGCCTATGGGCTGGCATCCAGCAAAACTTTCACCAACCAACTTCTGAGTAAGAAAGAGACTAACTGCTTTGTTGTAACTTTTTGGATCCCTGCTGTACGGGAGAACTTTCTGCCATACACCTAGAGTCCTTATCAGGTGCACCCTCACTCACCTAGTTTTTCTCCTTAGCATGGAAATTACTCTGGAGATGGAAATTCTCCATTTTATTCTGGACTTGTGCATTTTGAATTTCCAGTTGCTGTAATGTTTATTTGCTGTTAATCACACCTTTCCTACTTTTGAGGTTACTTTCTTCTTTTGGATTTCTTTGGTAAACATGACATTGCTTGGGTAAGCAAATCAACGAGCCAGATGAGGTGTAGGGAAGTCAGATAATTTCTCTGTGGCAATAATTATTCATACAAAGACAGAATGTCAAGGATTGGAAGGGACCTCAAGAGATCATCTAGTCCAATCCCCAATCTTCCTTGAAACTCAATCTTCCTTAGAGCTGTCAGTATTTTACTAATAAAGGCAGAGGGATCTAATCCCATTGGTAAAATCTATTACTTTTTATGAGAAAAACTGTTTAGCTCGAGTTAGAGAAAGGAAAATCTAAGTGCACTGCCTAAATTTATTTAATTTGTGTGCAGTTATGGGTAAATTAATATTCTTCAATAGTGGATATAAAAGTGAAACGTTTTCCAATGTTTTCTGTTTGCATCCTCATAATTTTCATGAGTTAGTGTTGACTAGAGCATTTTCTTTTTCACTTGTGATTACACCAAACCCCTCACCCATGTTTACTGCAGGATAATAACCCAGTGGAAAGCCAAGCAATTTCAGTTTTTGAACACTAGGAAGTATTTAATGTAATTATAGCTTCTTTTAAAACAACCAACAGCTTGGAAATATGGGAAAACTGCAGAGTCAATAACCACTTGAATACTGCTGCTATGATTGTTTTTCCCATAATGTATCTCTTTTAAATAACGAAACTTTGTTATTGGCACGATAATCTAGAAAGACATTAAACTTCAAGCCTGTTAACAGGATCTTGCCTTGTATTATATACAAACTATATTTTATGCACTGCATTTTGTAATTTACAATTATTGTCTTCTATTGTCTACAAGCAATTACATTTACAGTAAGCAGGTTGTAACAGCCCTACTAAGGTACTTACTGTTTCCTATAAACTTGTGTCCTACATCTTCTCCAACATCATCTCCACTAGTGAGGCTTCCTCTTACACCAATCTCTCTGCTGTTCCACCTGTAGTTGCCTCTCCTTCATCCTACTGCCTCCCACCATATCATCCTCTTCTCAATTTATTAGGTTATCTCCTGTAAAACCTTCCTGACATATCCATCAGCTTCTTTCTGTGAACCCCATCTACTTATACTACCAGGTAAAGAAAAGCCTGCAAAGACTTTAACAAAATGTGGAAGAGGGACTGGCAAAAAATGTAGTATAGCCATGTCAGCTTCATATTTTGAGAAAACTGAGATAAAAGTGACTTTCACAGGCATAAATTTAGATGAGAAACTTGAAAAAGAGGAGTTATTTAGTTCTTAGTTCTTCTCTCTCTCTTTTTTTTTTTCTTTAAGATGTAATGAAACCTTAAATATCCAGTGTGGTCAAACTCTATTCCCCAAAAGACTCATGACAGTTAAAATGTCTGCTTTCTTGCCTGAAAATTTAGGACATAAACTTCTGAAATCTTACCAGTTTTTTCATCATCACATTGCTAATAAGAAATTTTTAAAAAAGTAACATTTGCTCTGATGTAGAATAAATCCCAATGGGAAAGACTTTCCCAATCCAAATCCAAACTGGAAAAGACCAAATGAAAAAAGGATTTCTGATTAATTTGTGAATGTGAAGCCACAAGACACTGGAACTGGCTTGAGCTCCTACAGGCCTGAAGTGATTTGGTCAGCTGAATTTTGAGGCTACTTAGATTAAAACACACTGTAGGAAGATAGAGAAAGTGTTGATTGCACAGTCCAGAAATGTTAAATGCAAGGGGACAAATATTCAAATAACTTGTCTGTCCCCATTATTTTGTTTGAATCTCCCTGGAAATACATACATATCCTCTCTGTCTCCTCTTCCCCCCAGAAAAATGTGCTTTATGCAGACACATCAGTTACTACTGCAGCTGGGTTTGTTGAGGACAAATGTGTATCATGAAGCCATTTTTCTATGTGGCACTTTTACTAGGAGTCTCAACAGAGGTCCAGGATTGAATAACATGAAAACTGAAGCGCCTTCATGTTCCAAATGGTGTTTGCTCATCCCTAGTGGGAGTGGGGTGAAGGCAAATTCAGAGGATGCTGTGCTGCTGGTAGTGCTATGGCTGCCTACAGACAAACACTGCTCTTTTTTTTCACATTTTTGCTACCCAGCAGAGACCAAACTAAAAGAAAATATCATCACAGTGTATCATTTGAGCTGCTGCTGCTGCAAGCTTCAAAAATGTTCCAGTATTTTCCTCCTGCCATTATTTTATGCAATCTGTATGTATTGCAGAAGCTGTCATACTGCAAACCCAACACTCTGAGGGCAACTAGGGCATATTTAAGTGGGATAAAAAATAACCTTGTATAAAACATGAGAGCAATGGAAATCTTCCATGACATATTACACACTGGAATAACAAGCAACAAATTCCTCTAAAATATTCTAAGGCCAAAGACCAGACAGGTCAGGACCCTCTTGTGCTATGGGCTGTAAAAGCATTTAGAAAATGACTGCTCTTTCCCCAAAGACTGAAGCAGATGAACCAGTCAGTTGGGGAAAAAGGAGGACACAACACCACAGGATCATCAAGATTGATGGGACACAGTACCACAACATCCAACACCAAGAAATTATTCTCTTTTGTAAGCTCATGCCTGTGCTTGGACTATGTCAAATAAAAAAGTTTCAGGCTCACCTTACAAGCATATTAAAATGAAATTAAAAAACTGTCTCGTGTATAAATCATTCCAAGAATTATTTCTCTTGTCCACAAAAACTGATACCATTTTAACAAAACTTAGATTACAAATGCTAAAGCTAATACCCTACAACTGGCCATAAGGAGGGGGGAAGGTCGTTTTCAGTAACTTGTGCATTCCTGAGGGTTTTTTTCAGTTGAAGTTCAATGATGCCTTGATAATTACATCCTTTACATTCAGCTTATTCAGATTTTTTTTTTCTGTAGAAAAGGTATTGATTTTTGCATTAGTCAATGGAAAACCCAAGCAGTGCCACAGCATAATGCAATGACAAGCAGTAAAAGAACACAACAGAATAATGTTCGTTTAAAATGGCAATGTGAGTTAAGTAGGGCAATGACAAAACCTAGCAGGGACTGGAGAACGTGTCTGGCGATGAAAACCTGCATCTGCAACAGAAGAGGGAGCCCTCACTGCACCGGCCCCTGCCAGCCCTGAGGTGGGTTCCTCTCATAGGGAGGACTGTGTAGGTGGTGTTGCCCATTCCCTCTCCCCTTTATTTGCACCCCTGAATACGATTCAATGGCATTTTGGGATTGCTCCTTGTAGAAAGCTACAGCAAAACGTTCCACAGCAAAGCATGCTCAGTTATGAGACATGAATGAAAGTAACACTCAGTCTGGCTGCCAGAGGGACCATTTCTTGAACTAGGAAGGTACATTTTTATCCCCATAGCAATAAGTCTGTTTCTTCCTGTATTTGCACAACCCCAAACATGCTTAGAAAATCCAGTGTAAATAATAACAAATATCAACTGTGTTTATGACAACCAATGATGCAAACTGAAGGCTTGATGTAAAACTCACTGAATTTAATTCGAAGGATCTGACTTCATTGAGTTGAATGAAAGGGTGACAGAGTGATTTTGCAAACCTCCTCAGAGTAGCTGTTGCCCCCATACATCACCCTTTCCTTTTTTAATAAGCTGTTCCATGTGACTAAGAAAGTAGTCAAAGGTTAACATAGATAAATAGCTATGTTTTATCCTCCACAGATAAACAATTACGCCTGAGGTCTCAATTACAGACACCCCGGTGGTGTTCCTGTTTGTTTGCTTACTTGCTTGTATTGTTTTGGAGATAATTATTTCCAAATAAGCACAAAAGAATGAAATTTTATGCTCCAATATGATCCTCTGAGAAGACGGACGGGAAGCATCTAGATGCTTGTTGTAAAATTGAATCCAGCTTAGGAACACTAAAACCCTGCCATGATGTAGGTGTTCAGTGCCATTACGAGATGCCCTGGGGTATCTTTCCTCAGCAACAGATAACCTCTCTAGGAGACCAGAAACCTATGTTTCAGCCCATGACAAGTGCCCTGTCACTCAGCAGATTCTCCATTGAACTAGTAACTTGAAGCAGCAACGTTTCTATAGTATGTTTATGGCTCAAGCATCTGCTTTATCTTCAGCCCATGCCACTCACTTATAGCATACCCAAGGACACATGGGACAATAGAATACAGGGTCAGTCACCACTCTTGGTTTTCTGTTATGAGGAATATTTGTTGCCAATCATGAAGGGCTTAGGGGAAACAGGTGCAATAAGTGTATCCATGCAGTGATCAATTTGGGATTAAATAACAAGTAACTGTTAAAATAAGTCACCATCCTGCACCCCACATAATCCACTGAGGGAGCTAGATTATAGGCATATAATCTCAAAAGTAATTGAAAAGAGATGTTTGAAGAAATACTGTGCTGGTGGAAGCTAACTTTTCTGTATATAAAAAAATATATATATTTGAACATTTAAAATGTAACTTTTTAAATGAAACGCTTATTAACACTCATTTATGAAGACACATATAACCCTATGCTTGCACTGGTTACTATGCTTTGGTTAGTTTTTCAAGAATTGTAACCAATGATGCAAGTTTCAGCACCTTAGAAACTTCTAGAAAAAGAGGGAATTCATCTACCAAAGATTTTGAATGCCATAATAATTCCCAGAGCTCTGCTTTCAGGTGGACTAAATTACGGAGGAATGTAGTCCATAACTTCAGGGCTGGTCCCACTAATTGGAAAAGAAATATGCTAAAAGCTTCAGATTTTTTAAAGTCATCATCTGGATTCAGTCTTCCACTACTTAGCTGCATATTCACACCTTTCTTTTTTCTTTAGGTGGACAGATTATTCTCATTTTTGTTTGGTTGCTCTCATCTGACACAGACATATGTCCTCCTTTTGAAGAATTGTCCCAAGCATCTGGCACCTGTGCAGGCGCAAAGGTCTTAGCTAGGTTTTGATAAACATGAAGTTTCTAAGAAAGCAAGAATCCCAAAATAATTCTATGATACTAGATAAAAAGATGACCCAGGGACCTTTCTAACACAGATTTGTTGTCCTTCTCTGATCAGAACTCAAATTATGGATCACTGATGTGATTTACACGGGACATCCCTCCCATTACTTGCAGTTCATTCTTGTCTGAATGTGTCTAAAGCTTTGACCTGCAACAACCATTTGGATTCCTCTCCTGGAACATTCAGGTTGTGGCAGCAACCTGCAGCACTGAGTTTCTGGCACATTTGTGAGAATTTCTCTTCTGCCCTGTAAGTTATTTTTCCTGTCATTAAAGTTCCAGTTCATTATCACTTTATTATATGCCAAGGTTATACGATTTCTTGCAAACTGCCATTTCTTCCAGGAATTTTACACCCTTAAAGACCTTTGCAACTTTTTCCACTCACACCAAACGGTATTCCCAATGTTCTTCCTCATGTCTTATCAGTACATGTGCTACCTGATACTCCCTGCCAATACATCCTGGGACAACCTCTATAGAGAAGTCCTTTGAACACAATGCACCCAATTATCTCTCCCAATCTTCTCATTAGCATTGAAGAAATTTCTCAGGTAACAAATAGGTTAACTCATCTAATGCTTCCCTTTGTCTTTTATGTATGCCTTTGTGAAGTCCTCACTGAGTCTAAGCACAGGAGGTTTTGCAATATCAGTTATACTGGTTGGATTATTCATTAGCTTTATTTTGTTTTTACTTCCTTTATTAAGGATTCAGAAGGCATGGCACCCATGTGTTGCTTAGTCCCATTCCCAAGGAGATAACAGAAGACCAGCTGATGCACGGAAGCCTAAAGGACTCCCAGATGGATATTTGTAGCTGCAGACGCTCCCATAATCTCAGCTGCCACCATCAGTTATTATTGCATGATGGCCTGATTGCACCACAGCTTTAGTTCTCATCCCCAAAGGTAAAATATCTCTGTTACTCAGAGTGGCAGAGACAAAATCCATACACTAAACTCTGGCCACAGACTCTATGCTCTTTCTTGCTGGCATCTTGTAGGAAAAAAGAATAAAAATTAAACAAATAAATAAATATTGCTAAGGATGGAGTTGTTACTTATTTCATGTCCTTAGGTGAGCACTGGCTGTTGCAGTAAATGTTCGTTTAAGCATGCAGAAATTTCCCCAAGCTCAGTGGGATTCTGGATTTATCTTTGCTGGCTGATGTTTTCAAGTCCTGAAGGATGGTTTTTCTTCCTTTCAGCACATGATGCTTTTAATTAAGGAAAGCAATTTTAGATTCCGAGTCTCCAGCATTTGGCAGTTTTATATGAACTGATGTCTCATAAAATAGCAGATATCTGGGTGGCTCTTTATGTCACTTTGTTCTAAAAGCTGCTGATGCTGGTCCTGGTGGATCAGCACATCCTACCTTCCCTGGTAAAACTTGTGTGTAGGCAACCCTTTTTCAGATGGACACCATTGCCTCCATATAGACAATAAATTTTATCCATCTTAGAATCAACCTGGGAATCAAAATCTCTCACTTGACCTCTTAAAGTCTATGGCAAGTAACTCAGAGACAAAACTCTATAGTTTTTCATTCAGCTAATTAGCAGTGTCTCCAAGTGTGTGTCTGTACACCAAGCTAGCAATTAACAGCTGCTGCTTTTAAGAAGACCCTAATTTCTGCTTTTGCATTTTGTAAACATATAAATACATCTGTTGCAGGCTTATCCATCACGCTATTGATCTTCACCAACAGATTGTGAAATTCTATGTGTTGAAAAGTTCTTCAGGCTTCTTTTCATAAAAGATTTGCTCATTTTTTTTTCAGTTTTCTCTTTATCACTGAATTAATCTACGGCACAGAAGTTGTCATGGGCTCTTCTGAGCAAAAAGTAGGGAAATTGATGATAGACTCCTAAATGTATATAAGGACATATTCTCCTTCCTGTAGTACAAATGGTACTTCCTACAGCAAGACTATGTGGAGAAGTTGTCAAAGGTGAATCAGGTCACAGGACTGAGAGTGGTCTTTGACACTGTCTCAGAAACATTGCTTTGGGCCAGAGCATTTTGAAATGTTGTGGTCTGACTTATTTTTGTATATATTTTTTTCAGTCCCAGGTGAGTTTTCTAAAAATAAATCTGAGCTGTATGACTAGAAATTGTCTAACCGTAGAAAAATGATAAATAGAACTTGACCAGAAAATCCACTTTCAACCCTTTCCCCTCGCTCTGTTTTCTTAACAGTCTAAAGGAAGAGGCTGACTGATCTCTCATGAACTGAAAACAGGAGAATCTTGTATAGAATTTATACAAAGTATTCAATCCTCTCCTATGAAGACTTAAGAGGCACAGTGATCTCACTTGAAGATGGGAGACAGGTATGAAAGGATTATCCAGAATTCTTTCAATGGCTTAAGGAAGTCTGCCCTACTTAACAGGATAGTTAGCTTTTCTGTTGCTTCAACTGGAAGACATAAAAGAAAAAGTAACCAGTGAGCCTTAGGAAGCCAGGAATTATAAGGAGTTTCAGTGGAGAGCAGCTAAGAAATCAATAGAATGTCCTAGAAGTTCCTTCAATCTATGAGAGGAAGAATGTAATGTCAAACCTGAAAGGAGCCCAAATAATGGCAACATTGACTTCAGACTCTTACTGTCTCTACAGCTAACTCCTTAGTGGAAGGGAGAGAGAATTAAGGGAATTAAGGGAATGGGAAAACTAGGAGGAGTGCTTTCTCTGGGATCCCTACAGGAAAGAGTCACAGTTGGAGGTACTGAAAGAAGCAATTCATACTTACCACCACCTTCTGGTCCATAGCACAGGAGAGATCCAAGTGCTGCATGGTGCAGAATGGTCAACAGTGGTCAACCCACAGCATTCCTGATACCATCTCACTGCAGTTTGGACTTGTAGAACCTCTGTCTCCAGATCTCAGCTTCCATTCTTAGCTCCAAGTGATCATGAGGAACAAAGGACTTCAATGATTCCTTAGGATAAGCATGCAAGGTCAAAGCTGAAGTCCCTGCTGCCATGTGCTTAATGGACAGGCCAACCTCCTCATCTTCAGGTAGGTATTTCGGAGAGTGTGACCCAAGGAGGAGAAACACAGGGGAGGCAATGTAGATGGCCTAGCTTTGTCTAAGTCTCTTCACACTGACAGTGAAATGAGCAATGTGGGGAAATTTTTGGCTTTAGGCATTTTAAATAAGAGTGCTGAAGCTCTGGAAACTGATGGAGCAAGTAGAAGGCAGAGCTGAGTCACTCTGCATTTGCTTTTCTGTGTGCATGTGTGCATATATAGATACATATTTTTGTAAGCATGTGCGTGTGTTTGAGTGAGGATATGAAAAAAAAATAGAGGCACGCAGTTCCAAAAGCCACTGCAATAACCACTTGCAAGCTGAAGCTGTCACATCATATGAAACAGACCCAGAGAACACGTGAAGATGCAGTCAAAGATATTTTAAAACTTCTCTTCAGTGTTTCACTCACATTTGGTAGCATTTAAATCTGATATCCTTCATGTTGTTTTTTTTTTTTTCCACCGTTGCCCTTTTGAAGGGCTGAATGTTTGATGAGGATGCAAAAACTCCTGGCTAGCAAAAGATTTTATATTCTTATCTCCCGAAGTTGTATCGTTCAGCTTCATGCAGTGAAAAAACCCCACTGATGTTCCTCTGATTTAAAAGAATAAGGAAAATCAAAATACACAGCACTAGACTTGTTGAAATGACATTAAAATATGAGGACCACAGCTGAAATTATTCTTGTCTCTACTTCTGGGGAGCTCAGAGAGACGCCAGGACCAGATCCCTTCCATTGGGTTCTTCACAGAATCACAGAATGGTTTGGGTTGGAAGGGACCTTAAAGATAATCTCGTTCCAAGCCCCTTGCCATGGGCAAGGACACCTCATCCAAAGTGATATGTCGGCTCAAACCCCAAAATCCCATCCAGAGCATTGATAAACTCAGTGTATTCCAAGAGCTGGATTCTGGGAGCAACCTACAAGGAATGGCCTCCAGCCAGGAGAAAAACATCTCTCCTTGAAGATCTCTAGTGCTACTGCTATTAAAAACCC
>VZTY01030598.1:170164-186662 GCA_013400935.1 Turnix velox | reverse complement strand
TGCCGAGGTAAACCAGGGGGTGAAGTGGTGGTTGTGGGGAGGGTTTTTCCTCTCCTGCCGCCGCTCCGGCGAGAGGAGGAAGGGAGAGGGGAGTGATGCGCTTTCTCTCTTCTCGGTGGACACCCCGCACCTCGTCCCACGCGTGTCCGCGCAGCCCCGGCCCAAATGCGGAGCGGGGCTGGGGTACGGCACGGCTCGATGAGAGCGGTGGGGAGGGATCCCCCCGAGGGGCTGCGATGGTGCCGGGGAGGGGAGAAAGCCGCGGGCGGGGGTCGGAAGCGCTGGGGCTGCGTTCGGGACCCTGACAGGGAGAGCCGGGGCCGAATCGCCCTCCTCGGCCGCTGCCGTTTGCTTGCCGTCCCTGGCGTAAACGAGTCGCCGTTTGGGAGGAGAGAAATAAACTTGATGCTTACAGTTTTACCTTAAAGAAAAGAAGAAAGGAAAAGCTTGGTCTTGGGAAAAGTGATGGAGAGTGTAGACAGGAGCCCCGGCGCTTGACTGCTTGGCGTTCCCGAGCAGGGGGCAGCCGCGGCGGTACAAGGGGTACCCGCAGCTCGCCCGGAGCGGGTGTCACTGCAATAACTGCCGAAGTGGCCGGGGAGGTGAGCGGGGGTCACCTCCTTTTGGGAGCCCTGGTAGAGGTAGAGGTGATGGGTGACCCTCCGGGGTCCTGCTGCTGCTGAGGGTGACTCCGCGATAGACGGTGCGGCAGAGGGAGGAGGTGCGGGCCCGGCGGGGTGTCCGCCTTGCGGGCTGTGAGGCGAAGAATGGCGGTGAAGGCTGTTGAGGGTGTTTTGTTGGTGCGGGCAGTGACAGCGATGCGTGGCGGAGTTGTGCCGCGGTGGATGGTGCTGATGGTTCTGCCTTGGGCTGGTGGTGTAAAATGTAGGGAGGACTCGATCAGGAGCAGTTTATTTATTCCATAAAGCAGCCTAAACTTCACACTTTGAAATAACGGAGCGAGAAGAAAATACTTAATAGAGCAACGTGGAATGTTCTTGTCCGTGGTTCAAAGGATGCCCACCAGGACGGGGTGGCAGCAGCCCAAAGAAGGGAAGTTGGATAAAACTGCTCTTTCTTACCTTTGAGAGAGTTGCCGAGATAGAAGTTTAGCAAACACGGGTTAATTATAGGTGACACTGCCCGGTGCAAGAGCCTGTGCATGTGGAAGAAGCACAGAATTAAAGTAAAGTGGGGTCAGTGTAAATTTAGAGCAGTTGTGTCACTGTGGCAGGAGCTGCTGCGTGGACATGGCTTGTTTGCAGTTCTGCTTAGGTCATTTGGGAAGAGTTGGGAGCAATATTGTAAAAAAAAAAAAATTCTTAAAAATTACATCAACTGTCAATGCTTTTATTTTGTTTTTAACCACGAGGGGATATTTTTTGTTTAAAATATGCTTTCCTTCACAAACCAAGCCCTGGGTAACAGTTTGATGTGTGTGCATCTGTCTGTGTCTGATTTAATGATCAGAGAAGGCTGATCCTGAGCTGTTTATTTGGAGAACCCTTCAATAAAATACATTTTGCTAGGTGAAGGGGTGCAGGGTTTGATCTTGTGTAGTAGTGTTAGTAACTGAGAGTGGATTTTAGTGCACGGTTCCAGGTTGTAATTATTGTGACTAAGTGTGGCTTGTGAAGAGACATCTCCGAAGCAGATGGCCTTTCTTCAGAGTTTGTGATAACTTGTCTCATCCTCTTCTGCACTTCCCTGCAGAGCTGAGGTCTTGCAGTCCACTTGCATTTCCAATTCACCCCGACAGCAGTATTGTAAAACCATCTCTGCCACGTTTGAAAAGTCAGGCTCTCTCCAAGTAGGAGGAGGGACACCAACAAGGACTGCTTCACCAGGCTCCTGCTTTGCTTTTCTGCTGAAGTGGTTTTGTTTGTGTCTGGAGTGAAAGTGTTTTATTGATGCCAGGGTACTAGCTTGTTTCAGGGGTAATGAGTCTCAAGCACGGGCTCAATATTCTCTCACATCTCCGTGTTTACATGGAATGAAATTAATTAATCCAGCAAGTTTCCATTTACGAGGTGCCCACAGGTGTGTAAAGTAAAAGTTTGAGACAGATGGTGCCTGAAAGGGATCAGCCATTGCCTTGTCTGTAAGTGTAGTATAAACAAAGTGTAGTATAAACAACGTCCTCATTGACTTCCATGGATTTATGCATGTGTGAAGTCAGAGTTGTAACCAGATTTGAGCTAATATTTGGAGTATTTGTATGAAATACCAATGTTTTCAAGACAAAAATCTAATGTCCCACTGCTTTGCACCCCAGGGCATGATTCTCCTGGTATGTTGTCAGCAACAATTTAAGAAGCTGAAGCTTTCTTAGTGGAATGGAATACAAGGTCTGACCAGTGTCATCCAACTGTTGTCACTGTGGTAGTTTCTTCTAGTCCTTGTCAGTTAACACTTATGTCATGTGTGAGGCTTCATGAGGATGATGCAAGGGCTGGAGCCCCTCTGCTACAAGGACAGGTTGAGAGAGCTTGGGTTGAGGGTGGAGAAGGGTCCAGGAGACCTCACAGAGGTCTCCCAATGCCTGAAGGCACTACAGGAAGCTGAGGAGGGGCTGTTTGCCAGGGCATGGAGCCACAGGGTGGGGGACAGTAGTTTGAAACTAGAGCAGGGCAGGATTAGATGGGACATTGGAAGTTCTTTCCCCCGAGGGTGGTGAGACATTGGAACAGGCTGCCCAAAGAGGTAGTGGAGTCCCCATCCCTGGAGACATCCAAGGCCAGGCTTGCTGAGGCTCTGAGCAACCAGATCTAGTGCAGGATGTCCCTGTCACTGCAGGGGATTGGACTAGATGTCTTTTGAAGGGCCCTTCTAATCCTGTGATTCTATGATTTAATAACCTGTTGTTTCAGTAATGCCTTTTAGCATTGAAGTCTCTAAGTTATCTGCGTTAAATCTCTTGACTTTCAATATTATTGACAATCTCCTTGTTTATATATTAGGAGGAGACAGTAATTATTGAAATTCTCTAATATAGCTTTGCTGGTCACCATTACAATAATTGTGTCTATTAGAAAACATACTCTAAGTCCAAACAATTGGTTAAAGCCTAGGCAAAACATTGGGGCAAAAAAAAATTCCATCAAATTTTGCTTCTTCAAAGGTTATATTCCAATTAAATATTCAGTACTGTAGGAGATAATATTTGAGCTCCAAGATACTGATGAAATGTTGATAAAATCATGTTTCCATCCTTCAAAACTATGTGCACCTTTCCATTTGCTACAATACGGGGTGATTTTTGAGTTGAGGGGTCATTTAACTTTTTAATCTTTGTAATCCACCGTTTGGTTCATGTTCAGGGTGGGTAGATTGGAAATTGATGTACATGTGGGAAGTACAGATATAAAGAATCAGAGTTAGGCCCACTGGGAGAAAGCCAAATGGTTATGAAGTAGAGGAGAGTGTAGAGAATTTGTAGAACGTGAATTTACCTTTGAAGAGTGTTTTTTTGAGGAGCTACTCACGTTCATGAAAGCAAGAAGAACTTAGGTTTATCAAATATTTATTTAGCTTATTGAAATAGTACTTTGGAGGTTTTGTATTTATTTTCTCCACCTGTATAACTTTTTCTCTGCTGTTTACTTCTTCCTCACATCCAGACATTGGTGAGCTTGTTGCTGCTGGCTTTGCTTAAAGCCAAATACATCTTTGTAGAGCTTTCTAGAAAATCTGTGGGGCAACACTAATATTCCCTGTCCATGGCAGGGGGGGTTGGAACTAGATGATCTTTAAGGCCCCTTCCAACCCAAACTATTCTGTGATTCTGTATTGCTGTGTTGCCTTGTTTTTCTGCAATTATGTCAAGCCTGCTCATCAGATCAGAATTAAAATTACATGGATATAATTAAAATATTCCAATATTAATGAAATGATGAAATGCATATGAGATCATTCAGTTTCCTTTTTTACAGGATTCTTTTTTCTTGGCTTTTTTTGTTTTTAATATAGACTGCCAGCTGTTGCTAATTAGCCAGGCACTCTGGAGGTGGTCTCTGTGTGAGCTGCAGGGAGAGCATTGGATGAAAAGGGTGTAAAAAAACCTAAACTTGAAGAAATAAAAGTGCCAGTCTTGAAGGTGTTTAAAAGCTTTGCACATAGAATGGCGTTTCTCTTTCTTATTAGACCAACCATGGCTAAACCTGTCCAGGTCATGTGAAAAACTTCAGTCCTGAGTTAAATCCTGTGCTGATGTTGCTGCAGATTGAGAGACTTCTCTCTTTTTTGGATCTCTTTTCTCTCTCTTGGATCTCTTTTCTCTCTCTCTCTCTCTGGGATCTCTTTTTTTGTCTCGCTTTCTGGGATCTCTTGGATCTCTTTTTCTCTCTCTTGGATCTCTTTTTCTCTCTCTTGGATCTCCTTCTCTCTCGGATCTCTTTTTCTCTCTCTCTGGGATCTCTTTTTCTCTCTCTGGTATCTCTTTTTTTTTCTCTCTCTCTCTGGGATCTCTTTTCTCTCTTTTTCTCTCTCCCTTGGATCTCTTTTTCTCTCTCTATCAGATCTCTTTCTCTCTCTGTCTCTCTTGGATCTCTTTTCTCTCTCTTTCTGGGATCTCTTTTCTTTCTCCCTTTCTGGGATCTGTTTTCTTTCTCTCTCTCTGGGATCACTTTCTTTCTCTCTCACATCTTGTGTGGTGCTCTTACCTCCCATGAAGTAGTCTAGTGAGAGGAGCTGATAGCCAGCAGTGTGGGACTGGGAAGCCTCATGGATTTATGGAGCTATGGCAGCAGAGAGGTGCCATCAACACTTCCATCATGCATCAGCTCGGGGGTATTTACCATGGCTTTTCACTTATGGATGCAGAATATTAGACACTTGTGTGTGTTATTAAATTTAGGAAAGCTTATTTACTTTGGTTGCATCTTTAAATCACAGAATGTTGCCTGTATTTCCTATGCAGTGTACAGAAATCAACATACATCAGTATTTCCAAGTCTAACTCTTTATGGTAAAATGCATTCTGTGCTCTTGGATGGAACTTCCACAGCTCCTAGGTTTTGAACTTGCACAGTATAATGTGAAGGACCAGGGTTTCTGGTTATTGTTGCAGCATTTGGCAGTCATGATTCGAGAGGTTTTAGCTCTTATCTAGGAAGATATGAAAAAACTGCTCCCCGCGGCAGCAATATGTAGCAAAGTAATAGAAGAAAAGCTTTAAATAAATGATAAATTGAATCTTTATTAAACCCATTCTTGCATATGGGGAGCATCCTATGAAGCTGTATAGAATGCTGTCTTGCTTGGGTCTCTGAATGAAACCTGATTCACCCCTTGTGAGGGCATGCTTTGCACTGGCAGGCAAGGAACATTGCTCTCACTGCAGGTAACATCTTCCTTTTATCACCTCTCCTTCCTCTGTTTTGACCAATGTCTACATGCTTTGGAGATAATGCTGTCAATTGAGTGGCACGTTCTGTTCATTTCATCAAAGCACTGCAGTATATCCTCTCTCAAAATAATTATTAGAAATTGTTTTTGTTTAACAGAAGTTGATTTAGCCCATGGTATTGGCACATGCAAATACTTTAGCACTAGATATTGTTTGTCAATTTAATTTAGTAAAAATCTTAGAAGTAACTAATAAGAAAATCCTGGTCTTTAAAGCTTTCCTTATAGAGTTCAAAGAAAAGTTAAAGGAAGTTAGAGATCATATGTCTTTTATTTTTTCTGGGGTCAGCTGCAGGAAGTTGTATAGCTGCATTCTAAGCCACATTCAGTTTTCTTTAAGAGCAGATATTTCTTTGTTTGGTCACTGTAAAAAAAAAAAGCTGGTTTGGAGTGGTCTGTGTTTAAGCCACCTGAATTTCCACTTATGAAAGCAGTGCATTCTCCTTTCAAATCCTTTGTGCTGCTTCTCTGTGGTTATCCTCAGGAGAACTTGCTTTGGGATCAGCAAGTTAAGGTGGCTGATGCTGCTCTTATGGTCCAGGTGAAATACTTAACTGCATTTTCATAAATAAAGTGTTTTAACTCAGAGCAGCCACCTTGTTTCAGCCATCAGTAGATCTTAATATTTTAGCTAAAATATTTTCCTTTAAAAGTAAGAAGACAAAAAAAAGAGTGTTTTTCAGCTTTACTGTACTGATTTGCAGGTTTACTGCTTCTTAAGATACGTCGTATTGCCATAATTTCTCGTGTAGTATTTGGGTTGACCTCTGTGGCTATAAGATCATGCCCCACTTATTTTCCTCATGGGCTTTCAACAGAGAATGTTAGCTCCAACATTAGCTTCTTCTTTATGTTTTAGTATTGCCCAAGGGGTATTTACTGTCCACCACATCGCTTGCTTTCTTCTAACCCCTTATTCTTAGGACTGGGGTATTGTAGGAATAAAAGTGTATAGTGACTAAAAAGCAATGTTGAATCAGAGTCAGCAGTGTGCTCTTGCAGTAATGGAGACTAATGGCATTTTGAGCTGTGTGTACTAGCAAGAGCGTGGCCACCCAGCTGAAGGGACAACTACTGCTCTTGACAAGGCAGTTCGAGGAATGATGATGTCTAGTTTTTGGCCCCTGGTGCAAAAAAGGTAGAAAACAGGAGCAAAACTGGGGAGAACGCAGGGGACGATTGCTCAAGGTGGCTGGAGGATGGAGCAAATTGCATACAAGAAGATGCAGTGGGATCTGGATTTGCCCAGCCTGCAGAATAGGAGAGGAAGACAAACTGCTGCCTTCTGTTTCCTGATGGGCTGTTAGGGAGCAGAGAGGGTGACGTGCAGTCATCACACATTGAAATGAAGAAATTCTGACTTGGCATAAAGGAGAAGATTAACAATTAATATAGTTAAGCACTCACCTAGGGTCTCTGAAGGTTGGAGGATTTGCCACTGGAGATTTAAGAACTTCGCTGGAGAAGACTCTGAACAGCTTGATGTAACTTCAAATTCAACACTGCTTTGGCTGGAAACTTGAGGATGGGATCTCTAGAGATCCTTTTCAATGTAAATTATTCTGATTTTGTAAGAAGACTTTGTACAGAGGAAATAAGTATTGTAAGAGTTATGCTAAATATTTTAAATTATATTCTTAGAGAACCCACCTGGAGTACTGTGTCTGTCTCCAGGTTCCCCCAGCATAAGAAAAACGTGGACCTGTTGGAGCAAGTCCAAAGGTAGGGCATAAAGTTCATCAGAAGGTTGTGTGCCTCTCCTGTGAAGACAGGCTGAGAGAGTTAAGACTGTTCAACCTGGAGAAGAGATGGCTTTGGGCAGACTTCACAGTGGTCTTTCAGCACCTATGTGGAGCCTTGAGGAGAGATGGGGAGGGACTCTTTATCAGGGTGAGGGGTAATGGTTTTGAACTGAAGAAGGTTGCTGTTATGGTTTGGTCTGGATCAGCCACTGGCAGGTGAATTTAGATTAGATGTTAGAGAGAAATCTGTTACTGTGAGAGTGGTGAGGCACTGGAGCAGGTTGCCCTGAGAAACTGGGGCTGCCTCATCCATAGAAGCGTTCCAGGTCATGCATGATGAGGCTTTGAGCAACCTGGGCTGGTGGGAGGTGTCCCTGCCTGGGGCAATGGGACTGTAACTAGGTGATCCCTTCCAGTCCAAACCATTCTATATGAAGGGAAGAGTTAGATGCTTGCAGGATTAGAGGAGCTCTTTGTTTAGTACTCATGGCAAACATGATTGAGAATAAAAATGATTTTGTAAGGAGCATATGCAGAAGGGTGTATTTAGTCTGCCTGTGGGACGAAGTTCTTCTGCACCCTGCTGCTGCCATGATTAGTCACAGTCTTGCTGCCATGAGTTGAGAATAGCTCTGACACATAAATGTAAGGCATTTTAGGTGGTTGTCTTTGCTTGAACTTGGCTCTGATTAGTGTAGGTGAGGCCTTCATAAGCCTGGGAAGATATGTAACACATACTAAACTTGAAATGGCTGTTACTGTTTGGTGTAATAAAAAGGTGTCTGTCTTCTGATAGAATGATTAATGAAGCTCTCTAAGATTGATTGTTGGCATGTCCTTTGGGCTTAATGTGATGAGAATACTCTTTGTTGATGGAGTGACTCACTGTTGTGAGCTGTGGCATCATGTTTGACCATTTGTATTTTGTAATGCACAGCTTGAATGTGAGATGTGCTGTTTTTCTCAGAAGAGTTATGTTGCATTTCTCAGAACTAACTTTGTGCTGAGGCAGATGAAACACCAGCACTTATTGTCTTGGGCATCTGTGCCAGGTCACAGTGACATCACCAGAAGTCCCCCCAGATTTTGCCTTGAGACTTCACCTTTTCCTTGAGTTAGTGATGACTACATAATCTATATTATGAGTTGTAATTCCTCCAGCATTATTCATTCAAGAAGTATCTCACCAAAATGACATAAACTTTATATACTAAAGCCTGGATACTCAAATTCTAAAAATCAGTGGGTGAGAGCAAGTTTATTTGTTGCCCTGAATGTCTGTGTATGTGCTTATTTATGAGAGAACGGGGGAGGAAAGTGTCCAAAGTGTCCAACCCCCTGCATCTCTCCCCAAAAAAGCTATGCTTTTGTTTCATTGGAAGTGACATTGTCTTTCAACAGTACTTGATTTAAATGTGCTCCCTGTGATTCAGGCTTAAAAGTTAAGACTCCAGTTTGCTGTTTCAGACTGTCAGAGACAATGTATGTATGTGTGTGCATATATATATATGCATGTGTTTATATATAGCTTTGGCAGTTGTCTTTCTTGAGTCTTTCTATTCATCTCTCTCTCTCTATGTATATATATATATATAATTATTTTTACCAGTGAGATTCAAGCTTTTCAACTCTGAAGCTCCACAAAAGGACCTGACAGTGACTTAGTAATGAGGAGATATTAGCAGCTTTGAATCCCTTTAAGCTGCTCTGCTGTGCTGTGTATTTACATCATACTCAGGAAATATTTTCCAGCATTATATACATATAAAAGGGAAAGATGATTCCTTTCATTTTTAAATGAAAGCTGAGAAGCATGTTTTCTTGTTGAGGAAGCATAAGAAAAAGGCCAAATACCCCTGGATTCAGATCAGAAATGTGGGAGCAGCTCTGCTAGTTCTAACAAGATTGAGATACGGAAGTATCTTTGCTGATAGATCTGCACAATCAGTCTGGGCTTCTTGGTTGGCTTTTGTGACTGATTTTAACTATGTTGAGTGTGTAACTTTGGTTTAGAATGTTTTCCCATTTGGAAAGTTGTGGAGAAGTGCTTTCAAAGTAACATCAGAGGTACTACATGGTGGACAGGCAGAGCAGTTTATTAGTTTAACACACGTTGTTTTGTAGTACTGTTGGTGGGAGAGAGAAATACGGATTGTCTTTTGTGGCTGCAGTTTCTGCACTCTGCTAGAGTCTGAGGCTGCACATTGTTCTGTGAAAGATGAAGAAGGGCACTACAGACCAATTCCTTTGTATTTCTTCCTTTTTCATTTATTTTTATTTTTCTCTTGACTTTCTGTCTTGTTGTGCATTTCTTGTTGAGCAGGAATGGGCTGACAGAAAGAGTGTCTAGTTGGATTAAAAGGATTGGTAGCAGTGATGTTACTGAAATTGCAGTTTTTTCTTTTTTTTCTAAAAAAATGTAGAATCTTCTTGTGTTGATGGTTCAGCTGCAAAGGTAGTTCAGCTTTTTCCCCCCTTTTTCCAAAACTAAGTAAACTGAGGAAAGTCAATTGCATGCATTGGTGCAAACACAGGCCATGGAATTCCCTTGGGAGGTCACAGGGAATTTTTGGCACCTACTTTTTTCTTGAACTGGAACTAAGGAGAGGGTGGGTGTTGAGTGGGGTGTTGAAAGGGAAGAGGAAGAAAGGAAGAATGACACATTCTGAGACTCAGACACATTCTGAGACTTTAGTGAAGCATTACTCTACTTTTGATTTATCATTTGTGGGTATTGGAGTTAGCATTAAGACTTTCCCTGATTTTTGGCCTTGATATCATTGTTCTGATGAGTATGTTTGCCTTATCCCTTCAAAGCTTCACTTTGTAACTGCTTTTCCCCCTTACTCTTCCAGGATGTCAAACTGATTTAGGTCTGTGAAGACTGTCCTGGTGTCAGGCTCCCTCTGACTTGCTTCCAGTTCTCAGGAGAAAAGGTACAGTTACAAAGGTAAGTTAAAATCCACTCACAGAATCCCCTAAAGGAAACTAAAACTTTAATTAGTGCCCTGTCCTTTGCATGGCAGTCTCTGGTACATTTCTTCCTTCATAGTGGCTTGGTCCAGGACAGCAGGCTATCGCTGAGAGAGGAAGGGAGATCCAAAAGAGTGGAGTGGCTTTGAAAATGCAGTGAAAAAGTTAATGAATAGAGCACTTAGAGGGAAAATACTGATGCAGGCTGTGTCAGGTAAGCACTTTGGAAGTGAAAAGTGCCCCCCTGTTGGTTTGTTCTCCTTTTAACTGATCTCTTTGAAAATCTAATTGGAATCGCAGTTGAACTACCCCGATAAAATATGTTTTTGGAAGATAAAGTTGAAATAATAGACATTTAGCAATTGGGAGTGTTGCTGGAAATAGTGGGCGCATGGAGAAATGAACACAAATTCCCATTTCTTGTTACATCCTGAGGGCAAAGTACCCTTGGTGCGAAGCTCAGGGGACCTATATAGTCATTAGCAGATGGAGTGGGACATTAATCTTCTTCCCACAAATCTGCCCCAGCACATAAAGCAGGGAGCATCTCTGATGTAAGGATTGCTAGAGGTTGTATTAAATGTGATAGCATAGTTTATAATCACAGCACCAGCCACTCCTGCTGTTCGTTGCTGTGGGTTTTTTTTTGGTACTCTGTATTTCACTTTTTCTATCTGTCTATAATGAAGTAGTGACAGCGTGTTTCTGTTCTTTGGAGATGCTGGCAGAGGTTTCTTCCAACTCTCTTAAAAACCTCTCGAACTGGAAGCACTGGAGCATGTTAGGATATACTTTAAGTACTTCATTGTGCTTAGGGAGAAGGTCTGATTTTTTCTGCGTCATTCAGGCTCTCTGGTTTGGCCCCAGGCTAGGAGACAGGCAGGGATAATGAGCTATCTCAGCAGTGCGTTTTTATGGGAGCACAGTTGAAGTTTAGGAGTATGTCCAGTCTCCAAACTGCCTAGTGAGCATTCTGTGTTTGGAAAGAAATGCCAGCTGGCAGTGGTTAAGGAGTGCATGCTCATTCTGCTTGTGATAGCCAAAACATGCTCCCTGCTGTGTGCTTTTGGCAGCTTTACACTGGCAATATGTCTCAAATGCCAGTTGCGTGTCCTCTTTTCTTCCTCTTAAGTGTGTCCCATAAGGCATGATTTAGCCTAAACAAAAATGTGCCTCTGTTAGGCTTGGTAACATATGGAAAGAGACTGCTTATTTTTTAAAAAAATCAAAGTCTTCCTGAAACACCTGCAGTACATTATTTTCCACTGTGGAAGTAAAAAGATGATTATTGTGTCTTCCCTACTCAGTAGCAAATTGGCCTTAAATTCCTGAACATTTGGTGATTTTTATGGCACCAGTTCTTAAGTATACCATGCTGGGAAAAAAAATAGTGTAATGCATTCTCAGTGAGAACTCTGTATGGAATTTGAGTCCTAAAGAGACATCTATTAACTTTCTTTGAAGGTCTAATTCTGCCTGTCTGGTCAGTGTATTAATTACCTTGATGGTGAAATTAATGACATTAATTTGCATTCTGAACACATAATGGTCAACTCTTACATTTCTCCCTATTTGTTAAATTGTTTAAAGTCAATAAACATCTAAAATAAATGTTATGTTTTATTTTAAGATACCTTGTGTGTAGGCAGCCTGACTGTTTCAAATGTGCTGAATTATTTGAAGCAGTTTGTGTGTTATGGATTGTGCAGTTTGTGCACTGGGTCCAAATCCTTAAGAGTCTGAAGGTAAATAAATTCAGTCTGTGTTTCTTAATTGTTTTTATTTCCAGTGCCAGTAGAACAGGCTAAAAACCTCACAGTTTGTTTGTTTCTTTAAAAAAAAAGCCTAAACAAAACACTGAAGCTTTTCAATTCAATACTTGAACACCACATTTAAGGTCAAGTTGACTATAGGGAAAGTAGCCTTTGCTTGGGGCTTGACTTTAGAGCTCTGTGCTACTTTTCCTCTGAAGTGATCTCACACCTCCTTTGTTTGCTGCAGATCTTGGTATTTGGCAAAGTGATAATCCCCAAACAATTTCACTGCCTTTTTCTCTTCTAAACCAATTGGGTTGGAATCTGATAAGATATGAAAGCTTAAAACTATTTTCTCTAACCTCTGTTCATTAGGAAAAAAGTTTTCACCTTACTGAAATAATGAGTTTTCCCAAAGTTGAGATCACAGAACAGTACTCATGGGAAGATGTTAGAGTTTTGGTTAACTTGCTTTCACTTACTTGTTGCCTCTGGCAGCTCATGGAATGTTCCTGTTGCCCATTCTGCTTTCACAGTGAGAAAAAACAATTTGCTTTTCCCAGGCAGAAGGTAAAAAGGGAGCCTTGATGTGACCTGTTCCTCAAACCTTGAGCTTACCTTCAGAGGTGGAAAGCACTATCACTTAGTGATAGTGGCAAGGAGGACTCAATTCAGTTGCTTTCAACAGCTGACCTAAAGAGATGCAGGTTTCCTTGTAAGTTCTTTGTTGAATCCATCATGTGCCAGTATCCTGATATCCCAGGGTGTGGGACCTCTGCCCAGGTACCCAAATGCTTTCTTTCCTGGTGGTCTCTTCTGTAGTGAAGTTGAGAATCAAACCTTGCTGTGATCTGTGTTGAAGGAGCACTGCTGCACATCACTTATTCATGCTCCAAAAAACACTTGGGTATGATGTGCAAAAAAGGTATTTCAGAAAGTAGGCTGCAAAATCAAACCCTCAGAAGCTGTGGAATGTCAGATTTATGCTCTTTTCTTCCATGCCTCTAATTGATGCAGGAATATAGATCTGAAAGCTGTGGTTTGATTGTACCCTAGTTGCTGGACACCTGGATTGGATGACTGTTGCATTGTAGGACACCAGTGTGGCATGGTTGTGGTATTTAGTAAATAGCATGGTGGCATTTATCTGTGGGAAAAACAGTATTCACAGAAGAGTGATCAGAGAATTCAGTGCTAAATTATATATGTGTAGAATATGAACAGAATTGGTTCAGTGGAATTTAAATTCCGTGTCAGCTAAATATATTTGCATTATATAAACTTAATGTGAATTCAGACCTGCAGTAAGGAAGCATGTGAAACATGATTCATTTCAGTGGAGTTTCTCTTGTTTCTGCTCATGTTGAATTCTGCCTCTAGTTAAAAAGGAGTTTTCTGAAAGTTCTGCCAACGTGGTTTTGTCTCAAAGCAGCTTTGAGTTTTGCCAGCAGTGTTATTTTGTTTGCGTTGTAGGAGCAGCTCTAATTACATGCCAAAATATGGTCTTATTTTTAAACTTGAAAAATAAATGAAACCTATGTAGAAATGGAAACTTTGTGAAGTGCCAGATTCTGACCACATTGCTCCCCATTGGAACCACTAGGTCCTCTTTTGCAATCTGCTCCGTCTTTATAGCATTAAGAGGTATTTCACAATGTGGGAAATACTGGAAAAATGAGTGCAAGAAAGGCAGGAGATCTGCCAATGTCCAGGGCTTTTTTAGAAAAGTTATTATAACCTTGCTTAGATGTGTTTTATCCAGATATCAAATTTCTTATGTGGCCAGCCAACCTCCATTTCAAAAGTGTTATTCTATACAGAAAAGGTGGAAAATTTGGATACCTTAGTATTTTTAACATAATCCTCTTTTTGACCTTTTTGCCTAAGACAGTAATGTGCTTGGAGACTCTGCTGAGCTTCTTTCCTTCCCATTTTCCTGAACTTTTAAACTTTTTGGCTAATGTAAGCAGAATTTTAATGAGTTCTGGTAAGATGAGGGTTAAAACAAGGGAGGATAAATACAGTGCTCAAGAAAAAATGGTTTACTCCAAGTGTCTTCCTCAGATACTAACCCCAGTCAAAAAGGCCCAGATGTTTTGCCTCCAGCAGTGTGCAAGCAGTCAAATCCTTTGAGGTCTTTGAGAAGAGTGATTTTGGGCAGTTACTAACTTTCAGCTCACATGAAAAGGGTGGAACAGGTATGTCATCTCACCATTCCACCACAAATGCATGGCAGAACTTTGTGTTAATCATCCAAAGGACTGAGTGCACTGCAGCTTGTATCAATGTTTTTTTTTTTTTCCAGCTGAAGTCTTCAGAGCTGTTGCAGAGGTAAGTATAGTCAAGCTGAACTCTTTAAGCAAGTTGAGCACTAAAGGAGCCAGCAGTTGCCTTTATAGAATCATAGAATAGTTTGGGTTGGAAGGAACCTTAAAGATCATCAGTTCCACCCCCCCTGCCATAGGTAGGGACACCTTACTACATAAGTCTGCTCAGTGATTTGTCCAGCCTGGCCTTAAACTCCTCCAGAG
The DNA here is from genome assembly GCA_013400935.1 of Turnix velox. Lineage (NCBI taxonomy): Eukaryota > Metazoa > Chordata > Aves > Charadriiformes > Turnicidae > Turnix > Turnix velox. Next base: position 172,256 of record VZTY01030598.1, on the reverse strand, counting down.
AGGGGACATCCACAACTTCCAAACTTCCAAAGTGTATTCAGGCAGGTAGAGCAGATTAGCAAGAGATTTAGTGAGTCCTGAAATGTTCACTAACTCTGATAGGTAAAAAGATATTCTTGACATGCCAGTAGGTGGCTGTGGTCCTGCCAACCAGTGCTTGCACAAATCTTCTTGAGTTTTACAGCAAGTTGCTTGTAGACCAGTGCAGCTGTCATGTGGTTGACACTGAAGATTTTTGTCATCTCATTTTAATGATGATTCATGAATAGCATTAGCCATGTACCTGCTGAGTAACATGGAGTGTTTCAGGCTCAAATTAGTAATTCTTAGGATGACAGCACAGAGGCTCTTCTGATGGACTGCCCTTCTGAACCTGTTTTTTCTTGATACTCTACTTTTGGTTGTCATCTGCAGAACAGAAGCTATTGCATGAGGGGCTGAATTCACCTTCTGCAAGGTGTAGTTCCTTGTAGACTGCAAATTGACACAATGGATTTGTGTTCTGAGCAGACAGCCCTTTATGGCAGATTTTGTATGTAGGCCTTCTGCTTTGTACATTTAGACTGCATTGTGGGATGGAGTTGTGGTGCTGCTTCTACTTGCAGTTATCTAATATTTGCTACTTTTATCTCAATTCATTAGATTCACTTTGTACCTGAAGGCAATGAATAACAGTCTTCTGCCAGTTTTTTTGGCAGGGCATGGTCAGCTCTAGGGATCCTTGACTCCAGTAATCTGTTTGGCAAAAGATGTAACATGCCATAAACTAGGTTTCCTTTTTCTGAAGCCTAAAATGACCTGCATCCTTGAGTTTTAGAAAGAAGATTAAGGATATGAAAAGGTGGCTAGATGCTAACCTCCCACTGCCTGCATTTGGTGCATAGCTCCTGTTTGTATCTCTGCAAATCTTAATTTTCACTTGGGGTGTATGGTGTGTGTTTAAGGAGGTGACAAATAAGCTGCTTTCTACTGCTTGGTTCTGTAATTATAAATACACTGACTTTGGTATGAGAAACATCAGACAATAAGTCTTGGTGATGGTTAAGTTAATTTACTTTTAGAAGTTCAATAATTCATCTAAGAAGTGTCAGCAGCTGGGTCTTGTTAATGGTAAGCCTTTCATTTCTGTTAAATCAATTGTGAATAATAGGATCCTTCAGAGAAAAATGATGAAGTAAGCATTGATTTCCAAATTGGGTGTCTGATATTGGAGCATTAATAAAATCTTGAGCAAGCAGGCAACTAGGACCTCATATGCTCTGATCACCTAAGTAGTAATCAGAGAAAATCAATGATTTTTGTGTATGGTGCTAGATCTGTTAACATTTAGTCTGTCACCATTTATCATTGTGTCTATAATTTCATCTCTGTAATTGTGTAGATTTTGGGGGGCTTAATAGTATGCATTGAATCATGCATTTACTGTCAAGCTTTTGTGAAACAGGAGTGGTGTTGCCATATTGTCTACTATTTACTGACTGCCTCTCTTGCTGTTCTAGGGCTTTCTAAAGAGCTAGTCCAAGAACTCTTTGTGTATTCTTAAATGAGGTTAAATCTTCTTGTAGGAGTTCCAAGCAGACTATTGTTCTAAACTGTCACAAACTGTGTTACTCATTTGTATGCAGCCATAGACAGTCTCACAGGGGTGTTACAGACACCTTCAGTAATGGCAGTAAAACTCTATCAAAGAGGAACAGTTGTAAAGAACATCTCCTGGATGATCAGATTCCTATCATAGCTTCTTCTGCAACATCCACCTTACTTGCACTGTTCCCAGCTGTACCTTCTGGCTCTAACTGACTTGTTCGAAGCTGCCTTGTCTTGTTGGACTGTGTCATAGAATCATAGAATCATAGAATAGTTCGGGTTGGAAGGGACTGTAAAGATCATTGAGTTCCAACCCCCCTGATCAGGCTGTTCAGTGCCATGTCCAGCCTGGCCTTGAGTACCTCCAGAGAGGGGGCGTCCACAACCTCTCTGGGCAACCTGTTCCAGTGTTTCACCACCCTCACTGTAAAGAATTTCTTTCTTATGCCAAGTCTAAATCTACCCCCTTCCAATTTACATCCATTGCTTCTGGTCCTCCCATCAG
>VZTY01030598.1:139342-163151 GCA_013400935.1 Turnix velox | reverse complement strand
ATGGAAGGCCACCAAATTGGTCAGGCATGATTTGCCCCTGATGACGCCATGTTGGTTGCCTCCAATCACAATGCCATGTTGTACACTCTTCACAAGACTTTTCTTTTTTTAATCTGTGTTAGTAGTGAACTGTTTTCTTGTCTCCAACTCATCAGAGGTGTATTACAGTTGGTTCTCACAGAACAGGCTCTAAGGGATTAGTATCTGTGTCCTGAACAACCCCAAAAAGGGCATCTTGCTTGAAACAAGCCTGGTCCCTGCCCTCATGAGCATATAATGTTATTTAGCTGACTTATTTTGGTTGGGGTCAATCTTCCAGTAGTGTGCTTAGGTGGTTTGTATTTTGTATTTAGTAGACAACAACAAAAAGCAAGCTGTTTTTTCTGCAGATACATTAAGCCACATTCAAGAGTTAAGTGCTCAAAAACTTCCTTATTCCCCATGATGTTCATCATCTTTTCTATCAAGCTGTTGTGGTGTCAAAAAGTTTTTATTTGAGATAAAGTTAATAGGGCTTTTTTTTTATTATTTATTCTTTCTTTTTTGAACTCATAAGGATTATGCATTTTTTTGAGGTTTTTACTTTGCAGTCACAGGGCTCCTTTAAGTGAAGGATGTGATGGTTAAGTTATAGAGGTACAGAAAAATCTGCAGACTGTGAGATTGTCAGACATTTATTAAATGATGTCTGAAGGATCCCTCTATGGTCGTGAGGTGGAAGTCCAGTGAAGAAGGGAAGCAGTATGCCTGTGGCCACTTTTACATCCAATATTTACTAGATGGTTGATCTTCTCTAGAAAACAAATCGCCATTCTTTTGCTGAAATACTCAGTTCTGAGTTGTTTCTCTTAAGCATTTCGATGGCATGATCTCCCTCTACACTTGCTGGTCTGCTTTACTCCCTAGTTTCAGTAATGTTTGTGGTTTACCTGCTGTGTTTCCCAGTTTCCATAATGTTTGTGGTTTATTACTTGCTCTGCTTCTGCTACTTTAAAGGTTATGCTGATAGTAAGTACTAGGAAGGTGAAATGTATTGCCTCCTGGGGTGTATTCAGATGCTGTGTTTATAGCTATGGAGATCAATGCTATTTTTGCTTTAGAAAGCTGTTTCTTAAGATGGAAATGACCATCTGATACTGTGCTTTTCGAAAGAGAAATTCCTATAGGAGTATTTCCGAATCATTGCTTCTGATGATTTTAGATGGAGATGCAATAGCCGAAATAAAAAAAGACAAATTGTTTTTAAAAACCTGGAAGAAGTTCCACCCTCGAAGAGACAAAAAAAAGCAGTGAGAGTGGAGTCTAAATGTAGCAGTTGCTTCTGTAAAGCCATTCCTGGCCCATTGGAGCAGTTTCTTGATGGAAGGCTGATTGCAACCTGGTGTACTCATGGACTTCTTAAAATCCCCCAAATGGAAGTGTTTTATTTAGATATGCTTGTAAGGTGACATTTAAATGGATTAGGGTTTTGTGTGGGATTCTGGAGGTATTTAAGGCCAGCCTGGACGAGGCATTGAACAACCTGGTCTAGTGGGAGGTGTCCCTGCCCATGGCAGGGAGGTTGGAACTAGATGATCTTGAAGGTGCCTTCCAACCCAAACCATTCTGTGATTCCATGCTTGTGTCCTCTTACAAGCATTGCTGTTTGCAGGCTTTAGAAGTTGGAAGAGTGCCTTTTGGAGCTGAGGCTTTTCCATCAACAGAGTGAGTTTCAGTAGTCTGTAGGATAGTTGCCCTGCATTTTGTCGGGTTGCCCGACAAAAGACCAAGAAGAAAGAAAATACATCAGGTGGTGGTGCGAGCAGCAGCCAGACAAGCTCACTGAAACATTGTGGGAATTTGATGATCCAGATTAAGGCATAACTCCTCCTTTTCTTGGTTATATTGCTGCCTGTCTCTTCTATAAAATCTTGACTTGATTGCACATCAGCCATTCCCTTCCCCTTAAGAGGGACCCTGCAATGGCTACAGCCCCTCTTCTCCTCGTGGATGAGGTTTTTATTGGAGCAGCAGCAGCCGCCTCTCTGACTGCAAGGACATCGTCGGTGAGGAATGGGCATCCCTCACATATTCATCTGTTGGGCCTTCAACAGCCAGAACCTCGTCCCTGTTCAGAGGAGCTGGAGGTGCTGAGGTGGGCAGGGAGGGAGCTCGCCCTCTGCCCCAACCTCCAACTGCGCTTCTCTCGCTTCTTGCTTTTAGGATTCTGCCTCTGCCTGACAAGGGCAGGCTTCAGGGGCACCTGGTCCTGGCTGCTCTCTAGCAGGGTTTAATTTAAGGTGGGAAGGTCTTGCTCCCGAAGTCTTTTTCTGCCTCAGCTTCTTTGCTGGATCTGAGCCTTTCCACTCCTTCCCGGAGCTCCCTCCGGCAGGGCGCTGAGGGGATGTTTCCCCTGCTCAGAGCGCCGGCAGGGCGCAGAGCTGCCCCTCAGAGCTGCCCCTCGGCAGCAGCGAGAGGCTCCGGCAGCGCCCGCAGCCGCTCCCCGGGACACGGTCCTGCTCTGGGACAGCGCTCTCTGCGCTCGCTAACACTTTCTGGATGAGGTCAGAGCGCCGGGGAAACCATCCCTAGCACCTCGTTAATTACATCACAGAGAACGCCCAGTCCCCGCCCCTTTCAGACCCCTTTTCTCTGTGTGAGGACGGGCCGGTGCAGTTAGTGAGTTCTCACCCTGTTCGAAGCTGCCGCCGGGGGCAGCGGCTCCGCCCGCGCTCCCTCACAGCACCGCCTCCTTGAGCTTTCTCCGGCTTCCAAAAATCCTAAACCCCAGCTTCTTGCCGGCTCTTTTTCGCCGAGATTCCTTTCCTCAGCACGGACTGGTCTCTGCCGGAACGGCTCTCCTCAGATAGGGACCGTTGGTGAGTTCGCTCCTCGTTTCAGTCCGCCGTTGGGAACTGAAAAACTGATGTTGATGTGGATGGTAACAAATTTATGCATTAACAGAAGTTAGGATAAACACCCTTTCTCCCTCAGTATTTTCTGGCTTGATTATAGGGAGAAGAAAAGCTATTCTACCTCACCCTGTTCATTGTTAAGCATTTTTAAATACTTTCTTGTGGTAGTAGCCAGAGGTAGATAAGATGTTACCGCAGCCTGAGCTCAGGCTTCCTTAGTCTGGGTGGACATTATAATTGTTGTCTTTGTCAGGTTTCTTAAATCTTTATGCATCTCCAGTGCAATAGCAGGTTTGTAATTCTTCTGTGAATGTTCAAGTCTCAGGCTTCTAATAATTCAAAAGAGAAGAAATGGCATAAAAAGGAAGAAAAACCCTCTTTTTTTTTTTGAGTGCTTAACGACAGAAAGAGGAGATTTCTCACAGCAAAGGAAGTCTCTGGTAAACATGTAGTGAGAAGTGTTTGTGTGATGGGGAGTGTGTTGATGGGACTCTGGAAGCAGGTTTGGAGCCTTCCCAAGTGCCCAGTGGTGTCAGGGACTCATGGCGGGGTTGTCCCTGCTCTATTCTGGGATGGAGTATGCACTTGGGTTTATTAATGTATTGCCTGACTATGGAAATACATGTTTCTATTTGTTTTCTGCCCTTCCTGTTGAAACTGATTTGGAGGTTACTTAAACCCTGGATTGTGGTGTGGCTTCTGTATTCTTCTGGAACAAAGTAAACGTGTGGAACTCGGTGAGGGCACACCACCAGCTGTTAGGAATGTGCTTCTCCTGTGCCTGTTCATAAACTTACTTGTTCTTTCCAGATGTAATGGGACTCAAAAGACATTACTGTCCTCTTGGCTAGTGCTTCATTTGCTGTGAGACTGCCTGTGTTTGCATATGAAACTTCATTGTAGCTTCTCAATACCTGAAGGAGGCTACAGAAAGGCTGGGGTAGGACTTTTGAGTGGGATATATGATGGCAGGGCTACAAGTAATGAATGCAAATTGGAAGAGGGGAGATTTAGGCTGGAGAGAAGAAAGAAGTTCTTTACTGTGGGGGTGGTGAAACACTCACTGAAAGAGGTTGCCCAGAGAGGTTGTGGATGCCCCCTCTCTGGAGGTGTTTAAGGCCAGGCTGGATGAGGCACTGAGTAACCTGGTGTAATGGGAGGTGTCCCTGCCCATGGCAGGGGGGTTGGAACTAAGTGATCTTGAAGGTCCCTTCCGACCCCAACCATTCTGTGTTGAGTAACATACAGTTGTAGTTTTTGACATTTTATTATGTTGGGATTTCTTCTGTGTGATCAGCATTTCAGACACAATTCTGTTTATTTGGGAATGCAGTCCTCAAAGAGAAGGATGTGGTCTATTCCTCTTTTCCTGAGGAGAAAGCAGTGGAGTCACAAATGATTGCACTAAAACTGATCTGGAAATATATTTGTCCAGGTTGGAAATGGAGGCATATGTCATTCCTTAACATAATGTTCCCCGGTTTTCTTTTGTAACTTCTCATCAGCTTAGTGGGGTTGTAGCATGTTATGTATTGAAGAATCTCACATTTATACATAGAGAAACTAATTGCTGTGTAGCCAGCCCACATCAAACACATAGAATAGTTTGGGTCAGAAGAGTCCTTAAAGATCATCTAGTTCTAACCCTCCTGCAATGGGCAGGGACACCTCCCACTAGATCAGGTTGCTCAATGCCTCATCCAGCCTGGCCTTAAACACTTCAGAGAAGGGGCATCCACAACCTATCTGGGCATCCTGTTCCAGTGTCTCACCACCCTCACAGGGAAGAACTTCTTTCTTCTCTCCAGCCTAAATCTCCCTTCTTCAAGTTTACATCCATTATTCCTAATCCTTCCATCATGTACCACATGTACCACTTTCATCTTGAAAGTAAGTAGAAACTGGCTGATAACTAATTCTTCTGCTTACTGGGTGCAAGAGCTGTATTTTCAACTCGGGTGTGAAAATCCAAGTCTCGTTGTGACTCTAAACTTCCATTTCTTGTCTGTGTGTGATACAGGATGTGTCTTACTATAGAAGAGATTTGTCTGGACCCAAACCCTGGGGCTGGTCACCTTTAGCATCGTGCTTTGTAAAATTCCATCCTTTAGATACCCTGACTGCATTTACCAATTAAATAAGTGAGTTGTTTTTTTTCTTCTCCAGAATGTGACCATAAGTTGAGAGCTGTGAAAAGTGAAGGATGCCATCACAAGATGTTATGGTGGAAATTCTGTCTTGTGCACATATAACTTCTTGAGCCAGAAAGGGAAACTGTGTGCTCACACTGAGCACATAGACTGGAGCCTTTTGTTAATATCAAAGAGCCAATCAGGGAAGGATTTTTTTATATAGAAAGCCCCCTGCTGCTTGCAAAGTAGTTCCCTTTGCAAAGTGAAGTGATAAATAATAATGCTTCTTCTGTCACTGTATAACTGAGGGATATTGTTTTGCACTGTTGGATTGAGTGAGACTTGGGAATCCAGCTCTGTTTGACGAGATGGGCCAGTAATGCTGGGAGGGTGATGTGCTGGGCTGGTTCTTTGCAGGCTCCAGCATCAGATGCTTTAGCCAGAGAATTTTCCAGCATGTGTTGCACTGACCTGCCTCTGTGGCTGCCCAGTGGGAAGAACAGTGAGGGCTTCACAGAGAGCATAAATAGAGTGGGGAAAGTGTTTGCCAGATCTTCATCGTCAGGGCAATAATTCCTACCTCAGACTGCATGGAAGGATTATAATTTATTTTGTTTACTTTGCATTTGCTGAAAGTGCTGCAGCAAATCTGTGAGGTTCTGTTTTGTCTTTGAATTATGGTAAACAGTTTTTTTCCCCCCTATAAAATAGTTTAAAAAATATTCAAATAGGTAGATACTACATAAAGATAATAGTTACTTCAAGTATTCAGTGCACTCTGAAAATGCTGCTTTGAATAGGAAGAAATTAATTTTAAATAACTAGGTTTTATTGGCATATAATTTTATTTTAAAGAGACACAGGCATATCACTGTGTATTTCTTCTTGAACTAGGAATGATGGATATAAATTGGAAGAGGGTAGATTCAGGCTAGATATAAGAAAGAAATTCTTCATGGGGAGGGTGGTGAAACGTTGGGCAGGTTGCTCAGGGAGGTTGTGGATACCCCTCTCTGGAAATGTTTAAGGCCAAGCTGGATGAGACACTAAGTAACTTGGTTTAGTGGGAGGTGTCCCTGACTATGGCAGGGGGTTAGAACTAGATGATCTTTAAGGTAGAATCATAGAATAGTTTGGGTTGGAAGGGGCAACTTAGATATTTCTCAAAGATGAAAATATTGAGGGAGAGTGCAGTTGGGATTGGACTAGATATTTTTTTGAGCTTCCTTCAAATCCCTTATATCCAGTGATTCTTTTTTGTGGAAATATCAGTGAAAGATGTCACAACTACTTGAACAATTTAGTGAAAGAATTGGGGCATATTATTCCAGAAACAGGAACTGACTGCAGAACTGGAAAAAAGTGGAACTGTAGGGATGATGCTACAGGAGGAATACGGAGCCTGTGAGTTTGAATGCTACAAGCCAAAAATCCAGTCTCCTTGATACATCTGCTTTGACTGGAGCACAGGGAATGGGGAAAGAAGGAGATGCAAGTGCGTGTCTGCATAGGAAATGCAAGCTGTGCCAGGTAAGCACTTGGGTGAGTGGAGGTCAGAGGCCAGCTGTGCACTGTGCTACCCTGTCCCATGGTAATGCTCCTCAGGCCTTGGCTTCCAGCAGAGAGAGCCAAGATAAAATACAATGTAGGTTTTTAGCAAGCTTCTGAGGATGGAGTCTAACTTTAGAAACATGCAAATTAGGCAGGGGAGGCATCAGATGCAGCAGAAGAGAGGAAAGCAGGAGGGGATGTTCCCCAAGCAGTTCTTGTTTCCTCTGCAAATCCCTTGGCTGAGTGCTACCTGAACTCCTTGAAGAATGGTGGCATCACTTGTGATGGATGCAAATTGAAAGAGGGGAGATTTAGGCTGGATAGGAGAAAAAAGCTCTTTCCTGTGAGGGTGGTGGGACAGGTTGCCCAGAGAGGCTGTGGATGCCTCCTCCCTGGAAGTGTTTAAGGCCAGGCTGGATGAGGCATTGAGCAACCTGGTCTAGTGGAAGGTGTCACTGCCCATGGCAGGGGGTTTGGAACTAGATGAGCTTTAAGGCCCCTTCCAATCCAAACTATTCTATGATTCCATCATTCCATGTCAGAAGAGTGTTGTTTAGGCTGTGTGCAGTGCTGAAACATCATCCTACCTGACAAGAGTGTAGTTTAGTCTGAGTGCTTCCAGATGGAAGTTGTGAGCTCTGGGAAAGGACCAAATTTTCATAGAACCAAACCATGAGGATTCATGATGTCTGTACACCCTGTGTCCCCTTCCTTGTGTCTCCTGGATCCCACTGCCAATGTGGGGGTCAGCTTGTGGTCTCCTTACTTTCCACATCTGCTGGCAGAGCAGGGTAACAGTAAAGTGGGAGGTGACCTGAAGCTCCCAGAAGTGTTTTTGTGTTGCATCTTATTTCACAGCCATTACTTCTGAGATGTGCTTCTACTCATGCGAAACACCGTGTTGCATAAAATCTACATAGTTTTGGGGGTTTTTTTATTTCTCTCTTACTCATAATAACTTACATTATTGAAAATGGAAAATATTACAAGGAGTCACTTGCTTTTGGCCTTCAAAGACTGTTTGGTTATTTTCAATCATATTTTCAGGTAGCTTTGCTTTCTTCTCCAGGTGCCTGAAGTTGTCAGCGTAAAATTGGGTTTTTAGGGCTTTGTGACACAGTAGAGGTAAAGGATATTTCTGTGAATGTGGATTAAAAATTACTTTCAGTAACAAGAAAATGCCCCAGATTTCCTGAGAATTTAAGTATTAATGTTTGTCGCTAGAAGAAATCCTTTTTGCTGTTGCTGTTGTGAATATCACATTCCTGACTAGTTACACCGACTAGGATCTTTGAATTATCATTAACTGACTGTACTTATTTATTCCTTTGCAAATTTTGATGGAAATGGGTATTTTTGTGTTCAATATTTTTAGTTAAAATAAGCTTTTTTTTGAGATTATTTGTGCTTCCCAAAATTAAAGGAGTTTGTGTAATTGTTTACAAGGCTGAAGGAGTGACCTTGTGCATTCAGCTAATTAATGACTGTCATATAGGCTGGGCTATGCCAAAACACCTTGAGATCTGCTTGTTCAGTGTATGAATACTCTTTAACCAGAACAAAACTGGGAATACCCTCTCCAGCCTTGGAGTAACCAACGTTAAAAAGGACGTGGATTTGTTTGAGTTGGTGCAGAGGAGGGTCACCAAGATAATGAGAGTGATGGATGCAAACTGGAAGAGGGGAGATATAGGCTGGATAGGAGAAAGGAGGTCTTTCCTATGAGGGTGGTGAGACAGTGGGACAGGTTGCCCAGAGAGGCTGTGGATGTCTTCTCCCTGGAGGTGTTTAAGGCCAGGCTTGATGAGGCATTGAGCAACCTGGTCTAGTGGGAAGTGTCCCTGCCCATAGCAGGGAGGTTGGAATTAGATGATCTTCAAGGTACTTTCCAACCCAAACCATTCTGTGATTCCGTAATGAGAAATCAAAGGAACTGAAAGGCTGTTAATATTAGAAGCAGCAAGCAAACCCAACTCAATGAGCTCCTTTAGCTTTTAGTGCTGTATTTGAGAACACATGAGTGAAATCTGAGAAAAGTCTCACTTCCTATTCATGCTTTAGGAGTGGAAATATGAGACTCATTGGCTGTACACATCCTAAATGCCCTTCTCCTAAATAAAACATGTATGACTAACTGCATAATATTATATAAATTATATAGATAATATCTTTTCCCTAGATTTGAATCTTTCTAGGTATTATTCTCTCATTTATATTAAAGGTGATTTGTCTGCTCTGATGTCTGGACAGTGTGTAGGTCTTAATGATCTCTTTCTTTTACTTCAGTGATGTAAAGAAACCTTGTAAATACAAGTAAAATTTTGGCTTAAGATTTTAGGTTGTAATCTCTCATGTTTGCAAATCCTTGTATCCTTTCTCATGCTTTGTCTCCCTTAAAAAACAGTTTAACTGTGGGAAGGATGCATGTAATTAATGTGCTCTGGGGCTGATATCGTTGTTTCCCTGCAAAAATGTCATCTGTGTCACTGCATATTGTGCTTTTAAGTAATATTTAATTCAGTGACCTTGGTTCACCATGCCTTCATGATCTCTTCTAGCACAGACAATCTTTGCTGCATGGGTGCTAGGAAGAATGCCTGATGAAATTGAAATAGGCTTAAAAAATGATACCTTTTTATATTTGGCTTCTATTTTACTGTTCCTTTCAATAATTTGAGGTAATGCCATATAACCTGAGAGGTGAAAGTCAAGAAGGAATTGAGAAAGGAGGAAGAAAAAAACCTTTGACACTCACATAGCAAGAAAATGCAAGGTTGAAAGTAACTGTGTCAAGTTGTATCACCTTACCATGCAATTGCTCTCATTTTATTCAGTAATTAAGTGTGAATATGAACACCCTGGGTTTGTTCCATTCCCTGTCGTGGCAAAACAACTTCCATCTTTGGTTGTTTAATAGCACCTAGATAAAACAGGGGTAGTCATTTTAGAAAAATCTGAGCTATCTGGACAAGTTAAGGCATCATCTTAACACATTTCTCCTTCCACCTTTGAAACTTGTGAGAGACAGATCAGACAGAGCTTTCAACAGCTAGCAGGCTGCAAGGAGGATTTGAATAAAATTAGTAACTTGAACATAGTTAAAAGAATAAGCAAGGACCCATAGCTTTGTTGCCTTAAGGGAGAAAACTCTTTGCGTTGCATGGATCTCTTTTTCTCATTTCTAGCTGGCCTGTTTCTGTCTTTTGGGCTGTTTTGGTTGCTGGTTTTTTTCCCCCTTCCATTTTCTGGGATTACCTGTTATGAAACTCACTGTTAATGGCCATGTGAACACATGTCTCTGCAGCTACCAGCTCAGTCCAAGTGTTCCTCCCTCTCTGACCTCCCTTCCCACATGTTTTTTTGGACATACATGGAGTGCAGTGGTTCTATTTTCCTTCCATACCTGTTAACACTTATAATTCCTTTTGGCAACTGCCAGTTTTCCAGCTTTGTGAAGCTGTTACTGTAGGCAAATGTTGCATGTTTTGGGGTCTCAAAATACATTTTATGTCCACATACTCCTGTTTGTGCATTTAAAACACATTTTAGGCTACGGTGTTGTTAGGGATGGATCCACTGAATGGTAAAAGGTGCAGAGCATTTAGAGTGACAGGTTTATATCTGGTCTGAGCAGTGTCATTCACTGAGAAGCTTTATCCCAATTTGGCTTTTGGTCCTTATCTCAAGATTTCTTTCCGTCTTTGTACCTATTGCAGCAGTGCACTGTTAGGTACTTTCTGACTGAGATCATCAGTAACTTGTCACAGCTCACTTTGAGGAGACAAGCCAAATGTCAGCTCTGCTTGTTTAATTTTATTGACTTGCTTCTCAGGTTCTTAACCATAGGCTCTGGGATTTTATTGAGACAAGTTGCAGAGCTTTTATAATGCTGAAGTTTTCTTTGGAGAAAGGATTTTACTGAACGGGTTTGAGTTTACCAGCAACTGTTTTGAGAAATGTGTAGCTGGTGCCTTATTTCAGTGGGTATTCTGAAACCTAATGATGATCAGATAATTTTGGAACATATTATTTCCTTGATGTGGGAACAGCAATGGTTAAATGGCTTCCTTTTTCTTCACTAAATAAGGGTGGAACCTTTACAGTTTTTGTTGCTACACCCATGCCAGTCTGAGTCCCTTTGATCTGTGGGAACCCAATCAGTCTGCCCAGGCAAACTGAGCACTGGGATGCTGTGGAAACTCCCTTGGTGTTCAGTTTGCTGTTGGCACTGGGAGATCTGTGCATTTGTGATAGCATTTCATCTAGATCTGTGCAACTGATTAATGAACAATTCATTAATAAATAACAGGGGCAACTGTTGATTCTGAAAGCTTGTCTCAAGGGAATGAGAGAACCTATTGCTAATACACAAACTGCAGCTCTGATTCTCTTCTCCTTCTACAGTCTTCTGGAGTTGGTCATTTCCATTGATGGGGGTCACAACTTTCTCAGTCAGAAACCAGTGAAGAAAAATGCAATCATAATCCAGAGATTTTTAGGGCTTCTATCTTTGAAAAGTGAATTGAAGTGAGCTTGCATAACAGCAGTCCCTGTTAAGCATGTAGTGTCTTACTTGCTGGAGATGTTACAGATGTGTCCCTGACCAGGGGATAGCTGAACTTCTGAAAAAAATATGGGTTAATATGATCTGCTGTGAAGCTGTATTCAGACCACTGTGTTCACTATAGCTGGGATTTTTGCAGTGAGTTTTGGGTTTATCTACTGTATGTTTTTCCACAGCTCTGCTAATATCCAGGCGAAGTGGTGGCCACAGAGCTCTGCATGTCATTGTATCTTCTGATTTGTGCTGGCACTTGAAGGTACAGAGCACAGTAATACAGTGAGCAGGCATGTCTTTTGGGCTAAATTTCCATTTCCTTGCTCTCCTTACTGTAAGCGGGATTTGCATATTTAATTCTTTGCTCTTATTGAAAAATATATCCCTTTAGGTTTGACAGCTTCCCAAAGAATATTGTACATTTCCCCACGCTGTTTGGGGGCCATATGTTAGACCTAATTATATAAATGACACATCACAGATAAGTGACACACTTAAATGTTTGGTGCTTTAAAGGCTTACCTGAGCTGGCATGCTCTTGCCTAAGTGCTGGAGGAAGAAAAGGAGGTACAGGTTTTCAGCAGATGTTAGTGGCTTGGTTGGGGCTGTCCCTTCTCTTCATCTCTCTTTAAGAAGTTGTTGACACTTGGAAGGGTTTGTCATACTATTTTAAGCTGCCATAGTGCAGGAAAAAGAACACTTTCCTTCTTGCACCTCTGGATATGCCAGAGATTCATCGTACATTGAACCATACGAAATGCTGAATGCTCATTTTGCTCTTGGAAATAGATATTAAAAGTGTGGCTTTGGCAGTGTTTTGGTGCTTTTTTGTGCGTTGTGGACATAGCTCTGAGGTAAAGTGGCTCACACTTTGTCAATTAAAGAAAAACAATCCAGATTAGCTTAATTAATCTGAAGTAGAGGGGGGGAAAAAGAAATGGTTCAGCTGTAAACTGAATGCCTAAGCACCAAGGAAGGGGTCTTATGTTTTTCATTAATGTTAGTGGATCTGTGAAGTCAGTTGTATTTTGAAAGAGAACGAGAAATGTCAAGTTTCTGCTAATGCTGTTACTTTTTTGTTAGTCTAAGACTAGATGGTGCACACAACAGGCAAGATGGTGTCAACTGCACAAATGTTTTGTCTTCGTAGTTAAAAATGAAATATGCATGCAGGCAGTGCATGCAGAGCTGGCAAGCCAAAATTATGTCTGTAAGCTATTCCTCTACGTTGAGCTTTAATGTTGATGCATATTTAATTGCTTGGCCTGCTTTCCCCACAGCAAGATGTGGCTGTTTTCCACTCAAGTCAATGCCTCAAATCTGCAGCAACTCAGCTTGATGTTTGGGCTCTGTGGATTGTGGTGTCCACACGTACCCCTACCAGGCTGAGGTAGTCAAAAAATCCTCTCTGCTTTCAGAGGGAAACGTTCTTGATGGGACTGTAAATGGATGAATTTACAGTTTGAGTGACTGCAAGTTCTTTTCTGTGGTGAAAACGGAGATATGCTGCTTTTCTCATGTGCACACAACTTCTTCCACACAAAATAACTTGTCTAATGGTGTTTATTCATTCAAACTGTTGTATTTCTGATTCAGCATACTGAAATGTTACTTAATGATGATTGTACTTCTGGCTTTTGCTTCGAAGAGGTGACCTACACCAGTTTTTGTATTTCTTGTCGGAACATGTTTGGAAAATGGAATCAGGAGAAGTGATCAGTAATAATCTTGCTGAAGGATTACTCTGCATAGTGAAAACTCGAGTGCTTTGTCTCTGAAAGATGAGTATCATTTAACTTCAGATGGAAAAACATCTGTGATTTTTAGGTGGACTTTGAGTAAGCATATGCTCTTTTTGGTTTGATGTTGAATTTGGTGTTACAGTAGGGGAAAAATAGGAAAAATAACCTGTATTTTTGTGTTTCAGCAGAAGGTTATGCCTGAGGAGAGGAAGCATCTAGCTTTGTGATACTATTTTATTACCTTCTATTTGCTACTCAGCTAAAGCAACTTTTTAAAAGCCAAAGATATCAAATAACTTTTTTTCTGTTCTTTTTTCTGTTAGACTTTTGCCCTGTTGTACTGCATTCTGTAATTTGTGTAATACTCTAAGTTCTTACTGCTTTATCAAAGGATAGCAGATTGTTTCATTTTAAATGAAGAAATCCCTTCAGATTACACATTTTCTGCTCAGCTGCAGATTAACAGTTTTATCCAGTCGCAATTGTAGGGTGTATTGCCAGAAGATAATTTGTTCCCTCTGTGTCTCAGTCATGCTTATTACCTTCATTTTATTATATACTTTGAGCCTGTGAAAGGATTTCTTAACTGCACTTAAAGACAGTTTGTGTAGACAGCAAAATTACTGTTCCCGCCCTCAGGATCAATTTGTAACATGTTTTTGTATAAATATTATGTGCTGCACTTCAATATTGTTCATAGTCCAAAAGATAACTGCTGTAATGAGTCTTACTTAAGAAGCATGGTGAAAACGAAGTCCATATGGAATGTGAAGGAAAAGGCATTTAATTAGCTGTGTTGTAATACCCCCTCCTGTCTCCAGCCGGACTGCTGGGGCCCCCAGAGCTGCTTCTTGCATGGGGTAAATACTGATTTTTAGAACAGCTGTTTATTAATTGTGTTCTGGATTGGGGTTTTTATTTTGGGAGGGAGAGAGAACTGTGAAATGATGATGCAGTTTTTAAAAGAAAGGCACTAACTTAGAAAGATTCACAAGGGAGGGAACAGGTGAGAACTCTGACTGGAGAAGTAAGAGAGATAGTGGTGGGTAGTCAGGCAAAGAAATTCTTAAATAAAAAAAAGATGATTCATGTAGTCTTAAAGAGGACTTGAGGAAAGGAAAAAAGGGAAGAAGGGAGAATTGCCAGAATGCAGAACAAAACGAGTTGCGAACTGTCATATCAAGCACCCAAACATACTGCTCTGCTAATGCTGCCCTCCTCTTACTTTTTCCTCTCCTGTCCTGTCACCTGAACTGGAAGCATGGTGTGAGACCATGAGAGGACTGAGCACTGCAGCTCAGAAGTGTCTTAAAATCTTTATGCTGACTGCCATATGTACATTTATTGAGGTTACCAAGGAGATATGCATACATGATTTGGTTATTTCATTGTAATTTTTCAACTTTATGCTCAGTGAAAGCATCATCAGGGCCTCAACAGAGCACTCATCTTGTTTTTACCTGCCTGAACTACCTGGGTGAGAGAAGAGGATAATGCTCAGCAAAACCTGATGTGTGGCAGTCCCATAACTGCGTAGCCACACACCATTCTGTCTTGACTTTTTGTAACCTTTTTCAGATTGTCAGGATTTGAAACATTTGCATGTGGAAGCATCAACCTGTGCCAGTTTCTGTAGGCACAGGAGCTGAGCTTCAGAGAAATACAGTGCAGCACACTGCTAATTTGTGGTTCAAAATCAAAATAAGATACAAAAAAAGTAGCATTTGTATTCCTATGTTTGTTTATCATTAGTTTAACTACAAATAAGCTGCCACTTTCCCACTGCTGTGTTGTAACTCCAGGGTTTTATTTGTTAATTTCAAAGCCACAGTTAGTTTTCTGTATTTTCATCTGTGTGATTTTTTTTCCTTCCAGGTACCCTGGATGTGGTACTATGGATTTCACATGCTCCTACACTTTACAGAGCTTTGTGTGATTTCAGGGAGCCTTAAAGCAATCAGAAATTCACACTCCTTAACGACTTGGCCTGTCTGACAGGAAACCTGCACTGCTCAGTTCTGCTAGACTTACAAATATTTTTGTGGCTTTGATTCTTGTTTAATGTAAAAGCTCTTTATGTTTCTTGGCAGTGGAAGCCAGCCTTAAAATAGGAGTAGTTTTGTAACCTGAGCTCTAGGTCCATGTTGGAGAGGCGCTGGCGTGGGTGGCATTGGCGCCGGTGTGAGGATGGGGCTGCCTTTGGTACTGATGAGGTGCTGTGCTCTGTACCTGTGCTCCCCTGATTATTTCATTGCAATTAGAGATACTTCCTTTTTGCACTTATTTTTTAATGTTGCATGATGTGACTTTCTTTTTGATAAAATTCCCTTTTTCTTAAGTGTTTGTATGTTGTTGTGTTGTTCGAGCACCACAGATGTTCAATGTTATAAAGAATAATGTGTTCAAATGCATTTTTGTGTTTTGGGTTGGATCTTTACAGCATTCCTCCTTTTGTCCCAAGTCCATCTGGAGGCAAAATGCAATGTGAATCACTCTGGTAAATGAAATTCTTTTATCAATATCAGTGCATGCACATGTGTTGGCTTTCCTTGGCCTTACTTCTGAGTGCCTGGAACTCACTGGGCACCCCGAATCACACCTCTCTACTTGTCCCCTGCACAGCCAGTGCAGCTCTGACATCTACTGCTTAAACACAGATGTTAATGTAATGACTATTTAATACTTTTGAAACATCATGTGTTCTGTGGTGTGGTGGGGCTTTGGGTAGTCTGCACTCTGCAGGGTCACCCATACCGACATGGAAAAGCATCTCAGTTCTTCAAAAGGTTTCTAAGAGTTAATCCAACTGCATGAGGACCAGGTTTTGCTGTAGAACCAGTCTTGGGATTGCCTTAATGCTACAGGTTTGGCATGCTGCTCTCAGTTTCCCAGAAAGCTTGCTTTTGTTGGAGTATAAATATAGTACCCTTTTTTCATATTACATTTAAGGCTAAGGTTTGTGGCCATCCATTAAAAATAGCTTCCACTGTTGCTAGATTTCTTGCAAAGAGCTTGGCTCACCTCCATTCAGTCTTCTCCAAGTTTCAATACTTAGGTTTTTGTTCTTCTAATAGTGGTTTTAATGTAAGAGTCTCGCAAGTGTAAATCTAATCTGTGGGTTTTCATAGAACTGTAATCTTTGAGATGGTGCTTTGCTTTTATGAGTTGCTCCTAGACATTTGTAATACATCCATAAAGTACTGTCATAACTACCAAATGATGAGGTATGTTAAAAGACTTAAGAATTAACATGAGGTAGTTTCCGTTAGAGTTCTGAGCTCCTTTGCTAGCTGTGTAGGGTATCCTTGGTAGGATGTAGTAACATGGTGCAAGTTAGTTTCCAGTGGATGTGATTTGCTTTATTTCTTTTCCCCTCTTCAAAAATAGTGTTTTAAAATTTTACAGAATGCCTGACAATGTCCTTTTTGGCTGCATGGGTGTGATACCTTTTGCTCCTGTTTCCTTCTCTAGAACATGGACAACAGTAGCACCCAAAGTCATTGGTGGAATGGAGTGGGAAGCTTGGAGGCTGAGCAGGCTGGGGAAGTTTATGTCCACTGGAGCAAATTTTTACCTGGATCTTAGGCTGGCATCCACTTCTACAACTTTGTTTCTGTCCTGTGAGGAGATGCATGTGCTCAACCTCCTTGGGAGATGCTGCCTCCTCCTCTGGCTGTGGTCTGGAGGACAATGTGGTACTTATTTCCTGTGATCATGCAGCAGAAAGATCCTGAGGAATTGCTCTTGCTGTTGACCCAAGTAGTTATCAGGATGACATAATTTTATAGAAATTCTGTTTATCATGCAAAAAAAATCTTGAAAAGCACTCAGGAGACATCGGATGGCATTTGTCACCTGGGGTTATAAAGTTAGATGGAACATAGCAACAGCTTGAATTCAGTGGATGTGACTAAGTCTGTTAGTTGCTGTTGTAATAGTTTGCTAAAAAGAATAAGGGACTGGGAGTCTCTTTGCAGCTCACTGAGGTCTTCCGGCCAGAGGACTGCCTCTCCTCTAGGAGAACCCTGTCATATTTGAGTTCATGTGTTTCTTCCATGGAAACGGCTTTACCTCCTAGCTAATTCGGATGTGTGGGCAAATTTTGATGCCTGTGGGCTTGCATTTTTGCACTTTGGTCTTGCTGACTGTTGGTAAATGTGGTTCCTACACTGAAACAAAAAATATACATTGACAGTCAAGCAGTGACTTCACAGAGCAGCTGCTTGGGGTTGCACATGTCAGAGCACACCACTCCTGTACATGTTGGTCACCCCCTGACTTGACAGGAAGATTCCTCTATAGTTAATTTATAATAAATAGCATTAGCTTAATTCTTCAGGATTTTTAAAATTGTAGGTTTAGAAATACATTGCTCCCACCACCCAGCACAATTCCCATGTGTAGGGATGTGCCTCACTGAATACCTTTTATTTATAAGTTTTCATTGATTTCTTTATTCTAGATGGATTTAGAGCTGCCAAGCATAAATGCACTGAGCTGCAGAACTGTGGGCTCAGAGCTTTGGCCTAAGGTGTGGGAAAACAATAATTCTGGGTTTTTTTTCCCCTGAGTTTTGTTGTATCTTAAATGCTGAATTTTCAGTGGAAAACATGTGACTATTGGTGCATGAGTGAAGCTGTAAAGTCTGATTCTTGACTAATGTCCCCTGGCATCTCCATAATAACAATAAATAAATAGTAACTGCTCTGGGATGGTGTGGAAGACAAGGAGTCACATGTGTGCTTGTGTATCTCTGTGCAGGGTAAAATCTGTGTATGCAAAGACTGACTTACCTGTAGAGGCTGGTTTTTTGACCTGAACAAGTCTTTGGTTCCTTGCAGAAGCTAAGAATCAATCCAGCCCTTTCTGTTGGACTTGAAGAGTAGATCCAAAAAGACATTTGGCTACCTGTATCTTGCAAGAAAATAATTCCACTCGCTAATAGGAAGCAGAGATACCTATTTGGTTTTCAAGCACTGCAAAAACAATTAAGCAATCTCAATATTGCAGTTTCCAAGCCCATTTACAGTCTGAGCCAAAAGTAGATTTGGTTTGATTTGCAAGGAGGTCTCTTCTAGGTTCTTGGGAAGGTGAGGTGCATTGTTTTATGCTAAAAGATGCTTTTTGAAGCCTGAATACAAATTCTAATTGTCTGGTCTAATACCAATGTTAAAAATTTTGAAAAAAATTTAATATGTACATGTTAAATACTTGTGCTGGAGAACAAACTGCAGATTTGAGTAGATATCCTGGTCATGTGATTTATTTTAGTGTCTTTTCCTTGTGTGAAAGTGATTGAGTGTGTATGTGGAGTCGGTGCTGCTTAAGCCATGAACAGTTTTTAATAGTGATTATGCGTTAGCTGTGGGGTGGATGTCACTTTTTAAAATAACTAAACACAAGTTACCCGGTCAGTAGGAGTGTGGAATGTGTTCTTGTGTTTCTCATTCACGTCTCTGCTTTGATGTAGGAAAACTGGCAATAAATTAAAGCCGATGTGCTTTTGGTCACTGTAAATCATCTTATAAGAAGTCTTGACCAGCAGAGGGCTTCTGTCCCTGGGAAATAATCCTTCACACCGTTATTGCCAGTGAAGAGGAGCTTTAACCACACACACCTTTCCTTCCTTCATGATCCCAAGGATTGGTGAGCTCTGGATGTAGGATCCCGTTGTCTTCTTTGCATGCCTTTTCCTTGCACAGGGACGTGCAGTCCTTCTGCCTTTTAAATTCTGTTAAAATCTTGTGGAGGAGGAAATGCCAGGATAGGGAGGGATGTTTTTGAGATCTTTGGCGTTCAGATACGGGGATGAAGACAGCATTGGTGGCCAGCCTGGAAAAAAAGGTCTCATTTCATACCAAAGCTTCATTCTTTTCATCTGTGGTGCAGAATGGCCTCTGATAAAGCCTCATTATACTCTCACACTGCTTAAGACACAAATAAAAGGTGTCCACCAGAGTGGGTCCTCTCAGACAGGTTTCTGCAGTAGTAAAAGCACTGATCTTAACACTCTGCTAGAAATGTGTTTGAAATCTGTTTTGCTTCCCTCATTACTGAATGTACTTCTTGACACATAGTTTTGCATTGTACCTGGCAGGCATTAGTCTTTCTTTTGGCTAGATTTTGCATTCCTTTTATCTGCTTTATCTAGAACTCATCTCTGTTGTCTATCCTGTAGCCATGGTGTGCTAAACAGCTTTAAGTCAAATATTGCCACATGAACCCCACCTCTCTCCTTAAAATACCATCAGTTTTGCTGTGTGCCACGAGCCCCCCAGTCAGAACCAGGCTTTGAGCTGGGTGAGTGGCAGCATTTGGTTAAAGCAATAGTGTTTGTTCTGCCTTTCTGTGCTTGGCAGTGCTTTTTTTTTTTTTCCCTGGTCAGAACTGGAAGATAATAGGATTTTAAAGGGTGAGTAATTGACCGGTGACCACTTCCAGCTGTAGGGTTTTTCTGCACACTGTGTGGCCTCAGCACAGCGCTCAGCCCAGTGCCCAGTGCCACTGCTCACAGCTCTGTGGTGGGGATGCTCTGCCCCTGTGGGTAAACCAGGGAGATGTTGCTCTTTGGGCTTGGGGGTTAATTTTGGTGGGCTTTTTAAATTGCCTTTTGTATCCCTCAGGGGGATGTGTGCTATCAGATGCTAATATAAAACATAACAGATTCAATACCCATTTTATTGCTGATACTGAATTTGAATTTCTTGAAAACTGATCTATTTTCATGCACCTCTTTTTTGAGTTTTGTTTTCCTTCTCCCCTCATCCTGAGAGTCCTGAAAGAAGCTTTTTTTTTTTTTTCTGCAAAGTGGTCTTTTAGGTGCAGATATGAACAGCAGTTGTTGATGACTGCACTGTAGAAAGATGAAGGCTGGTGGATGCTTGTGAGATGCTGGGTAGTACTGCGAGTGTGGCTTTTGCAGCTCAGAGAGATTTGGAAACTTGGGAGGAAGGTGGCAGTAACAGTTTAAGGCTTTGGTCATCTGGAGGAAGGTTTGCAGGAAAAGAAACAATGCACTTTAATCACCCAGGAGGGAACCAATACTTTATTTTGTGAGGATTTATTTTTTATTAGTGTCTGTGTTCCTGCTTTCATTTTATCTTTTCCCCTTTTTAGCTCCCTCCCAAGCTTCCGTCCTTTCCTCTTTCTCTTCCTCTCTATTTCTCTCCCTCTCTCCTTTCCTCCCCCTCCTTCTGTTGCCTCTAACTTGAGCCTGAATGGCTCTAACAGTAAATGACCATTTGATGTGTCTTTCCTCATCACCCTCCCACGTCTAATTTGCCAGCAAGTGCTTTTGAAGTGGGTGGAACCCTTTCCTCTCAGCAGGATTTTAGACTGACCAGCCCATAGAGATGCCCATTGACAAAGCACATTTTTGAGACTGTGAGAGAGTTGTGCCAGCTGATCCTAGAGTTACCTTAAAAGTAACTTAGTCAAAATCATCCCAAAACCCTGCCTGGAGATTCTCCCCATATCTTGAGAGGCTTATTTAAGTGTATTTGAGACTGATAGGTAGAAAATATAAACCTGCATGCATTTATAACAATTTATGTAATGGCATATTTATATTATCCCAAGTGCTGAGAAGTGTGTCTACATCTGCATTTATCTCTTTCTATAGATAAGGCACCCAGCAGGTACAAGGCTGTTTTTTTTAAATGGAGTAAAAGGTGTCCGAAGTTTTTGGTAACTCTTTTATTTTTACTTTACAATCACTGTGTAAGAAAATGGTATCAAAACTTGGAGCAGTTTGTTGTTTTCTTCTAATTTGGTCTTTGCTGCAGCATCAGTTTTGATAAGTTCTGTGCACAGTCATTAATGTGATTAGTAATTGCAAATGTATAGCACTTTTAGTGCATCAAGGTTTTAGGAACTGTTCTCAGGTTGCTCTGCAAGTCTATTATGAATTTTAAAGATTACACTGGTGGGATAAGCATTAGTGCTATGTGAAACATGCATCTTAAATGTATTGTGGATGTATTTTGCCATTTCTGAAGTAGTTTAAAATAAATAAAAGCACTTGCAACTGAACACTTGAATGCTTTGGTGCAGAAGAACCAGAAGGAATGTCTTTATAAAAAAAAAATTATGATAATAATGATTTAACTTCTTGCATGTCTTACCTTGGTGAGTTACTTGCCTAGTTTAAAAGGTCAAATAAATTAAAAGACAAATTAATGTTAACATGTTGGTGAACTACTTACTGGCTTTAATTGTAACTGTAAAAGCAGATAGCCTGAGGCAGAGTTAAGCAGTAGCGACTAACATTGTTATGATAGCCTCAGGAAGCAAGTGCAACAGACAGGATGTTTTGTAATAAAACTGTAAAACAATTAAAATAGCAGCACAAAGCACGAAGCTTTTTAGCCTGTCCAGAGGAAAGGGCTGAGAAGGGAGTGTCAGCCAGTCACTGCATTGCGGTTATAAATCGCAGTCTACTTTTGGAAGGGGCCAAAGATGGATAACAAAGTCGACAAGTAAATACATGCTACATAAATATGCAGAAATCCATTCCCATCTGCCACATTGTCCAATTTGACTGGGTTGTCTTTCTGTGTCTACCACATAAATCAGTTTAAGGCAGTTTCCCTAAAGCAATATTTTCTGTAATGAATGGGTGAAAGATCTGCATTCTTGGGTTGTGACTGTAGTTCTGGTGTATAATATAGAAAAAACCCCGTATTTACCACTTTCTCCAGAGAGGAAAGATGTAGTGAAAGGTTTTAGTTGGCTGCACAGCTATTAAACTTTACATTACTCTTTGTAAGCCAAGCCAGGAAGTTAAATTATCAGCCTTTTTGCTTGGCTAGGAATTTTTAGTGGTATATTTTATACATTCACTACTGCAGACACCAAGTAAAGATTAGAAGTATCAGTCTGTAAATGTACTGGTTTTGAATCCCAGCATTATGATAATTTAAAATAATAGCTTTTCATATAGTCCCTTTCCTTGCTTAGTAAGCAAGCACAGCTCATCATGCTGCTCTTTATTCTTTGTGTCATCACAGTGATATGTCTCACTTTAGGTCCAAGTAATTTCATTTTTCTGTCCTGGATATGTATAGCACACTTGCATTTCATCTTCTCTCCAGATGTGGCCTCTGTCTCTTCATATTCAGCTTGCACAGTTTTCCTATATCCTGTTCTGGATTTCTCCTAATGGCTAAGAGTGTAGAATCCCTCTGCTTGGCTGTGTGTCCATCAGAGCTTTGGCTCCATCACTCAGAGGCTGCTTTGCCCTGCTGAGAAGGAGACCCCAGCACCAGCTGTCTGGCTCTTTCTTTTTGTGGCTTACTAATGGATTGCAACAGGGTTGATAAAATCTGTTTGTTTATTTTTTGAATGCAAGAAGAAAGTATTAAAATTTCCCCTTTTTTGCCTGTTTGTTTATAGATTAAATCTCTAAAATAAAAACTGAGGATCTTTTTAATGTGTGCTTAAGTGCCTCCCCCTCCACCCTCATCTCCCTTTCCAGTTGAGAGATTTGTAACTGCTATTGCAGAAGTTCCTAGTCCTCTGATTAAGAGTATATGTTAGGACTTTACATCAAGGCATTTATTTCTGGCAAGAGGTTTTACTCTTAAAATTCTTGGTTTTGATGGCCAAAGGTTGAATTTTTGTTATTCTTAAAAAAATAAACAGCTGGCATGAGTTTATGTATGAAACAATCGAACAGCCTATTTTCCCCCAGTAAATATTTGCCTCCTGTAAGTGATAGTACAAAACTCTAAAGTGTCTATCAGGGTATTTCTTTGCAAATCACTTAATTTTAAAAAAATCTGTATAGTTAGATGTCCTTCAGTAAGTTAGAAATGTGACTTTGGACTCCTGCTTTGTTAGAATCGCAGCTTCCAGTGATTTTTTTTTTTCTAGTTTATTGCAAGTCATTGTTATTTATAGGTGGTATTGGATGTATTTTTTGATGTTATATTTTTTGTAATGCTAGAAAATCAGCTTCTAATAAAAACACAGCTTCACCTCTTAGTGGCAGAAATTTAATGCTAAAACTGCAAATGAATCTACTTGGAAAAAGTGTGCAAGAGTGGGACTCACTTTCAGATCAAACTTGCTATTTAAAAGTTGGGCATCACTTATAGAGCTGTGGAGCCTTTTGGCTCATTTGGGGAATGGAAAGGCCCTGTACAGCTCCACGTTGTCTCCTCTGAAGAAATGTCTGGTAAAGATGAGGGATACATTTCTTCTGGCAGGTGCTATGCTTTTAGACTAATTTAGTACTAATTGGGGTGAGTCTCACCCTAAATGGTACAAGCTTCTCTAATCTGCATTTCTGTGTGTGTGAATGTCACTGCAAAAATCTCCATCGTATTTTCTATCTTGGTAGAGGAGGAATCAGTGTGCACATAATAAAAAAATTACACTTTAAAATATGAAGTAATCTCAGTGATGCTAATTTTCAGGTGGGCTTTTTACAGCTGTGGTATGCTTTTCATGTAAAGATTTCTTTAGGAAACAAACAAACAAAAACCCCACCCAACTTTATATCTTAAGTCTCTGTAGTCCTTCTCCACTGACTGATTAAATAATAGACTGAAGTATGAAGGTTTGTTTAAGAAAGGCCCTTTTCCCATCTAAAGCTGTGCTTTCATCGGCTCTTGCTTTGGCTGGTTTCCTCTGAGCACGTTTTCCTATCTGCTTAGGGGAGAAAAGATAGTCTGGCAGCGACCTATCGAGGCAGGAAACCTTCTACTTCCAGATCTGCCCCAGGCTTCCTGCACTGCTGAGGAACTGATCCTGCTAACCTGAGCTGGAAAAAAAAAAAAGAGGAAAATTTTAAAAAAGCTCATTTTCCTGTGCATGTTTTTAATACAGTATTTTTGGTACCAGTTTTCTTCTTGGTAAAATCTAACACTTAACTAGAATCATAGAATGGTTTGGGTTGGAAGGAACCTTAAAGATCATTTAGTTCCAACC
>VZTY01030598.1:78325-139250 GCA_013400935.1 Turnix velox | reverse complement strand
GACCCCAGCTCCTTCAGCCTGGTCCACATATGGGAAGTTCTCCAGCCCTCTCATCGTGTTTGTGTCTCTCCTCTGGACCCGCTCCAACAGCTTGATGTCCTTGTTATGTTGAGGGCTCCTGCCTAGCAGGAGGTTCAGAAGGTGAATTTTCTTACCAGGCTTTAATGCTCTCCTTCAGGATGCTGAGAGCATGGAGAGAATAACTTTTATCTGTTACTGCTATTGCAGTGCTCAAGCAAGGCTGGAGGAAATCTGTGCAGGGTACCAGTCTCTGAAATGGTCTTGCTCCTTGCCCTTGATAATGAAGTAAAGAGATGAAACCTTTCTTAGAAATGAGGTAATGCTTTATTATTTTCCAGCAGCGGTGGCAGAAAATGGGGAGAAAACAATTGCTCTGAAAACAATTTGAATGTTGCTCCAGACAAATAAAAGACGGAGGCGGTGGCTGACCTCTCCTGACAAACAGCTGGAGCCAAAAACAGCCACAGAGCTGTCGCTTAAGGACTTAATGGAGGAGATCTTTCAAGTCCAGGAAACAGTAAACAAGGTAGATGGAGCTTTTACAGAGGTTAAAATTGAGAAAGCTCAAATGAAAGCCAGGCAAAATGAAATTAAAGAAAAGGTGAATCAACAGCTCAGCGTGTGTGAGGATGAATTGCTTACGTTAAGAGAGACTTCTAATCAAATCAGGTTTCTGGAATGATCTTTGAAGAATCAGGAGAATAGGAGGAGGGAAATTAAATTTGCGACTGGATACCTGGAAGAGGCTTGAAGAACATCACCCAGGGGGAGGTTTTGAAAATATTGCATTGGAGCTGGTAAAAGTTGAAGGCTGAGAGAGGCCTCTGAAGTGGAAAGGGTACACCTCAGCTTCCTCATGGGTGTGCAGGTGGCATCATTCCCATGTATTGGGCTCTCATGTAGGAGATGACAGTGGTGATATTTCCTGCTGTTTGTTTTCAGATCACTCTGGCTAGAACCTGAGCTGGATGCAGGTTATCTGCTGTGGATGGTTTTACAGCCTCCCTGGACGTGAGGCCTGATTTATGGCACCCAAGTGAGAGGGAAGGCAGGTTATTGCCCGACAGCACAGCAATGGGATGGAGCAGCTGCTGTGTCCTCGGGCTCAGGGAGGCACGTTCTCCTATCACTAAGGAGTTATGGTTTGTGCAACAGCAGACTTGTCTAAAACATGTTGACCTACTTATGAATGACTCTAATAAGCTAGATTATCTATAAATTATTTTAAGAAATAATGGAAGAGAGAATACAGGGAGGTATTCTTTTGTTAGTTCCCCATTTTAGTACTGATTCTGCTAGAGTAAGTAAAGAAGAATGAGGTTCTGTGGTGCCTGAATTGTTACTGATGGAACCTTGCACCAGCTGAAAAATGGAAGATAATCCTGTAGGTTCATCTGGGAGTCAAGCAGTAAAGTGGAATGTGAATTTGCTCTGGAGTTGATCCTCAGGTACTTCATTTGCAGCTAAGCACCTCTCCTAGAAGGACAGCCTGAGTGAGCTGGGGCTGTTGAGGCTGGAGAAGGCTATGAGGAGACCTCACAGCAGCCTCCCAGTGCCTGAATGGGCTCCAGAAAGCTGGGGAGGGGCTGTTTTCCAGGGTATGGAGCCACAGGACTAGAGGCAGGTTTGGAACTAGAGCAGGGCACGGTTAGGTTAGACACTTCAAAGTTCTTCCCCTTAAGGGTGAAGGTTGCCCAGTGAGATGGTGGAGACCCCATCAAGCCAAGAGACATCCAAGGCCAGGCTTGCCAAGACTCTGAGCAACCTGATGTAGTGCTGGATGTCTCTGCAGGGAGTGTCATTAGACGGCTTCTGAAAGTCCCTGACAAGTCTATGATTTTGTGAAATACAAACAGATAATGAGAGAAGAAAAAAAGACTTCCTAGAAGAGAAGCCTTTTTGAAATACCTGCGTAAGAAAATGGTTAGATGAAAATCTAAAATAAAGGCATTAGTGTTGCTTGTCTTGAACTAGAGACCAGCTGCCACCCTGTTGAGGTACATAATGAGAATGGCAGAGTAGTTGGGTTTGCTGCTAATGTCTTGTTTGTCCTTGGAGACTTCCTCAAGAATGTATCTGAAAATTTTCATTATTCCTCTTGTGATTTATTTACTTTTTATATGGTCATTAATTTTTAATGACATTTTAAGCAGCCTTTGGTTTTTTTTTTACTTTTTACTCTGCTGGATTTAACTAAAGTGGGTGAATGGGTTTAGGGAAAGTAAGTAATGATTCAAACTCTAGCCCTAATAAGCAAAGCCTTTTGCTAACTTGGGTTTTATTTTTCTATTCATCTTTGCTTGTAGTGATTCATCCTGAAATATGTATCACATGGTGTCCTCTATAAAATCAATAACCAACATACTTTTAAACATGGTTTTATTTATTTTCTTTATTCTACTTTTTTGTTCCCAGCCCAGCAGTGGCAAACAAACATTGCAGGCACAAATCAGAGGTTTGATTTGGCTGCAGATTTTGAGTGCTGAGTTAAATCTGGCATTCCAGATTCTTAATGCTGAGCTGTTACTTGCAGCTGGGTTGGCTTCTTGGGTAAGGTAGGATTTTTGGCACTGAAAAGAGAGAGTCCTGAAGTTGTAAGAAATGATAACCAGTAGTCAGTAGACCAAGCTCTGAGGAGATATTTCTACTGTTTCTTGGCTTTTAGGGTCACTATTGTGCATTCCTGCAAACTAGGAAGAATAATGAGACCTGTTATTGCTATTGTCAAACATCTTCCTAATGAGAAGGTTTTTTCCCACTGGATCAAACTGAAAGAGTAGATTTGGGATTTAACAGTTGGGAGACATGTCATTAGCAAATGTGCCAATTGAACAGCTGAGTGAGTTTATTTACAAAACCTCAGTCAGTTTGGTTAAAATAAAGTTTTTAAGTGTCTTTTTCTAGAGATTGAGTTGCATTATTTAGCAGACTGATGTGTTGTGCAGCAGTGGTTCCAAAGAAGTTGAGTGTGACATGAGAACTTTGCTTTCAGCTTCATTTCACAGGAAGGTGCTGGTGTAGGTGAGCTGTGAAATAAAACCAGATGGTGAAAATGAAGGAAATAGTTTTCAAATATTTGTGTAGATTGCTTTATTTCAGGGAACTGCTACAAGGCCTATTGTGGGCTTGGGAAATGGACTCAAATGCTGTGCTTACAACACCAAAGTCTTCACAAAAGTCATTCTTCTAAAAGGGTTGTAGGAAAGGTCAGTGCATTTCTAGGTCTGCATTTGTAAGATGAACTTGTAATAGGGAATATTTCTGTTTGTGTCTTTCCCTCTGCTGTAACTTAGAGGGGATGCTGTCTCTGGAGTGCCTTGGAAATCTGCTTCAATCAAAATGTTTTTCTTTGCAGTTGACTTTCAGGTCCATGTTCCATCTTACTCCAGAAATAGATGTGAATGCATCTCTCCTAATTTAGAGGTTTCTGGATAGGTACCCTAGGTGATGCATTGCAGCAAACTTCCTTTGTTCAGAGACTTTTGAAAATAAAATACCAGTGCAGGATTTCTTCACCAGGATCTTGACTGTAAAAGATAACAAAATGAGACTGTGTGGTAGGTAGAAATTTTTCAGTTTGATTCCACTCCAAGTTTGCAGGCAAGTTGCCTTCTATCTGCCTGTCTAGCTATAGATTTGTGTGTATAAAGCTAGGCTAAATGTATATTCATATTACAGAGTTTTTAAATGATAGCAGATACTAGAGTTATACCTAGGTAGGCAAGAGATATTTTCTATATTATATTGAATGTTGTGATCCTGTGTAGTGGGTGTGTACTTTCTATTTCAATGAATACTTTTTTTTTTGGTATCAGACTACTACAAAATGACAGCTTGATAAACAGATTTGGTTGGTTTTAATGTTATTCAAGAAAAAGGAATTATCTACTTGCATCCTGCTTTATGTTGTGTGCCAGGAGATGCAGAAGCTCTTGTAAGAATGGCCACTAGAGAAACACTGCTGCTAGGAAGTGATGGCTGTCGGATTTTTAAATTTTAATTCTGGTTTTGTTCACATCCAGATGAAGTGCCAGTTTTATTCATGATAAAGGAGTCTGAATTTAAAATAAAAAGCAGTACTTTAAAAAAAATACTCTATGACATTGTGTGGTATCTAACCAAGTAGAAGAGACCTGTCAAAACACGGGAATGTGTTATCTGTATTTTTTCTTTTTTAAGGCAGACTTTATTTGTGTTTTGTTTTCATGGTGGCACTGTAATTTTTTTTGGTTTTTATGAGTCCTGTTTTCCAGCACAGCCCCATGGCTCGGCTGTTTCACACTGGAGACACAACAGCTGGGTTAATGAAATAGATCTGTCACAGCACTGAAGCCAGTGCCTGCTGCCATCATCTACAGGCAGCCAAGAGCTACAGCAAATAGAGCCCTGCAGAAGCATTAGCAAAGCAATGCCAATTGTGGTAAAAAAAACCCCAAGCTATGCTGTGAAAAATAGTAGGATTAAAAAAGTTATTCTTTGTCTGCATTAATTGTAAGTATAGAAGAAGTAAAGTGTGCATTCTTGATACCATAAAACAGTTATTACTGATTATGATAAATCAGTAAACTGCATTCCAGATGAATGTTGGCAATCTCAGTATGAGTTCTATGGAATATTTTCCTGTAGAATGCCTCCCTTCTTTTTTTCTTCTTTTAATTTTATTTTACCCCTCCAATGCTACCTTGGCATGTGGTCAAAGTGATCCTTCAACATTTTCATAAAGAAGTTTGTTACCTGTAGTGCCTGGACCAAATTTGGAGACATCGTCTTTGAGAACTTCATTTCTATTTCCTGTCCATTCTATGCATCATTTGCTGTAGTCCCTGCTCCATCTCTGAAATACTGTTGAATGTCACAGTGTGCTCAAGGTCTGCTGTTCCCTTCTCAAAAATGGTTGCATTTCACTGCCTGGCAAAGTACACCTTTTATACCAATTACTTGTTTTCACGTGGTTCCTGGTAGCTGTAGCTGCTCAGGACAAATTGTGCTCTTTGCAGACCTGGTGATGTAGATGTGCTGTAATTGAGCAGACGAGGTCATCTCAATGAGTATGATGGGAGTTGCTAATAGACTGCAGATTTTTCCCCATGAAAGGGATCAAAGCTCTACCTACAGCCGTGGGAGGGCTACTGAGGACAGCAGCAAAAGCTGAACCTCCAGAAAGGATGGATGCTGAGTAAATCGCTGCATTTTGCTTTGGAGCCTTCTTGGCAGGTTTCCAAGGAGCAGATGGTGCCAGCCACACTTCGTTGCTTGTCTGTGCACTACTTGAAGCATTGCAGAGGGAAGACAGTGGTGAGGTTGCTCCAAATGGCAGTTGTGCCATGGCAGGACAATGGGAAGAGCCATGGCCACTGGAGAGCGGTGGCTGCTACGTTACACCTTGGAAGCAACTCTTGGCACTTGCTCTAGGAGCTACTACTGACCTGTTTGCCTCAGAAGTAGCTCCATAAACATCATAAATTCTGCAGTAAATTGTTCAGAATTATATAATAATGCAGAACTATTACTTTAAAATTAAATCCTATTGTGTGTAATATTGGGATTCATGAGGCACGTGGAGCTGTCTAATATCATATCTCCAGATGTTTTTGGAGAATCTCTGTCTAAACATATGAAAAGACAAATTAGAAACTTGATTGCTGAGACTTTGTTAGCTCTGAGGCTGTGTGGGCTGGCAAAACCCATTATCTTTTATTTTAGCAGGTCCCAAGATTTTTACTTTATTTTTTTTAAGTTAAAAGCCAACACTGAAATAACATCACGGTTCTCAGCTGTGTAAGCTCCCAGAAAGGGGAGTAGTTTTCTGTACAGAATTAGACATTGTGCTTGTACCCTTGGGAAGGTAGGGCTGCCCAAGGGAAGAGACTGTAGGTTACCTAGAATGAGGGAGGTGGAAGGCAAGGTGTGACTTGTGCAGGGCTCCTCCTCACTGCCATCCACATCCACTTCAGCATCATCTTGGGACAGACCTGGGGGACAGCAATTAGCATGTCTGCTCTGTTTTTGCACCATTGGGTAGTTGTCAAGACAAGGGTCCCTTTCCATAAAGAAGTGTCTTCTGCTCTGAGCTTCTGTACATGCATTCAGAGTCACTAAGGATAGGCAAGGATTTTGTGTAGCTGAGCACAAGAGGATTCATCCAAACATAGAGTTTGGAGGGTTTTGGTTGGACTTTTTTGGAGGGAAATGCTGTAAGTCATGAGAAAATTTGAACCCAGACACTAAGGGAAGAGTATTAATGGTTTTAATTTTGTCAGCCATGGCTGGCTAATTCAGAATCAATTGCTCATGAAGTAACTAGGTTTCATAAGACCTGAATAGGATTTAGAGAGCATCTGTGCTGCCTTTGCAAGTCAGCTTGGCAAGTCTGTGCCCTGAGTTTAGAGGCAAATGCCAGAGCCATTTAAAATACATGCCCAAAATTTTGGGGAGCCTTGGGGAAGTGAGCAGGATACAGCAGTAGAGGGATCTGGACAGGACAACTGACCAACTTGAATGGTTCAGGGGATGAGCAGGCTAAACCCCACATTTGGTCTGTGCTAACTCTGATCATCACCTCACAGTACCTACAAAATGGTCAATGGTAAGGAACTTGTGCATGAAAATTACAACTTTTTTGGGTGTTTTTTACACTATATAGAATGGGAAACAGAAGCTGATAACTGAGCTTTTTTTTACCAGACTCTTGTGTAGTGTGTTGTTTTTGTGCCAGTTTGTTGTATCTGTGGTAATTATTAAGGTAGCTTTCTCTTGACTTGCTGTCTTGTTTTCATTTATGCATCATTTCTTTAGTAATAATTGGAATTAATTAAATAAAAAAACAAACCCAAAGCAACACCTTTAAATTAGCTAGAAATATATAAACTCACCTCCATCAATTCTAAGATGCTGCATATTCTCATTGGTGTGAGTTTTACCTTCTGTCCCATGTTCTGCTGCCCTGCCTCTTCTTCCTCTGATTCTTGCCTGTGGTTGTTGTCATACTTAAAATGAAGCCAAATGTATCCTGTCTTGTGTGGGAAGAGCCAAGTTAAGGAAACAGATCCTGATTTCCAAGGGGTGGGGAACTCTAGAGACTTCCAATCCCACTCTTGTGTTAGCTTCTTCTCACATATGTACAAAAAACTTTATATGCTTTGATTAAAATGTAATTTAACATTTACCAATTATGATTACTTTTCCCAAAGGAGCTAAGGGGTTGTTGGCTTTCTCCTACCCTCACAACTGTTTTCATCAGTAGTAGTGCCCTTGAATTTCTTAGACATTAAACACAATTCCTGATTATATAAAATCAAATGGGGTGAGGAGAGGCTGTTTTTTAATATATTTGAGCAATTTCTATTTCTGGGATTGGAAAGCATTTTGAATTAAAGAATTCTGACATAGCTTTTCCAGCTGTAGTAAGTGCTGTAGGTTTCCCTGGACTTCTGGGTTTTGGTTGTTGTTTGTTGTCTGGGTTATTTAATTCCTCTCTTAGTTCAGATCTGTAGCAAATTTGTGTGTTAAACTGAGCTGTGTCTTTGAAGGTGTGATGCAGCCCAAGATTAGTCAGTATGACAACAATTAACAGAATTCACATCAGTGCACTAAGAAGTAAAATGACAGAATTATTTTTTCCCTGGGATGGGTACCCATCCATCATCATTCTGGTCATCACAGGTTATCTGATAGGGATGTTGCCATCTCAGGTCAGACCCATGGTCCATCTCAGTCACTGTCCTTCCTCTTGAGATGGGCTGGAGCTGGAAATTTCAGACAGAAGTACAGAAAGCCCTACATTATGGTATTTTCTTTTTCATCCTGTCAGTTAGACTTTGGTCTGTGCTATGTAGCAAAAGGACTTGAGTCTCTTGCATTTGCTCAATCCCCTCTGATGTAGCACTTCATTTCATGTTATCTGTCTAAACCTTATCCAGATCCTGCTGTGCTTTTGATGTCAGTGTGATGTGGTAGCACTATGTTCCACAAATTAATTACATATTATAAATAGTAATGTCTAATGTATGTTGTCTTGTTTCTCAGACCTCAAACAAGGCTTCTATTAGATAGCTTGTCTGTAAGTGAAAAGGATTCACACTGTTTCCAGTCCCTCCCCTACAAGACTTTCCCAGTGCCTGTAATCATTCTAACAATTCTTTGTATCCATACATTCTGCTTGTCACAAGAGTAGATCACAGTATTTTATATAAAGAGTGTACAGTTTAGTTTCAAACCACTGCCCCTTGTCCTGTGGCTCCATGCCATGGCAAACAGCCCCTCTCCAGCTTTCCTGTAGCCCCTTCAGGCCTTCTCTGGGAGGCTGCTGTGAGGTCTCTGCAGGTGCAGCCTTCTCTTCTCCACCCTCAACAGCCCCAGCTTTCTCGGCCTGTCGTCACAGCAGAGGTACTCCATCCCTTTGACCATCCTCATGGCCTCCTTTGCATCTTCTCCAGCAGGTCCATGTTCTTCTCCTCTCTCATTCCTCTTCCCCCTCTCATGCATGTCTTAAACTTGCACTTAAGTTTGGTTGACTTGAAAGCAGCAAGCACAGTCTTCCTTAGCTGGTGTTGGTGTGTGTTAGGGATGAAATGCTGTTTGATCATCTGGAGATCCTGGCAGCACCCTCTCCTTCAGCTTCGATCTGCAAGTTGCCAGTAGTGCTCCTTGAAGGCAGCTGAACCTGTGCAAGAGCCCTTATACCCATTACACACACTCAGTGTTGGCTGTAGACTAAGGAATTAAAGCACTTAAATGAGGCACAGTTACAGTGTTTAGACCTTATTTATTTATTTGAAATTTTACAGTGAACCATAATGGCTTCAGCTGTTGGGAGTAAGTGGTTTCTTCTGTAAGGTTAGTGTTTGACCTGTAAATCTGACCTCAACTTTGCCAGGTTCTTTTTCCACAAAACTGTCGGCCTCCACTGTCCACTTTCTTAGGTTCTGAAATAAATAATAAAAACTACCATAAACACAGGATTTGGTATTGATTTTCTGGAGTTTAAGATAATCTGAGGTCTTCAGAGATCAGTATCCTTTACTGTGTCATCATACACATATGTATGCTGCTGCCATAAAAATAAATAACTGAGGCTCTTTAAGGTCTAGTTTGTGAAAAAGATGAAACATTTATTGGCCACTATATTTTGAAAATTGTATTTCTGAAACTGAATTTGATGCTTTGCGTCCCATAAAATAAAAATGATGAGATTGAAGGCAGTAATCAAAAGTAAAGGGCTCGATATGTCACTGAGTTGCTGGAATACATGTGGCTGGTGAAACAGAGCTTTACTTTCTAGTATGTTTTTATAAATTTGTAACAATAACTCATGAATAAAAAGTGATGAGGCCTAGAAGATGAGTTTTATTTATCACATTTTGGGGCTTTTTTCCTATTTGTACTGTGTGGTGCCTCTGCTGACTCCCTCTAGTTCCTAAGATGTGGGTTGCACTTCAGTCTGTTCATAGAATCATAGTATCATAGAATAGTTTGGGTTGGAAGGGACCTCCCACTAGACCATGTTGCTCAGTGCCTCATCCAGCCTGGTCTTAAACACTTCCAGAGAGGAGGCATCCACAGCCTCTCTGGGCAACCTCTTCCAGTGTTTCACCAACCTCACCATGAAGAATTTCTTTATATCCAGCCTGAATCTACCGTCTTCCAATTTTGTTCCGGTATTCCTAGTCTTTCCATCACATATGCTATTAAAAAGTCCTACCGTAGCCTTTCTGTGACCCCTTTCATGTATTGAGAAGCTACTATGAGATGCCCTCTGAGCCTTCTCTTCTTCAGGCTGAACAACCCCAACTCCTTCAGCCTGTCCTCATAAGCGAGTTGCTCCAGCCCTTTGATAATCTTCGTGGCCCTCCTCAGGAGCTGTTCCAGCAGCTCAATGTCCTTCTTATGTTGAGGACTCCGGAACTGGACACAATACTCACCAGAGCTGAGTAGAGGGGCAAAATCACCTGTCTTGACTTGCTGGTTACACTTCTCTTAATGCAGCCCAGAATTGGTTTGGCTTCTGGGCTGCAAGCGCACATTGCTGGCTCAAATTGAGTTTCTCATTCTGACACCCATAAATCCTTCTCTTCAGGGCTGCACTCAAGCCACTCTCTACCCAGCCTGCATCTGTGGTTGGGGTTGCCCTGTCCCAGATGCAGGACCTTTAACTTGGTCTTGTTGAACTTCACGAGGTTGGTATTTTGCTTTTCTTTATTGAATGCCAGGGTAGGGTTCGGCAATATTCTGAATTTTTCTCATCAGCACATGCATTAAAGACCTGCAGGAACAAAACAGTGCTAATTTTCAATTCATTATGATTGTCTGAGTGTTGGCTGAAAGGCAGATTAGCCGTGTTTTCCAGTCCTGACTCG
This sequence comes from Turnix velox, assembly GCA_013400935.1. NCBI lineage: Eukaryota > Metazoa > Chordata > Aves > Charadriiformes > Turnicidae > Turnix > Turnix velox. The sequence goes on along the minus strand of VZTY01030598.1, from coordinate 128,874 downwards.
TCCCACCAGGTGCTGCTGGTGGTTCAGTGGTTGCTGGAGCCAGCCAGGAAACCCAGAGATGGACAGTCTCCAAACTCCTGATTAATACAAACAAAAAAGGTGAAGGAAATTGCAACCTGCACCCTGTGACCTGACCGAGTCATTGTAAGTCATCAAGGAAGCCTTGATGGATCAGGAGCAGTCTCCTGAGAGGGCTATGAGAGGGCTATATGGGTCTGCAGAATATTGTACCTACAGAGGCACTAGATTCCTGCAGTGTGACCATGTTATGGCATCAATTTGAAAAGGGCAAGGAAAGGAAACTTAGAATCAAGGAAATAAAAATGATTCACAGGGCAGTAACTCAGTGACTTGTGTGATGTGTGTGAGCCAACAGGCACGGGCAGAGCTCGGTTGCCTGCCTGCTGCGAACATGGTGGTCTCCATTACTCAACAGGCGTTGCTGGTGGCACCTCAGAAAGTGGCATTTTGGCAGGAAAGAAACTGTGTGAGGCAGAATCGTGATGTAAATTGAAAGTGAGCTCTCTGTCAGCCACCCACATGGAGCCAACCGCGCTGTGGATTAGGTAACCTGGGTTACTCCTGCCTCTGAGTCTTCTTAAGTCTCCAAGTGGTGCAGCAGGAGGTTGTGTGGCTCTCGTCAGACTGGTATGCAGGCACTGAGCATGGAAAGGAGACCCCCAGCTCTGGATTTAAATGTCAAGTTCAGGGGAGATGATAACAGTAGGTGTCTCTTTAAAAATTGGCTGTTATGTTGAGCCACTGAACTGCTGGGCTGTTACACTGCGGTTTCAAGGGAACAGGATCCAGTAAGAAATCACAAAATATCAGGGATTGGAAGGGGCCTGGAGAGACCATCTAGTCCCATCCCCCTGCCAGAGCAGGAACACCCACATCAGGTCACACAGGAAGGTGTCCAGGTGGGGTTTGAATGTCTCCAGAGAAGGAGACCCCACACTCTCTTTGGGCAGCCTGTGCCACTGTTCTCTCACTCTCACCATGACAAAGTTTTTTCTTTTGTGTCTATGGAACCTCTTATATTCCAGCTTGCACCTATTGTCCCTTGTCCTATCATTGGGTGTCACTGAGAAGAGCCTGGCTCCATCCTCCTGACACTCACCCTTTCCATATTTATAGGCATTGAGATCACTCCTCAGTCTCCTCTTCTCCAAGCTAAAGAGACCCAGCTCCCTTAGCCTTGAGACAATATTAATACTTGAAACAATATTTAAGTTTAAAAAAATAGACAAAAAATACACAAATAAGTGAATAGCATTTATCACTTGATAGAGGATCTTAATTCAGTATCCGAGTTTGATTCTTCATACTTGCTTATGCTTATACCTTTCATTCTTTCACTGTTCTTGGAGAAGCTGTAAAGCAGTAGATTGCTGCTTGAGGGGACAGTAGGTTTAGGGCTAAACCTCCTAGCCTGACCAAAATATAGGTCTGTATCCTACACAGTTGGGTGTCAAGATACAGTGTTCTCTCCCTTTTGCTTATTTCTTACTTCTTGACCTTGTAAGAAATGCTGTGTCCAGCATTTTGCTGCTTCTTTTCATCAGAGTTCATAATGAGGCCTTCCCAGTTCATTGTGCACATGGTTAGAAGGAGTTCTGGCATGGTCTTGTGAGACCTCAGTGTGATTCACCAGGGAGACTCCAGGTTTGCACTGTGTGTTTTAATTCTCTTTGCATTTTTATTCTTGCTGCAATTCTTGGAAGTAAAGGAGGGTATGGTGCGAGGTGCATCAAATGCAAATTTCAGAAAGATCGGTTGATGCTGGGAAGGTTGAACTAATTCTTTGTTGTTCCCAGGCAGAAAGCACCCATAATGTTAGTTCTGTTGAGATGGAGGAATCTGTAGGAGGAATATTTTCAAACTCCCATTTTTCAGTTTACTGTTCTCTTCCCCACACTCTTCAGAAACAGTGAAACCACAAGCAGGAGCTGTTTGAGTAAATACTTCATACATGTTTAGAAGGTCTTGCAGGATATGGGCATTTAAGTGATCTGAGAAAGAATGAAGGAAAGGAGGAGAGAAGGAAGGAAAAAAAAAGTTGTCACCATCTTCCAAAATGAATTACACAGACTATTTAGTAATAGCATCTGCAGAAATCACTTACTTGCTGAATGATGAGAGTGGATTTATTCCCTGTCAATTCATTCTGGAAATTTTAGTCTTGTGTATGAGAGGACAATACTCGTTCCCAAAGCTATTTTCTTGCGTAACTTCTGATCAGAGCTGCACATGTTGCTGGTAGTTGGCACCTTGGGATGTGCCAGGCAACTCCACTTGAGGCTACATGTTACATCTTTTCTGGCAATTATGTGTGAAATCCATAATTTTGACAAAATTATTCAGGATGGACAGCCCTATCAGCCTGACCCCAGATGCCTGAGTGTGGGCAGTTCACATTCATGGAGCTGGAAGGACTACTGTAGTATATGCAGTTGCATTGCTGAGTGCTTGAAACAGCTCAGACCTACTTTTGATTTGGATAATACAACATTTGGGTCATTGCTTTTGAAGACTTGCATTTCAATAGGCACACTATACGTGAAGAAGTGGGCAGTATATGTTAATGGCTTCACTTCTCATAGTAAACTGTATTAAACTTTATCCTGGAAACTTGACAGTAGAAGCTGGCTGAAGTTAAAAGGGAGCTTTGAAGCCCAAAGCAAAATTACTTTGAACTGGAATGTATGGGATAACTCTCCTCTGCTAATCAGAATATATAGAATATTTACAGCTATTAATTTTAATGAATGTTTTAATTTCTTTTTTTACTGAACAACAAATGCAACAACTTCTTTAGCTTCTACTGCTCTTCTGTGTTAAAGTGGAAATTAGGAATCCATGACTGCACACACAGACATCTGGAGCCAGAGGCTCTGCAGACTTTGGAAGTCAGTGGTATTGCTCTGATTTACACCATCTGAGGATCTGCCCTATGAGATCAGTGCCTGTCCAGACTTAGGTATTCTGGGTCAAATTTAGTGAACCTGGAGGAGTCAGAGGACTTCAGAGTGGATATTGTTTCTTTTCTAGAGGTTGATTGGACCTTCCTCAATGTATATTGAGTGCTCCCCATAGTCTGATTAGTGGGGGGCATGCATTACATATTTCTGGGATTAATTCAATTTCACTTTCAACTTTGATTCTTTTCCTTCTTAGAAATCAGATGGCTTTATAGTAGTTCCCTGCTGCTTTCTAAATCCCTAAATCTCTTTCCTGTTTCTCAATTCTTTAAGGTATTAAGTGTTAACTCAGTAGTGTGGAAATTAGTGCATCTGACTTGATATGTTTAACTTCACTGTGTTGAGCATAAACAATTTTAAAGTCATGTTATTTCAAAGTGGATATGTTTTGCACAACATGCTGTCAGGCTCAGTGGTAAGGTTAGCTTGTGTTTGTTGGCTTCCAGCTGCAATAAGTACTTCAAAATCTTGTAACCCAAATGTAAAATTTCATCTTGCTGCAGTACTGAAGAATCCTGGCCGTGGAAAATCTCCAGGTTAATGAACTTTCTGGCTGAGGATATTTTCTTTCCTGCTCCTGAACGTGAAAATTGGAAGTGTGAGCTCACAGTTTATTGATCCCCAAACCATAATAAACCTGTAGTAAAACACCCTATAACCCAGGCTGACAGGGGAGAGCACACTGACGTTGTGTATGACACACTGCTTGTACAGGATGTGCTTTGTGGGACTGTGGGCTTGTTAAGGAGGCTCATGTAGGGTTAATTTGCAATGCAGGGGCTTTGCTCATCCATTTACCCTAGGGCTGATAATGTGCTGTTACCAAGTACCAGGCAAAAGGCAAATTTCACTTGTCTGGATTAGGGTCTTGCGTTATAACAGAGGGTCTGTCATGGACAAAGTGAGGCAATCTCTACGTCATGTCCATACAACTCAGTAGCCACTCACTGTCACTCTTTTCATCAGTGTTAAGAGAGTTGACACTGTACCCACTGGTCTCAGATGCACCATCTGAGGTTCTGGAGGGGATTATTCTCTCTGAATGGCATCTCTTTATTTTGAGAATCATGGAATCATTTAGATTGGAAGACCATGGAGTCCAGCCATCAACCTAACTCTGACAAGAACCATCATTAAACCATATCTATAAGCTCTATGTCTGCCTGTCTCTTAAACATCTCCAGGGATGGTGCCTCAGCCACTTTCCTGGACAGCCTGTTCCAATACTTAATAAACATTTCTGTGTAAAAATCATTCCTAATCTCAGGTTTAAACCTCCCCTAGTGCAATTAGAGGCTGTTTCCTCTTAATTTCTTCCCATCTGCATAGGCTCTATGACCATCACCTAAAACAGCCTCAGACAGGAAAGGACTGTATTTCCAAGACACTTGTCTTCTTGAGAGCCTCATGGAGTTTTCTGTGCTATTGGGACTCTTGAGTCCACACACACACTAGTGGATTTTTTAAACATCTGTATCTTTTGAGCTGTTGAATCCAGGCTGTCTGATGTGTTAGGGGATATGTCATGGAGTTTGAACTAAGCAGTCTAATAGGATGGTTACTGGGAAATGAGTGTTAGTGGGAACATTAATGAGGTCTCTTTACAGTGAAACCAGGTTTGACAATGTTTATGTAGCCCATGGGCTGGACGTTGATGTTAGTATGAAGGAGGCAGATTGTGTAGCTGAGAGTTGAAACTTGTCACGTCCACATTACTGACATTAATGGTTTATGCACTTAGGGCTTCTCGGACTGTTTCTCTGTGTGGGATTATGGTAATTCCTGATCAATTGTGTCTTTGTAAGAAAATATAACCACCCATAAAATAGCTAAAATGCAAGGTAGCTCTTCATTGCATAAAGACCAATTAGAGGATAGTTTATTGCCCACTCGAGGTTTGGAAAGAAAAATCTTCCAATAAAAAGGTTCTTGATCAACAAAATGTGAAAGGACTTAGCAATTTTACTTTGCTAGGATTTGGCTAATGTGATTGTCCTCATTTCAGAGCAAGGCTTAAATCCTCTTCATCAAGACACAGACTTCTGATTCTATTGCATGAAGACGTATTTCTTGGAAATACAATTATGTAGTTGTGTTTGAGAGACAGAGGAGTGCAGGTCTTGGTGGTCTCATCTCTCTCTGTGGTGCTGGCAAGGAAGAAAGGAAGAGCACCCAGAGAAGCTTGGAAGACGGGCAGCAGAGTTGCCTCACCCCTGGATTGTAAACCCTCACCCCATTGTTCAAAAACCCTGTGAAATGAAATGAGAAGAAGAGGTAGGTGGAGACTGGGCCACCATGCTTAGTGCTGACTGGGCAAACTGCCATGGAATTATTCCATTATCAGAATTTTGCAGTGCATTGTTTGTTTGTTTCTTTTTCCTCGAGGCAGAAACATGTCTTCTACTGAATTTATTTGCACCATTTTGCTTTGAAATGGCAAAACTGATCTCAATTATGATTTTTATCTTGGCCACCTGTCATGTCAGAGCCCAGCCCAGCTCTTTCAAACAAATTCAGCATTGCTTGTCAGATTGATTGCTCCAAGAGTTCCATCCTGCTCTAGTTCAAGCACGTTTATTTTGCAGTATGAGGGTGATACTTCAGAGAAGTAGGTTTAGTTACTATAAAAAATATTTTTATGATGAAAAGATTCTGAATCAATCTTGCAAAATGAATAATACATACACAAGTGCTAAGGAAAAGGAATCCAAAAAGCTAGGAGCTCCTTTTGTGCCTTGTTAACACCCCCCAGTGCCAGAGAGACACAAACTGGTGTGTGTGCACACATTTACACACCAGTGAGCGGGTGAGGAGGTGGTGTAGATGGAAGGAGAGAGCCCTGCAATTTTAGATTGAAGTGCCTGTCACTGACACTAATTTAGATGTAGTATTAGGGAGCCTCTTAAAGGTCAGATTTCCCCTGGAGCGTTAGTTTACCCTGGACATTTTTACAGATGATGTGCTAAAGATGTAATGCATCTAATAACTACATCTTGGCTTCATCTACTTGATTCATCAAATACCTTCCTACTCGATGCTGAGTTTTCATTGACATATTATCTGTGAAATATTAGAAGACATCATGTTAATACTGTGTTGATTACAGCTGATATTTTTTTCTTTTGGAGGCACGTAAAAAGGTGGTGGAGGGGGGGAAATGCAGCTCATTTATTGCCTAATGCAAGTGGCCTGTGGCTTCCTGCAAAAAAGAGACTCCTCATGGTTGAATGGAGAGGGGGTGGAGGTTATGAATGGGACCTGTTCCTTCCTGGAAAGGTGGCAGTCAGAGGCTCTGTGCTTTTACAGGGAGGACAGCATCATGACTGCCCGTGCAAATAGATTTATTGTGTTGCATGTAAAACATTCTGTATACATCCAGGTTCATGCAGAGCACAAAGACACAGCCTAATTCTTGCTGCTGTGCTGTGACCTCTACATAATAGATGCTTAATAAATTTTAAGAGTCTTTTAACTTGATTGTGAAAGCCATAGTTGACCATAAACCAGAAGAGAGAAGCCCTGAGGTTAGCAAGTTTGTTTGCTTTCTACAAATCAGTTTGTCTTTTCTACCTGGGATAAGTATTTTTGTAGTGTAACACTTGCATTGAGCTGTATGCTCTGCCCTAGTCAGTAAGAACTTTGTACAAAGATCAAAAGCACAAAAGATAATTTTTAGAAACAAATTGGCTTTGAAATTAGTTGAATTAGAGTGGTATGTGCCAAAGAGTTGGCAATGGTGCAGTATAGGAGTTCACCTGGGTTTACCTCTCCTTTGCTGACTCAGTTGCCCACCTGTAAAATAGGTTGTAAAGTTTAAAAACAAACAAATGTAAAAACCCTTCCCGACTTTGAGAGTACTACATGAAAAATGAAATGCAGGTGTGAGATGTTGCTGGTTTATCAAGGAAAATTATTTCTTTCTGTGTCACAGAGCCAGAGCTGAATGTTTGTGCAGTGCTGGCTGTAGCATGAGGGCTCCTGAGGCACCAGGGCAAGCACTGTGTCATGGGTGGGGAAGGGGACCAAACTACAGATGGTCAATGGATGGGGTCTGCATTCTTCTGAATTGTAGGTCTCATGCTCTCTTTGTAATCAGATTCCTAGAGGAGGGTTGGGTTTTGTGTACACAAGTCCCACTGGTCATCTGGCTTTGCCTTGCATCCAGGTGAGGACAAAAGTGGTGGAGTTACAGTCCTGTGCCCTGAGAAGCACCCACACCAAGCTCATTTGTTTCAGCTTGTGCTGAAGACTAGGCTGTGTGTTCTTTGTCCAGACTTTGTTCTTAAACTCTGAAGCAAAGCACAGCCTCGCCTTTGTGGTTTTTTTCTTTTTCCTAGAACTGCCTTTTGTATGTGTTGGCAGGAGAATAACATTGCTCTTAAGTATCTCCAAGTCAGTTCTGCTTCTGCAGCCTCGGAGTTGCTGTTACATTAAAGAGAAAGAAATAAAGCCTTTAAATATTGAAACAGTTTCTAAAGTAAAGAGGTTTGAATTTATGATTGATTTTGAAGTGATCTGTGTTTTAACTTTGAATGGGAATAAAATAGTGTCTTGTTCAAATATTGAACTAGTTTTGAAGTTAAATGGCTCGAGCATTGAACTCATCATGGGAAATTGTATTCTCATTTCAGCCTCTGACTTCTCTTGCATGTTGTGCTGTACCTCATTGTACTCCCCCTCCAGTGTTTGCTGAGGCTGTGCTAAGGAGCTTTCTGGTAGGGTGTTATTAGTTAATTTTAAAAAACAACAACAGCAAAGCAGAAAATACACTAAAAAAATAGATTAAAATCAGCAGATATTTTTTTCAAGGAAATTCAGCAAAACAACATGAGTGAAAACTTAGGATAGCTTTTTTCAAAGCATAAGGTCAGGGGAGATAAAACAATTAAAAAAGATGGAGTCAGAGATGTGGTCACTGAAGTGGCACTGAGAGTGAGAGCTTTGTACCTGGGGTTTGCCTCTAGACCTGACCAGCAAGCTGAGGTGACAGCCCTTACCCGGCCCTAGTCACCAAGCCCCTTTTAGGGGAGATGGTTATTTATAATTGACTAGCATACTACAAATAGAATCATAGAATGGTTTGGGTTGGAAGGGACTTTAAAGATCATCTAGTTCCAACCCCCCTGCCATGGTCAGGGGGCAACTTCCACTACACCAGGTTGCTCAATGCCTCATCCAGCCTGTCCTTAAACACCTCCAGGGGAGGTGGCATCCACAACCTCTCTGGACAATCGGCTCCAATGTCCCACCACCCTCACAGTAAAGAACTTCTTTCTTATATCTGTAGGATGTTAGTGTTTTGTTTCTGTTAAGACTTATATTTTATAGCATATGCTGTTGGCTTCTTCACGTGCCTGTGTATTTGAGTGGGTTTGGTTCTCTGGCTCAGCTTTCGGGTTTGTCCATAGAATAGCTGATGAGAATGGGACATCAGGAGGAATGAGAACTGCATTCAAGAACTAGGTAAAGGTTAGCATGAGTGGTGTGTATGTGGGTGAATTACTGACCATAACATTTTCTCTGTGTATTTTATAGCCAAAATGGCTTTTCAGTTTCCTAACACATGAGGGCATGATTACTTCAACTGACTAATTGAGTTGATAGCCATTTTTATGTACTCTCAGTGCACTTTTTTCCTTAGCGTGGGGTCATGCAATGGATCAGTGTGACACTGATAGTACTGTTGGCCTTATCCTTGCTACTTGCTAGCTTGTTGGACCTGGAGAAGGTGAAGCTGCAGATGAGCTGCCCTCACTGCTGCTCCCATCCCTGTAGCAGCAAGAAACTCTGTGCCTCTGGAAGAGCACCTCCATTTAAAAATGAGCAAGAGTTTGGTTTCCTGGATTGGACTACGGCAGAAGAATGGGATATGATCACAAGTTTTCCAAATACCAGTTAGAAGTATTTCTTTCAATATAGTCACTTTATAAGTGAAATTTAAAAAAATCTCATTAACCTAATGTATGTTTTACCAACAGCAGGTTTTCAGTTATTCTGGAGATACAAAGCCAGAGGAGAATCAATAGAAGCTCTTCTGAAACTGAATGTCTCAATTATGCTGGCACTGATTTATTATGGTTAGTGTGGAAATTTGGATCCCATTCTACAGGATGGCAGAGACTGCCTCATCATGCACTACTTCTGGGTCTTGGGAGTAATCTGTTCCACCATTTTTATAACACAGGAGATATGGAAGAAAGCTCACAGTGGGTCCATCTGCTCTCCAGTCAGTGCCATAGTCTGTATCAGGAACCTCCTCTCTGTGGCTGTTAAATTGAGCTGTCTAGAGCTTTGGAGGCCTGGTGGTAGCAGAATATTTTTCCCCCATGAGAAGGCTGGTAGTTATTGCTATATGATAAACAGAAATGTTAGTACTCCACTTTCCACATTAGAACAACATTTTGTTATGTTATTGCCCTTTAATGCCACTTGCTGTTCTTAAGGCAAAGCTCTTTATGCAGTCATTAAGAAAAAGAAACCCAAAGAAAAGCACATGCTGGGTTGATTAGCTTCAAATGGTTGGAAACATATTACTGACGAGTCTGAACTGTTGATCAATTGGTGATTTTGATGTATTTTCCACTGTATACAGTCAGGCCTTTCCTTTTGGATAAATGGCCTTTTTAAAAGAGTATTTGGTAGAAATAATAGGAACAGGGAGATTAAATCCTGCCTTTTTGTTCAGGGACTAATTTTCATGGAGCAGGAGAGGGATGTAATGATGGATGGGCAAAGCCAGATGCAGAAATTTTAACTCTAGTTTCTGAGATCTGCCTTTCCTACCACTTTCTCCTTGGTGTTCTGGAGGTTGCCTGGCTTTCATCTCTTATGTGACTCTTGCTTTTTATCTGCCTTGCACTGGCACTGATGTGTTGCTGTTAGCAAGAAGGCTGAGCTGATGAGATCTCCCTTGGGCACCTCCGTCTTGCTGTGAGTTATGTGGACACACCTGGAGGAAAATGTTGGAGTTTTGCTCCTAAATTTGGGAGGACTGACACTTTGAGGTGAAGTAAGAGACCAGCTGGCCTACAAGGAGGCCAGTGACACCGGTGTGGTGACTTTTCCACCAGATTTCATGACAGGATTTATTTTTCACCACATGCAGAATGGCATTCACTGGAGCAAAACTCCAAGTCTTCCTGCTATTGATCTATGTGCTTTCTCATTTTTAAGTTGGGGGAGACCTTGGGCATTTAATAAGTTCTCTGAACTTTGGATGAATCAGTAGATTAGGTTGGTAGTCCTCAGATCTTCTCATGTAGTGTACCTTCCACTGAATTCAGTGAAGCTACAGTGATCTTTATCCTTTCTAGTTTTGGCCCCAAAGTGTGTGTGCGTTGAAACATGTGTATGTGAATACATGTCTACACACATGTCCAGGCTCATTCGTGGTGTGTGGGCACCTTTGTACGTGTAAATGGGAATAGATTGGGAAAGACTAAATGTCTGTGGGACTCATGGGGTAATGTGAAACTCCCAAAATCCTGCCTTTGAGGGCATTCTGCAGAGCAGTCAGCACAGCAGTTTCTGAAAGCATGTTAATGACACTGAGTGTGCTCCAACAGCCCGAGAGCACTCCTCAGCCATGTGTGACTTTGCCACGTATGTCATTGGGTGTTTCTTGGATGCCTTTCCTGGCCAAGGCACAAACTGAGAGAAACAAATCCATTTGAGACAAAGACAGTGGAAACTTGTTCTAATAAAGTCTCAAAAAGACTTAGAAATACAATGACAAAAATTATATGTAGTTTATGCAACCTTAATTTCACCTTAGTTAAGCTTTCCTCTTTTTTTTTTTGGGAGGCATGGGATATATAACAAAGTATTGTATGGATGAGTGTAATCCAGTGGAAGGTTTATGGACACACTCCTCCAGGGAGTGTTAGAAGTTCAGCACTGAGTGCTAGATTTTGCATTTGGATCCCTGATTTAACTGCAAGAGGTGTAAAAACTGGTGCATTGAGCTGACTCCCTACTGCTTACACAGCTGAGACTCAACTGCTTCATTTCTTACTTTTAAAGCTGTAGTAAATAATTTTAAGCATAAAGTGAGGGGGGGTTTTGTAGTTTTTTTGGAAAGCTTATTGTTTCCAACAAATGATGATGACAAATCTAAAGCAAATAAAACATGGCATGATATTGCTGGAAATTATTAGATTGGCTTCAAGGCTATTTGTTTGAAACAGTAGCTGTAAGAGACTTGTGTATTTTGGTAACTTTACTGACTTTTATTCTTCTATCTCTCTTTGGGGGTGAGCCATCACAAATGCAGAAGCTATGCAGATCTGGATGTAAGGATACTTTTTGTTGGATGGGGTGGATGGGTTGAATTAATCATCTCATATGTAGACTGCTGGCAGAGTCCTTGGTGCTTCAGGAGAGGTTGAGGCCAGTGGTAGTGGCTGACTTTGGTTGTTGTTACCAGTATTTTACAGTTGCTATGTCCTGGAGTGAGGATAGTTGCTTTGTTAAAAGGCTCTTGAGTCCTAGGTTCAGAAAGTTTGGCATCTAAGTGGAATGATGCATAGGTGAGTGGAGAACATTGTGCAAGAGGAGCAGCTTTGGAGGAGAGAAGAGAGGATTGTAGACACAAAGTAAATTAATTACTTCCTTTGGATGTACATTTGTCTTAAAAACGTGTGGGCAGGCTCGTGTGAGAGGGTGCCAGCATATTTGGAGTCAGGGTGGTAGGTCTTCACAGCGAGGTAGGATGTGAGGAATGACTCTCTGTATAAACTTTGACTGTCTGAGGGTGTAAAATAACATGGATTGAGGTGTAGTAAAATCTGTGGAGGAAGCAGGTTTCTGAAGGTTGGCGTTACCACTTGGGTGGAAGAAAATGCAGAAATAACCTAGCAGATACCAACAAACAACAGTATCTGTTGCCCTCTATTTACAGTTTTAGTAGCCCCCTAAACTTTTCCTGTTTGGAAAATCAGTGCAGTGAAAGCATGTTGATGTCTGAGAGGGGCTGGGGGTAAAGACAAATGGCTGTAGGCTGATGGTGATGCACAAGCTGCCTTCCACTCTAAGTTTTATTCCCTGCTGTTGGAGGATATATAAATTTCTCAGCCTCCCCTGCAGGAGGATTTTCTTCCATCCCATCCCATGGGATACTGCTGAAGCACCTCACCCTCCTGATGGTTAGACATGTGCTCCTGAATTCCAGCCTCAGTGTGTTCGTGGCCAAGTCTTAATCATTTCTTCTCATGCCAGAATTGCCTTTTAACTTGCATAGTTTTTTTTGCCTCTCTGTTGCTTATCTCTTCTACAACTCCCTGCAATTACATTCCTTCAAAACAGGTTATAAAACCTTGCATGATGTTTGGGGCAGACTGATGGCTCAGTAGTTCACTAGAAAGGTTCCTCCCCACTTCTTAAATGCAGGTATTATGTTTGCTGCTTCTGTAGTCATTTGTATAACTTCTGACTGAAGAGATTTATTGAAAATTAAGTTTTCCAGTAAGTTGAGCTGAGAACACAAATCTTATTTGTAAAGTCTCTGATTTTTTTCCTGCATGTGTGTACCATTTGAACCTTAAAATACTGTCTTGTACAGTTTGCTTCCCTTCTTTGAGCATTCTTAGACCAAGAATTGATCACTTTAGTGTGCTTTTTCTGCCTTTTATTTTTTTTCCTTCAACCAGTGTGGTGGTAAATGATAGTGCTTAGCCCTGAGAGGGAGGAATGCTCTTCAGCTCCACTATAGGGCTGGCCTTCCAGACTTGGGAGAACGTGAAGAACTCAAAAAAGGCAAAGAAAAAATCTTTGGAGTAGAAAACAAACATCAAGGGAAATAAAAAGGCAAAAAGGTTTGCGAGTAAGGTCATTACGTGCTATGATTTTCTGAAACATTTTTAATTCCCCAAACTGCAAGAAATGGTATGAAAATTCCCCGTTGTTTCTCACTGACAAAAAGCCAGAATTTAAACTCTGAACATTTATACATAAATTGAACTGCAGGTGCACTTTTGTGGGGAGGATGGGAGACGATCTTAATGAAGTCTATAAAAATCAACCAGAAAATTCTGTAGAGACTGCATAAACCCAATATATTTTCCTGTAGCAGTGTGAGATAATTCCATAGATCACTTTTTCATCTTTTTCATCTAAATGATGCTTATTCAGATCTCCCAAGTGAAGGACACTTTGGTTCTGGTGGCTTGTGTGTCGCATGCAAAGCAACTGATGAGAGCACAGTTTCCAAACCTTTTTTTTTTTTTTTTTTCCTTACAAGAAGAATATTTTTTTTCCTCTCCCCCTCCCAGTACCCTGGAAGATTATTGAATAGAGGTATTATTGCAGTCAGTGTGTCGTTTGACTGTACTTCAGTTCATTTAGTCCCAGGTGTACTACGTGTGTGTTCGCTCTAGGGGAGGGCACGGGAGCCTTGCCAAGCCCTTCAGTTGTTCTTGGCTCACAGCCTCAACACTGCATTTTTCTAACTTATGAAATGAATTTCAACTTGTAACCTGTGGCACTTTCAAGGTCATGATTGGAAGGTGTCAGGTGTGTTTTAAGAATAGCTCAGCAAGGAAAGAGCCTATTTTAAAAGTTCCTTTTCTTTTTTTCCCTTTTTTTTTTTTTTTTTTCTTAAAAAAAATTTGCTGGCTAACAAATAGCCCAGAAAGCAAACTAGCATGAACTCTTCAACACCTCTCCAAATTCAACAAAACTGACATTTATAGCTTTATTGTAGCAGAGACATGGCATTTGGATTCAGATTGTTTGGACTGCAGAGTGTCAGTATAAATAGCTATGATTGACTTTTGTATGGAGCACATCTGGAAGCAATTTATGGCATTCCAGCTAGATTAAAGCATGTTTTAAAGGCATTTCACCAGTCTTTTTTTTTCTCCTTTTTTTTTTTTCTCTGGCTATGGTGAATGAAGTTTCAAAGACAGTTTAGATGCTGTTTCTGTTAATGTGGACCATAGTGAAGTCAAATTAAGGGCAACTGAGGAAAATGGTGCATTTGTTTGTTTTTATTTATTTTGCTTTGTTTCCCAGAATAGAAAATGGCAGGAGTGAGTGTTACTGGAGCTCTAGTCTCCTATGGAAGGTAAGATTATATAGCATTTGACACCAGGACACTTAGACACTGAACGCCAGCAAACTAGACACACTGAAGGTGCTGGAAGCACTGACTTGTGAGAGCACATGTGAAGAGTTTCAATGTTTGCTTATGGGCACAAGAACCACTTCTCTGGTTTTGAAGTGTATTGGAGTATGTAGAAGCAAAAGCAGTAAGGAAGAGAAATCATTTAGTTTGGCTGTCATGAAGTAGTTGGGATACTACCAGGAAGGTCAGATGCATGAAACTGGATGCAAATGAGTGTCATCTAAAAGGGATGTTGTGGTTGGAGGTGAAATGGGGGAAGCAGATGAACTTCTGCTGCAGAGTGTACCCATCAATTTCTAAATCTTTAACTTTGGCTCTGCGATAGATATACTATTCTGGCCTTGTGGTTATGGTGACATGGTTTTGGTTGCATGGCATCTCAAATTTCTGCTCCTGGTAAGATGTATTGGAAAAGCCTAGTGAGAAAACTGGAGACTCTGGTACCAACAGCTGTCACTGTGGTGTGTCAGGGGCAGCTGGTGAAATTCACTCCTTGTGTCTTTGTGTTTCAGAGAGGTTCTCCCCAGCCCTGCCACGATGGGTGGGTGCTGCTGGTCTGGGTTTGTGGGGGTTTTTTTTGTGTTTTTTTTTTTTTTTTTTTTATAAACAGGATCGTTTTGGTGCTTTTCTTGATGTTTTTCTGATGGCAAAACCTCTAAAGGCACACCTGTACTGCAATCAGAGACGGTGCTTCAACATGAGTGGATGAAAGATGAACTTTAGCCGGTCTGGTTTGGACTGAGCTGTGGAAAAGATGCAGTGGTGTAGTCTTGACCATGGGATTACCTATCCCTTGGGCAGCCAATGCCCATGTTCTTCATTTTCATTGCTATCAGTAACTCAGATAGATCAACTAAACCTGTTTTGGAAGCAGGCCTCATCTCTGGTTGCTTAACAAGAATTCTATGGGCTGTAGCTCTTTAGATCTTATTTCCTTGCTCTTGGAGATAGAGGAGAAAGGTAACCATCTTGTTCAATCCCTCACATCCTTCACTGTTGGTGTTAAAGTATGAGCTGCTTTGCTTCTACCTTTAGAGAAGTATTTAGAATGATGACATACAATGAGGAAGCAAGAAAACAGATCTGAAACCATTAAATAGATTGAATTTGGCTTGAAATAAATATAGGGAGGAGTGTGAGAGCACATGACTTCTTGGTAGGAGCTGTCTGGTGAGAGGATAAATCAAGAAAAGAAAAGAATAGTGGAAGTCATGAAGGTAGGACATGAAGGTTTGGCAGCCAGCTTGGTGGCAAAAGTGCTTGGTAGATAATTTTTTTTAAATGCTGCAACTTATTTTTTTACTGCACTTCTGGCCTACTTCATGCCAACTATGAGGTTACATATATTATGATGAATTTTATTTTATTTTAATTTATTCTGGTCTTAATAAATCCTACTTTTAATTAGACAATGTAAGGATCAAACCACCCTCTAGGACTGCAGGGGAAAGCTTAAACTATATTCAGCCTTCAAAAAGGTGAGCTCCTGGAGCTTAACCCACTTGGATCTTTTCCCAGCTACACAAAATTCATGAACAGTGATTCCTCCTCTGTACAAGGATCTGGAGTCTGGCAGGTACATGATGCTGGTGTGGTTGCCCTTGTGGGACTGAGTTTAAGAGTTCATTGAAATATTACATAGGAATAAAGTATTAATTAAATGGTTAATAAAGGTAGTTGGTAGAAAAAGTATTTATTTTATGGAAGTACTTCTTTGTGGAGGCAAGTACTTCTTTTGGAGGCACCTAACAGGTGGACTTGCTCCCCTTGTTAAGCAGGAGGTTTCTCTACCCTTTTGTGCATTGTCTTGGCTCATGCTATGGGAGCAGAAGGGTGTGTTGCTTCACATTGTGCATCAGAATGATTTGCCCTGAAATGCTGTGCCGTGACAGTGTGTGCCTATCGCTTCAGCATCTGATCTTCAGTTGTTAAAAAAAAAAAAAAAAAAGCCTTGTCCTGCTGCTCTCTCTGGTGAGGATGAGCACAAAGCCTTTAGCAGAGGTGCTAAATCTGAGCACTTTTCTTCCCCAATTTTCACGCAGCCTGGAGCAAGAGGCATCCAGTTTGAGTCTTTCAGTCCCTGTTAGCTCTCTGCTGGTAACAGAGATGGTGCTGCTGCTCACCCCATGTGTTCAGAAGAAACATCATTATTAAGGTTTTGCTCGCAGCAGGAGAGAAGAGAGAAACTGCGTTTCATCCCAGTGTTGCCTGAAGTCAGGATGCCTCCAGATACCCTCAGGGTTCCCTGAGACATTGACATAATTTGGTAGTCCCAGGTTAAACATTTAGATACGACAACAACCTGGTCAGCAGAGCACCTTCCTTTGTAACCCCTGACAGCTGGAGAGAGACCTGCAAACCTCTTTAGGTGCTTGAAGTTTTCATGTTAGGTATCTCATGACACTTTTCAGAGTGGCTTAACAGGTTCAGTTTTGTATAGAGTTTAAAAAATAAAGAGAAATAGCAGCATTTTGGTGCTTGAAGTTTTCATGTTAGGTATCTCATGACACTTTTCAGAGTGCCTTAACAGGTTCAGTTTTAAATACAGAGATTATAAAATAAAAAATAAAGAGAAAAGCAGCATTTTGGTGCTGGAAGTCTAGGGGGCATGTGTGTGATGGCTTCAGAGATGCTCTCACTCAAGCAGCATGGTTGCACAGCCCCTGCATCCCTGGTGAGTGGTGCAGGAGTCACCGGTGCAGCCAGTACTGCTTCGTGCCTGGGCCCTGAGAGAAAACACAGAGAAAACAGCTGTAATTGCTTTATGCTGCCTGATTAATTTATTACTTATTTCCCGACAAGTTCATTGAAATGTAATTTTCTGAGTGGTGATAATATCCACAGAGTGAAAGGTGGAGGATGGGGAAGGTGGAGAATACTAAATCAGGGCTGGTATTGTTGCAGGGGAGGCTTTGCTCAGCTTTTTCATTAGAGATTGCATTCTGTTATTGTATGGCCTCGTTAGTCATGCTGATTGAGGCAGGGGAAACTTTAATGACTGCTGCATTTAGGCATTGGGAGCATTTTTTAACTTAGTGATGCAGAGTACGGGAAATGATTGCTGGGAGTGTGTTAGTGGGGTTGCTGGGGCACCACAGGCTCTCCATCACTCATGGGTTTGGAGAGCTTAGAGATTGTTATGGATGAAAGTTGACTTTCTTGTACATTTATTGTCACAGATTCATAGTATAGCTTATTGTTGCTGATAGCTTTATGTTTGTAATGCTGCCTTGCCAGGGTGCCACAGCCTCACAAGCTGCCCTGTAAAAGTTCACAAGCTGGCTTTGCGTGATGCAGCTCTTTAGCGGTCTCATAAAACGTCTCTCTGGGCTTCTCTTATCAGATATTTGAAATTGACATTCTTACACAAGTGTCTAGTTTACAAATAGCAATAAATAAGTCCAGGCCTCGTGCCAGAGGCACCTTGGAGGCTTGTAACCTGATGCTGGCTGCAGCGGGTGAGGAGCGGGACAATTCCATGCTTTTTTAATAATTAAAACACTGAACTATTCTTGCACTCCATCCAAGCTGGTGTTGGTAGAGTTGATCTTTCAATCAGATACCCCGTGGCTGCTGAGCTGACTTGCTCCTTGTGTAATCTTGCCAGCAGTTTCTAAAGTATTTTCTGTGTGGATTTTCCTAAATAGTAATTTTCTTTGGAATGGAGATCAGTTTGCTGAGTTGCATGGGTTTTACATCTGTCCATAAATCAAATGGAAAGTATTGTTTTGTGTGCATTAACCGAAACTGTAACATTTATAAACATAAATGTTGTCTTTTCACCAAAAGGAAGTGGTTGGACTAGATGATATCTTGAGGCCCCTTCCCATCCCTGATATTCTGTGATTCTGTGGAATTAGAAGCAACATTTTACAAGGAAAGTTCTGACAAGAGTTTGCTTAGTAAGAGCTAGGTATTTTTCTTTTTCATGTTTCAAAGAGGCTATTTATAATGTCAGCCAAAAAGCTTTATAAATAAACGAGGCATTAGACTTACAACAGAAAGCAGTATAAATTATAACAATGATGATGATTACCCATTTCACTGACAGGCATGTGTAATGTTTTATTTGTGTTTGAACTGGAGGAGTCTGATGGTGTATTTTAGAAATAGGTAATGAAGAATTAATTGTTTCTTTATTAATATTAGTGACGTTTAATTGTAATATATCCTCTCCCTCTTAGAATGGATGTGTGGGTGACATTGTTCAGAAGTGCTTTCCAATTATTTTAACAGAAACCATATGTACAGAGGGTAGGCGAAGTGCAGGATATCAAGTCTAGGTAATTGATGCTATGCAGACTATAGACTTTCTCATTTTGTTTTTAATTAAAGTTTCAGTGCAATAGAATCCTTTAAAGTAAATGAAAATGAATGGTGGGTAGGTAAAGCTGCTCGTCCGGGAATGTAAAGCTGCCAAAACTGTTTTTCATACTGTGCATGTATTGATCAATCAGTCAATATTAATTGATTTATATGGAAGTGGACCATGTGAACTATTTGGGGAACGTAAAAAATTTTGGATGTGAATCCTATTAGGGCAACAGTTATTTTGTCTTGGTGTCAATCAATAAATACTTAAGTAGATTACAGATCCAATAGGATTGTGCTAGTTCAAGTATGTGATTACATTTCAAAAACTCTATGGGGTTATCTTTCAAAAGAGATTTTTATGCCTTTTCCTTTTTCATTAATGTTTCACTATTTCCTTTTTTTCTGTTAATGTTTCACTATTCCTTTCTACAGTGATGATCTCTGAGATCATCAGTCTTAAATGGTACATGAAAATAAATTTTTTAAATTTTGAACATATTTTGATTTTGATGAAACTTCTTGCATGCTACTTGTTTCTTTTTTTTTTTTTTTCAGGGATGTATTCTACACTGTCTGAGATTCCTTTTAAATGTGGTAGTTAAGTTTACTTCTCAGTAACTCAGTGCCATGCAATAAAATACTGTGAATTGCTATAAAGGAAAAGTCCCAGATTGTATTTAGATAAAAATCCTACTGATGTTAGAAGATGAAATCCTGACACTGCTGAAATCATTGTAAAATATCCTGTGGAGTTCAATGGCATTAGCAGTTTCACCTTTGGAGTTTGTTGAAAGTAAAGGTAACATGTTAAGAATTAAGATAAGGCAATCCACCCGTTAAACTTCCTCAGAACCTTCTGCAAATCCAAACCATATTTCTTTGTGCTTCACCTCCTTGGGTATAAGGTGATCATAATAATTTCTTACATCATAGAAATGCTGAGAAGAGAGAGAAACTAAAAGCTAGCAGTTGGGTTTTTTTCAGGTATTGCTGGGCTTCAAACTTTGCAAGTATGTAGGTGGGGTCAACGTCTGGATGTTGTATAAATAGTGTCCAAGAAGTTCTTGAAAAACACAAAAATATCTTTGTGCCTAGGAAGTTGTCAGAGTATTCACAGGGTGCCATAGTTTAACTGTGTCTTGAGATACAACAAAGACTTGGTCGGTGAGAAAACCTTTCCTCTGTTCTTCACATTTGTTCTCTGTTGAGGAGGAGGAAGATGAGCAGATGATGAGCTAATTTAAGCACATGCTGAACTTTAAGCATATAGCTAAGCCATGTGTTTAAATATGTGTTTTCCTGATCTGAGGGCCTGCAGCTCTTGCTCAATAAGGAGGATCTGAAACGATCCAAACCATGGTAAGACGTGAAGACTTAACAGGCAGCCCTTTCTTGTAGGAGAGGTAAATCTTCAAACAAAATTCTACTATGCAAAAGCTTATGTTTTTTCTTTCTCATATTTACAAAGTTCTCTTTAGGAATGGTAAAATACCTCCTTTTTGTTCATGCACCTGTGAGAGGTTTAGTTCAGGTTGGAGAGCCTGAGCACTGAGGGGGTTTCAGGTTTTGTGGTAATGAAAAACATATAATCTGCTCGGTTTGTGAAAACACGAAGGGCATGTAGAGGGCGTGTGAATGAGTGAATTCAGCTGACACTATTTTTAATGATATAAAAAGAATAAAATAATCCCTTTTTCTCTCTAGCTGACCATTTATTGGGCACTAAGAACAATTAAATATGGGAAATAAAATCGAATGGCCTTTTAAGCAATCAATGTGAACTTCTGTACTAAATTACTTCAAGAATAAAAATATACTGTGTCATCAGTCTTTAAATACCTCGCTCATTTAAAGGTTGTGCACTGACCCCTGATCCCTAATCCTCTGGATTATTAGTATTAATTTCTTCTTTGTTTTTGTCTTTTTTTTTTTGCCAGACAGTGGGAGTCAGTTTCCACATCGATCAAATTAGAGCATGGTTTTAAGAAAACAGGTTACGTGACTCTTCTAGTTTCCAAGGAGAAAGAACGTGGTTCTTTCTCTCTACCTTGGGCATGTGTGTATGTTGAGGATTTTTTTTAAAAAGTGGAGGTTTTTTTGAAGAAAAATGAAGATTCTCAAGACCTTGAATTTCTCGGTGTGTCTCGTGTCCATCCAAACAACATGATGAGTCCAGGTTTAAGCCTGTCCCCGCTCCCCAGGTGGCAGAAGCTTGGGGCGGAGAAGCTGGTGTGCTTCACTGGTCACAGAGGGGACTCTGAGAGCCAGAGCAGCTCCAGCAGCCAGAGGGTTTCTCTCCCACCTGCATCTGCCCATTGTATGACCCAGCTCCTTGGTTCCTCAGTGAACTATGGGAGGATGGGTCATAGCACCGCAAGGAACAAATCTTCAGCCTTAGTGATATCTTGGTGACTTGCGAGTATGCTGCTGCTGGCAGGTGGAAAGCTTATTTGCTTATCAAGCTGATAGCTCACAGTGTTGATTTTCATCTCTGTCTTTTTTTCCCCCCTCCGTTAGCAGATACGTACTGGGGTCGTAATCACGTGAAAAAAACCCTTTCTTTGTAGGGTTGAAAGCAGTCAGCAACATGACTGACAGTAGGAGTCTTTTGGCATAAAGGAAACTCATTTTAGCTGTACCAAAAAGGTGGAAAAGTAGCCTTTGGGGTACTCCTTTGAGGTGAAAGTAGCAGAGGTAACTCCCTTCGTGGCTGAATTTCCAGAAAGTCAAGGATGGTTGGTGGTTTGTGTTCTTTTTAGCGACCTGTGTGCTGCCTGGGGGTCAGCCTCTCCATCTTTGAGTTGTGCGTAGGGTTGAGCTGCAGCTCTGAGTAAGTTGTCCTCAAGTTCATTTTCCTGAGGAATTGGGATTCATGACCTTTGTGCTTCCTGCAGGCTGGGTTTGATGTGACCCAGTGGTGACTGTGCCTTTGTTACCATAGTTGCCTTCACATGTGTGAGTGGTGAGCAGTATTCTCCCCAGCCAGTACTGTCCCTGCCTCTTTGTAGTTATCAGCCCCTCCTGTGTGGGACACAGGTACCTGCTGTATGGACACCCTTGCAGTGTCTGTAAGCTGGCTGGCTTTGGAGACCTCTGCAGTAATTGCCTGGTATTCATTGATTCACTGGCTTTAACAGAGCTGACCTCACTTCACATTCATCCAAGTGTTCATACACAACTTTTCACTGCAATTCATCATCATTTAACAGGAATGTTGCCCTCAAACTGTCTTGCACAGAGGGGAATCGGGAATTGTCTCACCACTCCTTTAGCCATAGCAGGTTTGTTAGGCAGGAAGGTTTTTCACTGAAGTGCTAACCTTGATGTGAGAAGCAGATGGCATCACTGAAAACCAGACTAGAAAGGAAAAGGGGTTTGATCCTGTGTGTAGAAAGAAAATCAGTAGGAGATAAACTGATGAAGAGTTCTTATGAGCTGGCTTATGAAAGAGTCATAAATCAATATAATTCACTTTTAAGAGGTACCCAACTTATTTCTTATTTCATCATCCAAATTCTGAGTTGTAGCTTAACACATTGCCCTTCTTTGCTTCCTTCTGCTATTTCTGTAGGTCAAAGACTTGATGGTAAGTAATATTTCAGAAATTCCATAGGATAAGAGGCTGAATAGTTATAATATGTGCAGAAACTATCTTTTCTATCTCAATTTTGTTTCAGTGGCAATAGAGTAGTTTGATTTTGAGGCATTTAAATTAGTTTTTTTTTAAGAATTCCCTAATAATGCATATAATATTTTCATTTTATTTTCTGGTCATTTTCTCAAACACATAGGAAGAAATTTCAATCTTTTATTTCTCTTCTTTCATTTGTATGGAAATTTGTTATTTATAGGTTGTATTACCTAATTATTTTTCCTAGAAGTCATCTGGGCTGTATGTTGGCATATTTTAGATTGTCAGTTTACTTCATTTTGAGCACATTTAATCTGTGGTCTGGATAAATCTTGTTACTGTGACTGGGGAGAAAAATCCAAATGACTTTAGAAGAGGTGGATCCAGGCTTTTCCCTTGTCCCTCCTATAGCAGAGTCTGAACTAGTGCCTGACACAAAGCCTTTGCCAGTCTCTTTGGAGGTTGACATTGATGTGAATTTGCTTTTCATCAGCCCCATAATGGACTGTTTGTTTTCAACACTTTGTCCTCTTTGTCTCAGCACTGCTATAAATGGATGTTTTCTATAAATAGAACTTTTACCTGCTTGGTGTGTTTTCCCCTTCTGGTTTGACAGCATTTCGTTTCAGTGCCTTAGATTCTGCTATAACACAGCCCAGCAGTTTCTTTCACATGATGTGTATTTTTCTTCACTTTTTACTGTCTAAAGCACTCAAGTGTCTCTTCTGTTGTGTCACTTGAGCTTTAATTCCTTTTCAACTCGTTATTATGGAAAGAACACAGGACTAAAGGTGCGCTTGAAAGGAAGAAGTCTTTCAGATTTGGGAATTGGTTTGATGGCTGCACAGCAAAGTGGGGAAACTGCAGTTGTGTTTTGGATTTGAAAGCTCCTGGACAAAGAGGATGTTGGCCTCAATAATGTGAGTGAAGATTTTGGTGTGCAGTGTGCCACCAGCTATGTAAATCATACATGCTTTCTTTGAGAGTAAAATCTTTTCTTTCTCTTCATCTTTGAAGTAGAGCATAGATACAGAAGCGTATTTTGATCCTATGCAAACTATTTTGAACCTGGGTGATTTATGTAGCTAAGCTCTTAAAACCAGCTGAAGACCATGCCCACATCTTCTATGCTGAGGACTTCACAGACCAGGGTCTTGATGCTGCCCAGAGGGAACTGAGTTGCCCTGTTGTGTGTGTGAGCAGGGTCAATGGAGAGCCTGCAGAGTTTGCACCCAAAAGGAGTTATGAAATGACAATGTGGTAAAGCTTCTGGAGAGCATGGAAACGGGAGCCAAGCATGAGGAAGAAATAGGCTGTGAAAGCTGAGGGTCTGTCTTGTCTGTCTGTAGTGAGTTGGAACATCTTGGTGTGACCACCCAGAGGTGGGGAACATCTTTGTGACTCTCCTGCCCTACTACTGCTCTGGAGTGTGGTCACTTCACTGAGCAGCCTGATCTAGTGGGAGGTGTCCCTGCCCATGGGTTGGAACTTGATGATCTTGAAGGTCCCTTCCAACCTAAACTATTCTATGGTTTTATAATGGAAAGCTGCCTCCAGTGTCTGTTTTTGTAAAACCCAAGTTTGATATTGCCTTTGTCCCATGTTTTCTGGGCACTTGACAGATGTTAGTAAGGTGATGTGAGCAGGGCTCTGGGTTATGTCAGGGAGGATATTACCCAGGTGCATGGAGAAAGGTGGCAGAGAAGGTGGTGATGATGAGTGTACTGCATGTATGGTGTGGGGTGAGGTGCTGTAGGTGATGTCTGTCCACTCTATATAGACATTCTACCTGGTTCAAGTGCAGTGGGATATATTTCAGATGGTTTCCAAGCCTGAGGTTGCCTGGTTAAATAGTGGATAATGAGGTCACCAGTATTGGTGTCTTTACCTCAACTTCCCCTACTTCAGTCAAGTTGTAGAGAAGTGCTGTTACCAAAGAGTATGTTTTTCTCCTAAGCAAGCTGTGTTACTTGCTTTAAATGTACTGGTGATGTGGTGTTTATACTGCAGCTCTCTTGTGTTGCTAATGACTATTAATCATGTTAATTGTGTTTTACAAGCAGACAATTATCCAAGAAAAGCATTTTGAGAGCTGTTAAGTAATGTTATAATTTGTATTTGTGGGAAGATAAATGGCCTTGTAATGATTAAAATGCTGGACACAGTTAAGCAAGGCCTGTGACATCATGACTCAAACCTCACAGTGGCATGATCCGGTGTGTGATGTTCTCCCATGCATGTAGTGAGGTTGTGAAAGTGACTTTTTTCCTGAAAGCCTGAAGATTTATAGCCACCAGTGCTGTTGCTAGAGTGACACAAAGTAGAAACTTCTCAAATGAAATATTTTCAGTGCTTTTAATTTGTCCCGATTTCTTAGAAGAGCTGGCAAAGCTGACAAGGGATGCAGATGTGTTAAGATCTCATTCAGAGTCCAGTAAAAAAAAACCCTGATGCAAGCTGTAAACTGGCTTTTGCACACTGAGTTGCAGGGAAGAGCTGTTCCTGCATTAACAGCCCTGAGCTCAGCTCCCCTGGCTCCTTCAGGAGTAGTAAGTCATCAGTGTGATGATGTGCCTCAGTGGTTTTACTGTCTATGAAATAGAGACCATCTTCATATGAACCTCTGGGGGGGTTCTTTGTAATAATATTGTATTTTTTAAAAATGGCTGTAGCACTCTACATAATCTCCACTAATCGGTACATAAACCCTGTTTGGCAGTTTAAATTCTATACTCAAAGTGTGAAATTTGGCTCTGCCTTTTCCAATAGTTAAAGCTTTGCTCTGCTGCAAACTGCTTATTTAATTGTTTTAAAGTGCACTACACAGGCTTCTCTTTCTATATGGTTTTTGGTTTGGTTTATAATTATATCTCTGAGAAAACAAAATCTTGGCAAAATTAAAGGATTACTTTCTGAAATAAAGCCTTGTTCTGTGGAGTTTGCATAAACTAATCTCCCCTGTCGTTTGGAGTTGATCGAATGAAAATTCTGTGTCCATTATTCTGGCATTTTCACCAAGTAATCTTGTGTCTGGAGCCAGTTTTCATCTATTATTAATATATCCTTGATGGATGGGTTTATTTTCTACCTACATATGGCAAAAATGTATCGTTTTAAACAGGTTACCCTGCTCCCTCTTTCCACATAAACAAAAAGCACTTTCATTCATCTGCTTCCAAAAGCCTGAAACAAGAGTTTTCTCTTCCTGTGCTCAAGTAATTATAGGTGGGCCATGGATTAAATAGCCTGATGGAAAATATTTTATCCTCTTTAACATGGCTGAGAAGGACTTTGAGAAAGAGTCTTGTCTCTTTCTGTGCTATGCGAAAAGGCAGAAAAGGTATTGGGTAGTTGAAAAAATATGTCTTTCTCTGCTTGGCCATTTTTCTCCTCCATGTTGTAGCTGACATTAGCAATGGAAGGAGGAGTTGTCTGATGCCACCGCTATGTAAAATTGTTTCTTTGAATTGGTAAACTTTAAAATCTCTGTTTTAAATAAGTTCAAGTAAAATGTAACATTGAGAATACCTGCTTCTTTGTTGAGCATGTGAGTCAGATAATCTCCCAAGGTTTCCACCGTCCCACATTCAGTTACTGTGATTATCAGGTGCCATTTTTTTTTACCTGAAAGGACCATACTTGAATTTTCTATAAACGGATTTTACTTTCTTTTCACCAGCTCTTTTTCACCTGACATTTTAGCACTGGGAGTTAAATGGAAGTTTTTGGAGTTAGATTTTGGGTTTTTTCTTTCTTCTCCACCTAGATGTGCAGAAGAGAAAATGCAACATCCTTACACTTCATTCAAACTCTGCACTGTCCCCCTCATTTACTGCTGTCCCTTATAAACAGTTGTTTTTCCTCAGTGTGTTTCCATCATGCTGCTGTTGCTTGTAGATCCAACCTCTCTGGGGGGCTTGCTTGGTCTCATTTGTGATGCCTGGAGCGACTGAAGGTGGAGCCATGGTCCACCTTGCTTGAGCAGCAGATACCACTGCAGTCAATGTAGTTTGTCCATGGCACCCACCTCTTGCCACCCACTGGATCAAGAGGACTTTGTCAATGAAGCTATAGGGGTGTTATGGTCAATCCTTATGACTGGAGAATGCAAGTCCTGTGTGTGGCTCCAGTATGTGGCACCCTGTATTTGGTTTTGAAATTGGGTCAGGATGTGTTAAATACTGCCTTGCTGTCACGGAGAAAGTGTCTTGTCACTCCTTGGACATACCACTTAGGTTGCTTGTTTCTTGGCACAGCAAGTATTTTGCACTTTGATTTATAGATTGCTGTTCTGGTCCATAGCTGCAGCTCTTTAGCTGATGATTTCTGTATCAAATCTTGTTGTTTTCCAGAATTAAGATTCTGTTTTCATTAAAGAAATGTTGCTTTAACATGTGGTCTGGCTGGCAAATATCAAATCTTCTGAGAGAAGACCAAAGTGTTTTGGTGTTCTTCCCCTTCCCACTCCTCCCAAGTCTTTGGATGAATTCCATAAATATGCTGCACATGTGTGAATTACCAGACTCTTTAACAGTTACCTGTCCAGTACTAGATCATGCTGATCCTTCAGGTGGGAGTGTGTATGTGTTAAAATAATTAATTACTTTCTTGATTCATTTTCTAAGTGATGACACTGCAGCACAGGGTTTTTGTCCTACCTTCTCAGATGATTTACACTGCAAGGCAATTCTTGCTAAGGAAATCGATTGAATAACCCAGTTTATATAAAGCTCTGTCACAGCTGGGAAGGATTATGTACAGAACAAAACCCAATGTTTGTTTTCATGTGTTTAGATTTCTAAAAGCTCTTAAAGAGACCTAAGCTATGTTCTGGATGCCCTTCCTGTAATTAATACATAATAGAGACAGCAATGGGATATAAAGGGCTGCTCATCTCACCATGACAAATGTTTAGCAGCAATGCAGTAAGTACAGAGTGTTCCCAGTCTTTGGTGTGGAGAGCTGGACTGGCCTTGCCAGCATGTTTTGAGTACTCAAAAACAGAGTTTGGTAGCCAGAGCATCTGAGGAATCACAGATCTGAGACTCTGGAGGGGAATACAACTTGCCAGCAGCTCCATCCAGCAGTGAGGGTTTTCCAGGTTGGGGTTGTTCAGCCTGGAGAAGAGAAGGCTCATGGGGGGACCTTATAGTAACTTATCAGTACCTGAGGGGGTCCTACAGAAAGGCAGGGGAAGGACTTTTTAATATGGCATTGAATGGGAGGACTAGAAACAATGGATGCTTTAAGTTGGAAAGGGGTAGATTTAGACTTGATGTAAGAAAGAAATTCTTTACAGTGAGGGTGGTGAAGCACTGGAACAGGTTGCCCAGAGAGGTTGTGGATGCCCCCTCTCTGGAGATGTTCAAGACCAGGCTGGATGGGGCATTGGGCAGCCTGATCTAGTGGGAGGTGTCCCTGCCTATGGCAGGGGGGTTGGAACTCGATGATCTTTAAGGTCCCTTCTAACCCAAACTATTCTATGATTCTATGACTACTGACAGGGAGCTCAGTAGGAGTGGTATGGGGCTAGAGGAGAAGGGAAAAGATAAAACCAGTGTTGCAGGTGTTCAGCATCCCGCAAGGTAGACCAGCAGCATGACATGGAAATTTGCTGGAAGCCAGCCTCAACTCCTTTAAGCAACAGCCATCTGCTCTTGGGGTTGCTGTCTCTGTGTAAGTATGTGGCAGCAATTTGGCATCTTGGTGAGGAACCACTTAAGGCAAAGGTGGGGTGTTTTTAATTTTATGGGAAAAACAGCGTTGATTCTACTTGGACACTTCATGGAGAGTTGTTATCCTGCTTGAAAGCTGTAGCCATGTACAAATTGGCTGCTTGGTGGTGCTGGAGGCTCTGTCTTAGTTGGTCCAAATCAGTTGTCAGCCAGTCCTCAGGCAAATTTTGTATGTGTCTGTTAAAAGTATTACCATAATTCTATTTTTATGAGCTAACTGTAGTACATACCTTCTATAAATATGTGGCAGTACAACTTCTAAAGCCTTTTAAGCCAAGGTTTCAGCCATAGAAGTGAATCCTTTCTTTCTGTGTCCTAATGATAAGCCTGAGAAGATGGGGAGGCATCTGCTTCTGAGCATCTATTTCTCCTTACATTCCATTAAACGAAGAGAAACAGATTAGTCTTGTTTCAGGCTCATAAAGGACAAAAGGAAGTGCTATAGGTGACAATTAAGTAGAGCTAAAACAGTTTCTCATGCAAATATTTTAACTGATAGCTAAAGTTTGAGGGTCTCAATTTATGGCACTTGGCAGCTGAGACAAATAAATGCACTTGTTTTTCCTCACTGAAGCATAAACTGCTTTCGTGCTTCAGAAGCATCCTGTTTTCTTTAGGTTGAAGTACATTTCAAACTTGTTTTCACCCTGAGGATTCACTTTGCCATAATAAATTCTGTTCCTCTCACCGACTGCAGATGTTGAGGCTGGTGTCACAGTGGCCAGGATGTTTTCTTTCCTTCATCTGTTTGTCTCCCTTTGCTGTTCAAGCTTTCACTGTATGATGTTTTCTATAGGGGACAAATGACTGCCACTCACACACACAGAGCTCTGCTTTCCTACTGCTTGGATGAGCTGTATTATTTTATTTAGTCTGTGAATAGTGCAGGCCTTCCCTTATGTTAGAGGACAAATTCCTGTCCCAGATGACTTCACTTCTTGCAGAACAGGAGGCTGTCTTGCCTGGACAGAGAAGATGAATACAAATGAGATCTTGCTGGAGTTGCACATGAGCAACTTCTGTTTGTCACAAGCTGCTCTGCACAACAGTAAGCATGAGTGAAAATTGGATTGCAGATTTTAGCAGTGTGTGAGGTGGGACAGAAGCAATAAAGGATCTTCAAGGGTAGTCTTGGCACCAGGCTGGGCAGGTAGCCTGGAGGGTGTGTGCCACAGGAGCATGTTTGCACACTTTCATATGTAACTTCAAGTGCCTGCGTGAGCACCCCCTGGGATTGCACTTTCATGTAACCTGTAACTGGTGGTTGAAAGTCTTGGACATCTGTCGCCTAAGACAGAAAACACAAGCTGGCTTTTCCCTTCACCTCACTTGGAATGAGGCTGGAAATGGTACAAGATGCCTGTACTTGACTAGTCTGTCAATACTATAAGAGATACTCCCAGTAGCCTGGTCAGTTGTGAATATGAGCAGTTACATCAACTTGTTTTGTTGTTTACAAAGCATTAAAAATAATAAAAGAGAATTTTGCTAGGATGAGGTTGTAGGTTGTATGTTTCCCTTGGATGAGCTGCACTAAAAATAGAGCAATGTCTTGATGCTGAGTCTCTGGAATAAAGAAATGATGCTATTAAGGTCCTTTTTATGCTAGTGATCCTTGTTCTCAGAGAGTTTACTGTGTCTACAGACAGAAGATATGTGGGGATAAGGAGCTCAGGCTGAATAAACATGTGATGGCAGCAAGTACCTTGCCAGGGCTAGAGTTAATTTTTAATTTGTTATGTGGCAAATAAGCTCAAGGAGGAGAAAAATCACGTAAATGGAACTTGGGGAAGCAGCTGTGGAGGTATGGCTTCTTGGTAGAAGGAACAAATCCAGGGGTGATGTGCCAAAAAGTTTGGAGAGAACAGAGGACAGGAGGGAGAGCAAGGTGTTGAAAGGGCAAGAAGCATGGCTGGAGTGAGAGTGGTGACCATCCCACGATGAAGGAAGGGAGAGGAACCAGGACTTGGGGAGAGCCCAGATGATCTGTAGTGGCCTGAATGTTTGGACCTGAGTGCCATGAGGGAGAGGAAGGAGGAAGGAAGAAGGAAAGAAGAGGTGAGATTGAGCCTTGAGTAGAAGTGAAGCTGGGATTGACTATTTGCTCTCACTCTGTGCTGGTTTCAGGTTCAGTGGGGTGCTTTGCTGAAGGCAAGGTACAACTTTTTACATTTAGGTAATGATTTACTTAAACAGGACTCATCCCAGTAAGTGAAATCCATTATGAGAGTACATCTGCATTGATTGTCATGCTAAATCTTTATTCTCTCCCAAGTGTAGGATGGCACATTATCTCACCTTTCTTCAGATGGATGGTTAATCCATAGTCTTTTGCTGCCTCAGCGCACTGGTTGGTGATGAACTTGAGGCAGATGGAAAGTTGAAGTCAAGTTCTGTATCTGCAGAAGCACACACTGGTTAACTCCACAGAGTCTTTTAATTTTCTTAAGTGAAAAAGGCTTGCCCATTGTAAATATTCCTGGCATCTCTTCTGAAAAAAGAAGCCCAAGTAGGAGGAAACCAAAGCACGGTGGTCTGTATAAAGCAGTAAGACAGGTGGCCTTATCATAGCCATCCCATCGAGCTTTTAAATGTAGGACCTATATTTAAAAATCCATTTTCTGATGTGAATAGATCCTAGAAAAACAAATGCTGACCACAGAGTGTGCAAGTAGAGTTTTGCTGCACTACAGACAGATGGCTTGCATGTCTTCCTTCAGAGTTTTCTGTAATTTGAGTCACCAGGAAATATTTTAAAGTGTGTAGGTGCATATTTTTTGCATGTCATAGTATTTCTTCTGCACACTAGCTTTGGTGGTGTTGTGTAGCACCTTGAATGTGGTAGGGATGGCATCGGTAAGGTATTCTCACCACCTTAGATGGCAAGCCAAAAGATGTTGTTTTATTTTATGAAGTAGCCCAGAGTGGTTTTGGATATTTTCTTCCATTTACATTTGGCAATATTGGCAAAGAAATAAAGGAGATTCTACAACCCCAGGAGAAGACTTGCTGATGGTTGTGGTTATTTGGTGTTGCAGTCTTAGGGTGTTCTGCCATGGGGTGGCTTCTGCTTTTAGTTTACTCCTAAATCTGTCAGTTTTGCAGTCACATCTTTCTGCAGAACAGGCTGATGGTTATCTATGGAGCAACTCCAGTTGTTATTTAGAAATTGAAATTAATAAAGAGCTGGATTTTCCTTTGGGATGGGAAGTTGGTTTTCTCATTGGAGAGTATAAATTACATCTTAGCAACGTTGTTCCTTCAAAATATTTAAACTAATATGAAGTTGGAAAATATTATTATACTTCATATTTGATTTTTGTGTTTTCCGTTTTCAGAAAATGAGGTGATACTTTATTAAAATTAAGTCAGATTGTTTAGCCATTAGGTGTTAATAATTGCAATATGTTTAAATAACATTTTAGCTTAGCAAGCTGTAATATTTTAAAGAAAGACTGAGTTGTCTCTATCTGTGTCTAAATTTAACCCTCATAACATACTACACTTGCATATAATTCCACTCTACTTTTTCTCAGATTTATATGAAATTATGTTTATCTGCTTTTGCCATGCAAATACATATATAGAATTTACTGCAGACTGTAGTAGTAAGAAATTATTTGGGAATATTGACAACATATATATGGCATAGTTTGAGACCTGCTGTTGTTGCTGTAGGTTGAGAGTGCAGAATGGAAACAAAGGACTTAACAACATTATAAGTATTTCTATAAACAAATAACACTTAAAATTTTGTCCCCAAAAATAATGGCAGCTGCTGTTTTCTCTGTGGTTTGGGGTGAGCTTCACTGCAGCAGACAGAGGTTAGGTTCTGACTGGCTGTGCTGTTGGTCTTGTCATTAGCATTTCTTTGTTTTTTTATTGTTTAAAATACAGATCAGCATTTTGTAGTTAGGGCAGTTAGTCAGTGGCAGCTTGACATGCACTCATATTTAGTGCTATCAAAATGACACTTGTGCTTATGTAAACTTAGATGCTTATTACTTATGTCTCCCAAGATAATTGTTCGCTAAACAAGGCAAATGTAAACAGGAGGCTGTTTTTTTGGAAAGTTGCTCCTTCAGCTTCCTGTCCATCCCAAAGGTCAGATCCTTTTTTGTGAGACCAAAACCAGCTGCTGACGCAATGGTGACAGTGAAGAATGACAATATTATGATCTATGGTACGGTTAAGAACTTGGAGTTAAAGGTTGTAACAGAGAAACATCCTTTCAGCATGTTTCTGCAAACCTTACTGAGTGGAAAAATAGAAACACTTTTGTAATGGGCTTTCACAGAATCCCAGGGACTGGAAGGGACCTGGAGAGATCATCTAGTCCCATCCCCCTGCCAGAGCAGGAACACCCAGACTAGGTCATGGAGGAGGGCATCAAGGAGGGGTTTGAATGCCTCCAGAGGAGGAGACCCCACACCCTCTCTGGGTAGCCTGTGCCACTCTTCTCTTACCCCCACCAATTTTCTTTTCAGATTGCTGTGGAACTTCCTGTGTTTCAGCTTGCACCCATTGCCCCCTGTCCTATCATTGGAGGTCACTGAGAAGAGCCTGGCTCCATTCCCTGACACTCTCCCTTTATATATTTATAGACATTAATGAGGTCACCCCTCAGTCTCCTCCAAGCTAAGGAGAGCCAGTTCCCTCAGCCATTCCTCGTAAGGGAGATGCTCCAATCCCTTCATCATCTTCATGTCTCTGTGCTGTACCCTCTCAAGCAGTTCCCTGTTCTCCTTGAACTGAGAGCCCCAGAACTGGGCACATTCCAGATGTGTTTTCACCAGGGCAGAGGAGAGGGGGAGGAGAATCTCTTTCCACCTACTGACTACGCCCCTTCTAATACTCCCCGGGATGCCATTGGCCTTCTTGACCAGAAGGGCACATGGTTATTTAAAATGCTTGATTTTTCATCTTCTAGTCTTTAGATGCTTCTTCCTGCAGAGGTATTTACCTCATTTATATCTCTCATATTTTACAAAATACGTGAAGTAATGAATAGAATCATAGAACCATAGAATGGTTTGGGTTGGAAAGGACCTTAAAGATCATCTAGTTCTAACCCCCCTGCCATGGGCAGGGACACACCTCTCACCTCTCATAGTGGAACCCACGGGTGGATTCTTTTCACAGCAAACTCTTGTTTCCTTGTCATGAAGTTGAAGAAAGTTTGAGACATCAGGTTCATTTTTGTCTTCAGCTTTTAGTCCTGGTGGTACCACAGCTTAGGGAGTTTCACTGGGCAGTTTTTGGTGTGCTTTGAAAAAGCTTTCATTACTTCTCTCCAGCTTCCCTTCCATCATGAATTTTTTCATGAAGTTTCAGTTATGTTTCTCTCATTAGGCTATTTTTCTTTATCTTAATATGTTGATTTTTGTATTAAAAGAAAAGGCTATTTTTCTTTAAATGGAAAAAGACGGTTTATTTTCTTAATATGTATATTTTTGTCTTAAAAGAAAGTGCCATTTTAAGGAGAATCAGTTGTTTGGGAGGAGTTTGGAAGCTGATGTATAAATGACTTCCTCATAATGAGGAGGAATGTTCTTCCTCATAATGAGGAGGGAAAATGTTAGTTGGGGCAAAGAGGAATGAAATGCTTGTTGGAAGGCAAGATAATTGGCCATTTTGTGATTTTAATGTTCAGGGACAAGAGAGAGTCCTGGCATGGACATGCTGCTGATAGTTTTTCCAACAGATGAGAAACATGCTAGTTTTACATGGAAAACTAGACAGAATGCAGATTTAAAAAAACAAACCAACCAACAGGAACTTTGGGAAGAATTAACTGTCAGGAAAAAAAAAAAATTTGTTGAGAAACAGAGTTATATGGCTGTTACAAGAAAAGAAATGGCAATTTCCCTTACATTTCCACACTGTTTAGTTATTTGTGTGTTCCATGTGCCAAACAACAGCTGAATTTCAGAATACTAAACTGATTTTGAAGAGTTAAATGCTTCCAAGGAACAAACCTTTTAAAATTGCAGCTGAGCTACTGTTACAGCTGCTTCAATGAGATGTGCTGCTAAGGCTAGAGGAGTAGAAATAAAAAAGGCAGGTTGGCTGATTCTCAGTAGAGGGTAGCAATGGCAGGTAAAAACATTGACAGTTAAAACATATTTTATCGTGATTACCACAGAACTCATTATTATGATTAAAGATGTACTAGCCACGACATGCCAGCTACATGCTGGTAGCAGAAAATACCTGCTGTTTGTAGGTTATTATCAACCTCCTTTGAAGAAAATCAGTCTTTCTTTACATTTGCAATGCAATGAAACCCCAGGCATTTCTTTGCATCTTTAATTTAAGCATGCTTTTCAAACGCAGATACCCAGCTGCAGAGAGCAACAAAATAGCCCTCACCATCATACACATGAGTTGATGGTTTGTCATCCCACTAAAGAAGAAAAAAAAAGAGTTTTTGCAAATATCCCTGTTAATGTTTTGGGTTTGTTATATTATCTGCTGAAATTCTATGTGTATAAACCTATAAAAAAAGAGGAAGAAAACTTGATAATGATGCCTAAAAGTACTGCACAATATTTTGGACTATAATTGTAAATATCATTGCTAATGTTATATAGTACCCTAAGTAACATTAGGGAAAA
Organism: Turnix velox; assembly: GCA_013400935.1. Taxonomy (NCBI): domain Eukaryota; kingdom Metazoa; phylum Chordata; class Aves; order Charadriiformes; family Turnicidae; genus Turnix; species Turnix velox. The sequence continues at coordinate 94,474 of VZTY01030598.1, read as the reverse complement.
TTGCTACCATGAAAAAAGTCACTAACTCTACTGAAGTAATTGTTTTTTTTAACTGCTATTAATCTTTTATGGAGCATAATGGAAAAAAAGGACAAAAAATGCAAGTTCAGATATAACTGAGTCCATTGCAGAAAGATTTTATCCTAAATATTTGAAGTGCTTATTTTCTTGGTGACATAAGGATGTGAAACACCAGCTTCATTAAGTTCAAGCTGGTCAGAAGGATACTGTGCAAATGTGAGACTCTCTGCTTTAGCAGTCATTGAACTGGCAGATGTATCATTCCTCTTGTCTTTATTATTTTTTTAATAATTCAGTGCATGTTCACTATTAGCACTGTAATGTGAACACTCCCATGCTGAGGATTTTATTTTTGCCTGAGAAGAAAATGAGCGTTGTGATTCAAAATGTTGATACCTTGATTTTTTATGACCAGCTATTGTGTTGCTTTTAACCATGAGCACATCTCAGTAACCAGGTGGTACTGAGCCTAAATATTGCAGGCAGAGAAAACTCTTCCTTTGGAAGATGTATATTTGTAGACTTTGAGGATTTACTCTCTACAGAACCTCCAGGACTGGTAGTCGTGTCTTAAAAGGTCAGTTTATGCCTATTGCTGAACATGACATTAAATCACAGCAATACCTTTTTCTTTCCAGCACAGTTTAACTTATATTTTTCAAGAATTTGATCCTTTTGGAATCCCCATTTTTTTCTTTACCTCCTGATGTACTGATGATCTTTTCTATCTCCATCCTCCCTCACCCTCGCCCCCCCCATGCCTCTTTGCTGTTGCAACTTACCTTGGATGGCAGGTTATTGGTTACTGCCTACAGGAGCCTTTTCCAAGAGCTAATTTAGCTGTCAATCTGAAATTGGTAAAAAGGATGAAAGATGGATGGTAGGCCTGGGGCATGCCTAGACCAATATCTAGCATATCCCTATCTGGAAGTACGCTTATTAAAACAGATTTGAAAAATATTTTTCCCAATCTTGCTCTGCCATCATTTCATCCAGCTAAGAAAAACATTTGTACAGTGACACTATGATTCTTTGGCAGCTCTGGCTTTGTTTTGTTTTTTTTTTTCTGAAAGGGAGAAAACAGTATTTAGATACAAGATCAATAGAAAAACAAATAGACTGTTATATTCCCTGGAGAAACCCCTAGAGAGAAGACAGATGCACAGAAATTTAATATTCTTGTAGGCAAAAATCATGAACGTGGGGGTTCTGTTCAGCTAAAATGAACTGTGGTGAATGTGTATGAAAGAAACATTTAAAATGAGTAATAAAAAAAAGTAGGCTTTTAGGTTGGGGTCTTTGATTTGCTCTCTTGATGAGGTGCTGTGTTTGCATTTGTGGCCCCTTCAAAAACCCTTTTTGCAACTACAAGTAATGTTTATCTTAAAGTTATATGGTGCAGGCATGACTTCTTAACAATGAGGGAAAGGAAGATTTCTTCTCTTCATCAGCTCTTTTTAGATGTACTTGTCCATTGACAAAGTTCATGCAGAGGACCACACGTTTAATATTGCCTCCATTTTATAAGAAGATAATTATATTACTCTGCATAACCTTGAGCCTGTTGTTGTTACAAGTAGGTATGGGCTTTTCTTTCTCTCCCACAGTCACTTGGAGTTAAAACTAATCAAAATATGACAGTAATTTTTAGTGACAAGTTAAATGTGACTCCACTTTCTGTCCTTCAAAGTTAAATTCATAGTTTTATTTCTTCAATGAAGAGGTTGTATGGCTAGAACCATCTGTGTCTGCTGGAACTCCTGCGCTAGACATCTAGGGAGGAGGAGAAAGGGTAGGTGCCCTTTTGGTGGAGGAATGTCAGGATGAGCCCTAAAGAAATGAGGTTGGCTGCTGTCCCACTTGAGCTGATGCTGTACTTTTTTGCCATTCTCTTGCACCTAACTGCAAGTCCATCTGGAGGTTTACACGTTTGGCTTCTTGAAAAAGCCACAACCCTTTCCTCTGCCCAGTCTTTTTGGTGTTGAGGTCCCCGTTTCTTCCCTGAGGATGCTTTGGTTCCATTCATCCAACAGTGACAATTTTCTGTGGTCTGACAGACCTCGCACTTCATTTTAAACATACTCTGAACTGTGAAAACTATGCAAGTTGCTATTCTTAATATTTAACACTTACGTGAAGCAGCTACAAGTACAAACTGTAGCTCACATCAAGTGATCTGAGGAAGGAGGGGGAGGTATGGGGGAAAGTGGGTAAGAAAGGAGTAGTAACTGATAGTGATAACAGCACTAACTACTTTTACGTACATTGAATCATCCATGTTGTTGATGTCTTCTTCAACATTAGCAGTAGTGTTTTACTTCTACCAACAACTTCATCTAAGTAGGTGTAAAGTTAATTTAGAGGAATTGTGTCATCTTAGAAGTTTTGGTAGAAAGTGTAGAAAGGTTAAAAAAACTTTTTAATAGTACAGGTAACTAAGCTTCAAAGACTGCTTCCCATGACTAGAAGTATTTAAGAACTATCCATCAGGGAGCAATGATGATGTTGTTTGTTCTGCCCTGTGATTAGGTAACCTCTTGCAGTCCTATCTTGCCCTGTGGAGCCATGGTAGAATCATAGAATCATCTTGGTTAGAAGGGGCCTTTTAGGTCCCAAAGTCCTCAAAAATCATTGAGTCCAGCCATCAACCTAACTCTGACAAGAGCCATCCCTGAACCATGTTTCTAAGCTCTGTGTCTATATGTCTCTTGAATACCTCCACAGATGGTGCTTCCACCACTTCCTTGGGCAGGCCATTCCAGTGCTTGATAACCCTTCCAGTGTTGTGCTTTAGTCTCCATGGTACATTGCATGTTGCATTAGTGACCTACAGCTGCCTTGCTTGGGCATCAGGTCTTGCCATCTTGAAGGTAACTCATCAAGTAAAGATCCCAAGATTTATTCTTTGGAAAGCTCTTTTCCTATGGAGAAGGGGTGTTTTGGCAGACAGCTTCTGGCACCACTTGTCAGCCTGCATGTCCTGGGAGTGTTTGTTTCTGTACAGCCCATAGGACTTCATCAACCCAGAATGGATGGTGCCTTCACCCCTCTTTGAACACATCAGGCCTCTGTCTAGAGAGCTCTGCAGAGAAAATAGGAGCTTGTCTATGCATTAATGCAGGTCTGGACTACTTCATGAGAGACCCTGCCTGGTCAGAGGTGCAATGTCTGGCACAGAAACTCCACGTTCCTCCTAAAAAGAGATGCTGATGCCTCTTGCAAGCTGGAGAACTGTGGCATCGGGAAGGATTGGTGGAAAATGTGGTGTACGACAAAGTTGGTCTATAGGAAGGTAGAGTTCTCTTAGAGACTCTTCCCTTTGGCTGTGCAGCTTTAGTCACAGTTGTCAAAAGTTAATTTTTCACAAACTTATGTGGAATTTAAAGTCTCATTGAGCACTTTCCTCGAGCATCTGTTTCTTCAGAAGCAAATAGAATCTACTTGAAATATGTTCTGCTGTGAGGACCGCATTCAGTAGCAAATGTCAGCTGAATTTTTGGGGTGGAGCTTACTTGCATTGTGACTGTAATTATATTCGTTGTCTTTCCAAAAATTGCTGTATATCAAGAAATGGAATTTTAAATGTCTGAAAAAGAGAGACCTGGCCTTATACAGATAATTCCCATTGTCTAGAAGGGAGGAGATGTGTGATGCTGACAGTCTTTTGTTTCCATGTCCCCTAGTGGGTTGGTTTTGTTTTTTTTTTTCCCCTACTATCTCGTTTGAAAGCAGATTGTGTGTGAAGGGTATTTAAAAATATCCAAACTGATCAAAATCATCCATGGCACGGAAGCAGAAATAGCCAGGAAAACAAACAGAGCAGAGATGAAATATGGATGAGACAGAGGTACCAGCACTTCATGAAAGAGAGTGCTTCAAACCACAGGCCAAGAAACACAAATATAGGGAGCTGAAGTGCAGATACTTTATGATTCACGTTACTGTCTTCAATTAACTGTGATATAGGATTGCATGTTTTTTTTTTCCTTTTGAAAAGAGAAATCCATCTCCTTGCTTATTTTTCCACTTGCTGCTTTCTGTTTAAGTTAATTCAGCAGTAATTGGATACACTGTGTCTAGTTCTTAATAAATCAACAGAACTTTATGGAGATATTGACAGTGGCTTTGCTGGCCCCATTGTTTCTATCAAGAGTTTTATTCTGCCTCAAAACAATTTGCTGTGAACGCCCTTGTTTGTTTGCCACACTGGGCTTTGTTCTGGCTGAAAACTTTGATTTATAACTGTATATAATTGATGGCTGTGGGGTAGGTGGACTATAGCTATTGCTCCTCCTCTTTTAATCTAGCTTTGCGTAGAAATCCATGTAGTGGAGCATTCTCAAGGGAACCAGGCTGGGAAATTTTCTGTATGCCCAATGGGAGGCCATTAATCATAGTGAAGAGTCTCTTACTGGCTGCAAGCATGTTTGTGAAAGTCAGGAAAACAAAAGTGGACCACCTCAAAATGACTGATGAAGAGAGTAGATGTTAAAGGCAATGTATTCATTGTGATACATCAAAAAAAATAGAGCAAAAAGGGAAGAATAGTTTATGCATTGCTAATTACATGGAAGCATATTTATTTGGATAGATCTGGTGCTTTAAAAGGTATTTTATATACTGAGAAATGACTGGAATTGTAAATATTCAAGATCAACATCCTAGGAGGGTGAAACAAAAGATTTGATAGTTGTTGCTGTTGATTTGAAAGAGAAACTTCAAAAGCAACAGATAAAAAGTGCCCAGAGTGTTTGCTGAGTAGAGACAGTTAAAGAAATGCTTTAAAAAGCCTGAACTATTTACTGAGATTCTGGTGAATGTTTTTCACAAAAATTCTATGTTTAAAACTGAAATTTGATTTTTTTTTTTTAAGGGAAGTTTTTACATCGTTTTTTGCTACAGCTTGTTTTGCTCTGCCTTCTTCTGGCAGTGACCCAGTGTCAGGGAGGAGGCTCATGCTGACCTGAGAGCCCCTGTGAGCTCTCAGGAGTGGCTGCTTACTGTGAATCCCCTCCAACCAGGTATCTCCAAAACGTTGGGCCTCAGTATTTCTGTAGGTCCCAATCTCTTCTCCTATTCTTCATAAGAAATTCTCTATTCAGATAAAAATCTAATGGATTCCAGTTGTGACTGGGCAGAAAGTATTTTTACGACAAGAGATGACACCAGGATTTGAGTACAACTAAGTCATGTTCAAGATGGACTTACAGGAGGTATTTTTGTGATTAAAAATCTCTGCCCAGCAGGGAGAAATAAAAGGAAATAAAAATGCTCAAATATACTTCTAAGCACTGACAGTCTGGATGTTTTCCCATATAAATAGCCATAAAGTGTAGGAAGAGAGATACTGTAATAAGACATAACAGGATTAGCTGCATTTACTAGACAAACAGTTGGGTTTTTGGTTTTTTTTGTTTGGAGTCTAAATTTAATGAAGTCAAAGGTCTTTCTCATGAACCTGTGGTACAACAGCATACTTACATTGGTTATTTTACCTCAGAAAAACTCTCTAAATGAAGCTGCCTACCCACTGGCTTCAAATTTATTACTTTAGAAGGGTTAATAAACTTCATAAATATTTTTCATAATTGGTGCTTAAATGTGAAAATGCAAATAGTGTTTTGCATAAGTTATCCTCTGTCTTGATAATTTGATAAATAAAGGTGAAGACATTTTATATAGAAATTGGTAGAGTAAAAGCTACAACTCATCCTGACAATGTAGTTCCAAAGTTAAAAAATGAAATTATAAGCATTTAATTAAAAATGCAGAAGAATCAGTTTTCAGTCTGAAGTTTAATTCTTTATTAATTTACTCTAAATTTATGTTAATAGTGAGTGAGACTATCTTAATTTGGTACTTTTTAAAAATCAAGGGAAAAATAAACTTTCCTGTGAATAGAGGAAAAAGACCCCACAACCTTCATTTGTCTTTTTCTCCATTTATGGGAACGGATAAATTTCAGCTGCATGTTCTGCAGTTGCCAGTGGTTTTATCCCGTATTTATTCAATCCTGTGTGCATATTAGCACGAGTTCATATTTTTATGACAAACTAAAATGAAGGCACAGTACAGCCTATGTCCCAAAGATGTATATTCATGCTTGACATAAAACACATGTTAAGATGAAGTTATTTCAAGTTAAGCATATGCTTAAGCCACTCTCAGTGGAGATGGCTTCTCTCAGCTGCAATGTACACCTTGATGTACTTTGTTCAGTTTCAGCCTTGTCAAACCCAGTGCTGTGTCCTGCTTTAATGGCATTCCACATGTGGATGTGTGGCTCCCTCTACTCTTAAATCCCTTTTAATTACTGCCCCTTCACTTGTTTTCTTGTTTCCTGGCATGGGAGGAAGTCCCAGTGAAATGAAGTCTGGGCTTAAGTGTTCATCTCAACAATTCATCTTAGCTTTCCTTATTGTTATGTTTATACAGAGTTTTATTGGACTCGTGGGATCAAAATGTATTCCTTTGGTTTTACAGTAAATGAATAGTCTTTGTACGTCCTCCACATTTAAAGTAAACACAGTGAAGTTTTTAAAGTGTTTTTTTTTTTCAACAGCTGAAATATGGTCTTATATTTTAAGTATAAATCATCATTTCATTATCAACACAGAAAGATCCGAAGCCATGTATGATGTAAGTGGCATTTTGTGTGTAAAATATATTCTCTTGCCCAAGCAAACACTTCATAACACCATGAGTGAGAAGGTGTAGTTAAAAAACAAAGGCTTAAAGCCTGTTTCTTATGAGTTATATGGAATGCAGCTTTTGTAGAGTATAAAGCTCACTGGATATGATCCAAACCAGCTGAACTATGTTAAAAGGCATAATAAACCCTCATAGCTTTGCATGAAGTTATTTAATTGGCAAATAGATTTTTCTATCACTGTCACTGGCAATAGCAGCCATTTGATACCAGGGCTTGGATTAAATGTTTCATCAGTAGTGCCTATTTAAGGATCTTTATGGAACAACAAGTTAGTCCCCTGGGCAAGCCCATGTCAACTGCAATAAAGAGATCCACACAAGTGAAGGAGATGTATTTTTGCAGGATTTACAAGGAGACCAGGATTCTTTTCTCTGTCTGGGTGCTGTTGAAGGCTGCTTCTTCTCATTTTGTGTAACAACAGTGTCTGCTGGTGGTAAATATTGAATACTGAGCATTGCACATCCTAAGGATTTTTTTATCACAATTTGCTGGTGAAAATGGATTTATAAGCAGTTGTCATCTTTCTGGAAACAGGTGAGTCTCTGATAAAAGCAGGTGGTGCAGAGTTTAGGTATGTGTGATTTTTCTGGTATATATTCTGCATCTAGGCTAAACCTGCTGATCTCCAAATAGCTGCCTTGGGTTTTTTTTTCTCTCATTCAGAAAAAAATTCAACCCCCCAAATTCCTCCCTCCTTAATACAGGGAAGATGTATGTGAATGTCTGTGGATTTCAGAATTGCTGAACTTTTAGTCCACCGTCCTGCTTCTAGAGTGCTCTTGAGATCTGTGCACATAGTTAACTGACCCTTCTTGCAATACATTGTAGTTGGTGTATGTAATATATGCATTTGTCATCTTATAGCACTTGGTTGAATTTAGAAGCATTTTTAAAGTTCATTTTGAGTATTTATCTGTATTTGTCGTGGAACTTTAGTCTGGTCTTGGCAGCTAGAATATTTTTTCCCTGGTTGTTATTAATTTCAAGCTTTTTGTTTAATGCTTGTTTCCAGAAATTCTTTAAGAACAAGCAGAAATCCATAACGTAGCTGCGACCAGTTACATCTGCTATTGGTTTTCATGTCTGTATGAGCATGCTGAGCATGAATTTAAATCTGAGCTGTTCATTGGCATCTTTTTGATGTGAACTGATGGTTCTGTGCCTAACCTCTTTAGCTAGGTTACTGCTTTCTAAGGTTGAAAAGTGGAGAGCAAATGCCTCAGAGGTTGAATTAAATGAGCCGTTTACAGCAGATGCAAACTCTGGTGAATAAGCATCTTTCAGCCTCACTTGAAACAGCTCAAACTTTTGTTTGCTGGATCTTCTCTGTGTGCAGACCACTCACTACTCACACTACCATTGCTTGAAGAATTCTTTCCAGCATTTTATGTGAGATTAACAGTTCTGAATATGCACTTGGCTTTGTGTGTTCTCCTTAAGTTTTGTATTTATATGTGTGTATACATCTGTGTATGTGTATATGCCAATTATAGATGTGTCCATATATATTTGTGTATTTGTGTTTATAAATTTGTACATTTTGAAATATAATATATAAATTAGTAGCTTTTTTTTCTTATACGCACACTCCTAACAGGTCTTTTCATTATGTTTTATCATACACAGTGAAACAAAATCCAAAGCCAAGAAACTTCTAAATCTAGAGATTCAAAGTCCGATTCCTACCTGTACAAGGGCCCTTTTACACCAGTGGTTGTGCAGAAGTGCTTGTAAATAGTAATGAAGTATTTTACAGTCATGTCAATGCAAAAGGGCATAAGTATGAAGTGGACTTTAGAGTTGGAACTGCAAATTTCTCCATACAAAGCTGGGAAAGGGAAGCAAGGGAGCCAGTGTGGTACCCAGTCAACCCTTCTTCTCCCCCCAAACTCATCTTTCTCTTGCTCTTCTCTAGTCTCCCATATTTTCTGTGTTATCCTGAAGATCTGACAGACAGCATTAATTCACATTTTACTTGCTGGTTGTATAGTCATGCATTCAAGTGCTTAATGCAGGGCTGTTCTGACTTTCTTAAAATGCCTCGTGGTTTTTTTTCTGGGTTGGTGTAAGTAACAGATATTTCCATGGCACAAAGAGGAATGTCTTTCTGTCCCATGTAGATCTGTTGCATTTATACTTTGTGGAAAGTTATATTTTATCTCAGGGCTCAAAAAGTAAAATAATTTCCTAATTGTAGTATCATCAGTATTTAATAAAAAAGGGAACCAGTGGGTTCTGGTGAAGTCTCTTCTACATTTTATGCTAGCATCAAAATGAGAAGGTCTTTTAACTCTGCTTTATTTAAATAAAGATGTAAGCTTAGCAGTGTAAACTTCAAGGAATTACATCCTGTTCTTTACAGTGAGGGTAGTGAAGCACTGGAATGGATTCCCCCTCTCTGGAGGTGTTTAAGGCCAGGCTGGATGAGGCATTGAGCAACCTGGTCTAGTGGGAGGTGTCCGTGCCTATGGCAGGGGGGGGTTGGAACTTGATGATCTTTAAGGTCCCCTCCAACCCAAACTATTCTGTGATTCTGCCCTATCCTTGAAATCAAGACTTCGAGTCTGTCCACCCAAAAGATTTGGAGAGAAGTATCTAACTAGTCAACTGTTGACTGGGCAACAGTTGATTAGCTTATTGATAAATCAGCAAACAAGTTAATGGGGAAAAATATTCTTGTGGCTAATCTGTGTCTCTGTGTACTTAGAACCTTTTGTCATCTTCTGCACCTTCAGTTTTGTGCATATTTCTAGATTTCAGGATTTGACCATCTCTAAAGTGTTTAAGGCCAGGCTGGATGAGGCATTGAACAGCCTGGTCTAGTGGGAGGTGTCCCTGCCCATGGCAGGGTGCTTGGAACTCGATGATCTTGAAGGCCCCTTCCAACCCAAACCATTCTATGATTCTATGAAGACTTCACATGCTGTCACAGAAGAAGTAACTCTACTTCCTCATCATAGTACCCAAACCAATCTGTCCTGTTCCATTGTTCCTCTCAAGGAGCACAGGTCCATGGCTTTCTGTGCTCTCCCCTTGTGCCTTCCTTTGCCACTGGAGGAGGCCTGAGATTTGCCTGAGATCCATTTGCAGAATGGTTCAGCCTGGTACCCTGGAGTGTGATGACTGCTAATGTGTCTGTGGGGTAGGTTTTCCTGCTTGTGCAGATTAATGACCCAATTCAAGGCTGTTCTACATGCTTGACTCCTGCTGGTTTCTCTTCATGTGGAGCTGCTAGGGAAGCTAACTTTGAGCATATATATGCCTGCATAATTTATTCAGAGTCCAATTCTGGTGTCCAACCTGAGTTCAAATATTACTAAACTGGTCTTTGCACAAAATCCTGCTTTCTTTCATCTTAAAGCAGAGATTTTTCCTGCCTGACAAAGGAGGTGCACCCTGAGTACTCTTGGGCACAAGTAGAAGTCTCTGGACCTCTGACACTTCTTTAGGCTGCCCCAGAACATATAGTTTGGACACAAGAAGTAAGGATTCATTTGTCTCCAAACTGTGCCATGAAATACAGAGTAGCTGCAGTGTTTTGAGGGCAAGCTTAGCATTTCCTCCATAAATTTATTGCCCCTATAATTTACACTTTTCAAACACTTTGAGTTTTCTCAAAATTCACAAGTTCCCCTGGTGGGGGCCTCAATTTTCCATGCTGCTGATGGCTGGCAAGATGCTCTGTATGGATCTTGCCAGGAGGAACTGTGGTGTGATAGGTCAGTCTGGCTTGAAGTAATGGTGGCCTTGCCTGTGAACCAAGAGGAGCTATTCCTGTTGTCTCTTTGCCAGTGTCTCTATGGCATCACCATCTGACCCAATCCTCAGCTCTGTCTCAGAATCATTTACTCCTTAGTGACTTAGCTGTGACTTTTACTGTTAGAAATCCTGGATTCCCATCTCCTAGGAGCAGTAATCATCTTGAAAATCCATAAAAACACGGTTTTCTAAGAACGTGAAGAAGATCCTGTTTCTAACCAGGTTGAACTGCAGTTATGATTGAGCTGAAATCTTTCCTGGCTTCTCGCCAATGCACTTTTGAGGAGAGATTCTTCCTTGCAGAAGGTGATTGTTTGAAGTGCCTGGGAGATTTGTAATGCTAGAAGTAGCCACGGTAAAGATGGATTAGTAGGTAGAGTGCAGGTGCGTGTTAAATCCAATTTATCACATGGATACCACCCCAGATGTCTGGGTGGATGGGTTGAGAGAAGCCTACCTAAAGGTTTAACTTGCTCAGTCAACTCTTGATTCAGAGGTTTTTTTCACAGTTTTCATGGTTTCTAACAGCATTACCATGGTCTTGGTTTCACACAAATTAGCTCTTCTTGAACAGTTTTCCCATTGTGTCAGGTACAGGCGCATTTCTCTGCAGCATCACTTAAGTGTGGATGCTTTGTCTTTTCCATCAAGTAACAAGCACACCTATTGTGACCACTGAGAGGTTATCACTGCCTGGTAGGGTAGTATTAGGACTTCTTATAGGGGATTTCATCTTTTGGTTTCATGCCCATGTTTTTAGTGAAGACTCCTATCAAATAAATCTTTGCGTGTCTCCACCATCTCTTTTTCCAGCACCACTGGACAATTATATTCTGATTTTACATGTATATTACAGTGACTCTTTTGAGGGGGGGCATGGGGATGGTTTGAGGGTTGGAGTGGCTTTGCTGCAGGGCTGGGAGAGCTGGAGAAGAGAAGGCTGTACCTGAGGAGACCTCACAGCAGCTTCCTGGTGCCTGAGGGGCTACAGGAAAGCTGGGGAGGGGCTGTTTGCCAGGGTATGGAGACACAAGATGAGGGGCAATGGTTTGTAACTAGAGCAAGGCAGCATTAGGTGAGACATGAGGAAGAAGTTCTTGCCCGTGAGGTTGGTTGAGACATGAGACATGTTGCCCAGAGAGGAGTTAGAGGTCCCATCAAGCCTGGGGACATCCAAGGCCAGACTTGCTGTGGCTCTGAGCAGCCTGATCTAGTGCAGGATGTCCCTGTCACTGCAGGGGGGTTGGTCTAGATGGCCTTGAAAGTACTTCCAACTCTGTGAATCTGTGATTTAGTTGTGATGAAATCCTTAAGATTGAGTTCTCTGAATTTATAACTTGTGTTTGGCTTTGTATTGTCTCCCAAGAATATCCTATTTGCATTTTTGTCAGAGACTTCAGAGGCATTATCTTTTCAAATAGGAGAAGTAACAGCAATAATCCAGATTAGCAAATCCTCCTGCAGAATCCTTCTGTTTCCTTAAACTCCATGCTTAATACTTGCTGGTAAATATTTTTTCTTTTCATCAAAATAGCTTGTAAAGATTTGAAAGACTTCATGGTAAAACTGCACTGATCTGCTCAGATTGCTGTTATGGCCTCTAGTTAATTGCAATATGAGAATAAACAGGGGAGGTATAAATCTGAAAATACTGCAAAAGTCGAGAGAAAACGGACTGATTTTGAAACTATTCTCTGTCTTTTGTGGTCATGGGTGGGTGAGACTGGATTCATTTGATGCCAACAGCAAAACGTCATTGTCTTCAGCTGGTCTGAGATTTTACTGTAATGGGTGTGGTTGGAGAGATTTGACATTTTCACTTTGATAGCTGAAACCACAAAAAGAGAAAGATCATGTAGTTTCTTTTCCTGTTACCACGTACATCTACCTCTGTTTTTTTTCCAAAGTTCATTTCATCCCTCACAGCTGAGCTGAAAAATCAAAATACCAGATCTGATACGCTTACATTCCATGAGGAAAAGAAAGCCTGGATTTGGAGTCAGTCCTACCTCTGAATAAATAGAGCCTACTTTTCAAACAAACCTACGCTGATTAATAATGTACTCCTGTTTTGTGCCAAAGTAAATTTTGCATGAGGGCTATGAAGAAAAGACCACATGAAACTTAATCTGCAGTGAGTTTTAATTTTGGCTAATGTGAATGTCAAATTTAGGGGGCTGAGGCTGGGCTAAGGCTGTGAAGAAGCTGCATCTGCTGCTGTCTTTGGGAGCTGCTTAGTTTTGCGCTACATCACTCTGTTGGGGTTTTTTGCTTTTCCAAAGCTTCCATTCCTCTTATTCTTTTCTTAGTGAACAAAAAGCCTTTGGTTTAAAAAGGAAAAAGTAAAAATGTAAGAATCCCTAAGCCATTAACAACTCTTGTTAGTGATACATAGTTAAATTGCCTTTCTCCTGATATTCACTGGGCAGCCTGATCTAGTGGGAGGTGTCCTTGCCTATGGCAGGGGGGTTGGAACTCGATGATCTTTAAGGTCCCTTCCAACCCAAACTATTCTATGATTCTAAGGTGAATACAGAGCCTGTGCAAGCAAATGGATGCAAGTCAGGGCTTGAGCATTGTGGGAAGACTGGCTTGTAATGGTGTCTGTTGGGAATTTACTCTTCTACTGAAATTTTGAGCTTTGAGCCTGATGTTATCCTTGGCTTGGTGCAGTAAGGATTACATTTCTTTGGACTGAATGTGTGCATCCATGGTGAGACTGCAGTGGAAAGAAGTTCAGACGAGTAAGATAACATGGTGCTAACATTGTGGTAGCAGTAAGAAAAATGTGTATTTCAAAGTGGACATAAACAGTTAAAAATGAATACATTTGCAGTTTGCCATTTTTCATGGTTGGCCTGAGTCTAGGAACACTAATGCAATGCTCAGTGGTGATTTCTTCTATCACGGGGGGCTCCGTGCTCTGTGGAAGCGAGGAATCATTTTTGCAGCTCTTCGTCTATCAGTTTGTCAGGCTTTGACCATGTTTTTTGTACTTATTTGTGAATTATTGCAGTGTAGTGAGAGGTGAAACTTTTGCCATGATGTCTAATCAGTTCATCCCTCAGCTGGTGGAGCCAGCTATGCAGAGCAGCAGTTAAGACATCATTCTCCTCTTGGCTGTTTGCATTCAGTTTTACATCCAGCTGCTTTGCTTCAGCTAGTCCCTGTTCTGCTGTGCTTGATTCACTAAATCATGGCTAATAAACAGCAATTTGTTTAATGGCACAATGTACAAAAATATAACAGAATATGTGGGGCTATGGTTTTTACATGCTAATGAGCTCTCCGCTCCATCCCTTATTGTATAATTCTTCCCTATTGCCTCTCTGTGATGGAAGTGCTCTGTTCACAGCTTTTGCCATGTGCAGTGTCCCCATGGAGACCATGTGCAGTGTCAACCTCCTTTTATTTATTTTTTTTAAGCTAATAAGACCCTATATGCTTAGAGAAGCTTCTGCAAGACACGGTGTAAAGGATACCTTTGAAATGAATACTTTGCTAAATTACCTGATATAAAAAAAGTAGTGATAGATGATTTCCACTTTGTGGAAGAAGGGGTAGAGGTGAAGGGGCACATTTATGATACTGTGGGGCTTTATCAGAGTATATTCAGTGAGGATTGTCATGGTGAGGATGCTGCCTGTCCTGTTTGCATTCTTTTCCTCCTTGTCTAGAATTGCATCCTTTTGTTAAAGGTGGCTGCTGTGTCTGTTTAGTGACTGGTGAGGTATCCAAGTGCTAAGTTTGCAGTTTCTGCAAAAGCTGTTTGATTCTGATTATATCCAGTTCAATCTGTTCTGTAACTTGGTCTCCTTTCCTATTTACTGTTGTATGCCTTTATTTATAAGCATCTTTTTTTGTACTCTTTTTTTTGTATGCCTGCCTCATAAAATCACAGCCAGAAGTACAGGCTTTATGACTATAAAACAAGTCATGCCTACCTTGTAGACTGTGTCATCTGCTGTGATGTTGTGTTCCATGTATTATCAATTTTACTGTAAGAGGAAAATTAGAGCATGCATTTTCCACATGAAAAAATCAAATGTAATCTAAATGCAAACCACAGGTTTTATTGCACAGTAATATTTGATAGCATTGCTATTACTAATCCCAGCATGACAAGAAACACAGCATAGTTATGAAGTTCACAGCACTCATTTTTTAATGCTCTTTTTTGGTTAAGAAAGTCACAAAGCCAGGTCAGATTGTTTGCCAGTTGCAGTCCCAGGCTTGCAGAAATGTTAGTGCAGTACTGTATATTTTAGAAGTTATTTCTGGTCTGACAGGAATCCTTTATAATTTCCATGAAAACATTGTTGGGTAGTAAAAATGAGATAATTAACCATATCCTGTTAACTTATTATCAGTGCTTTTGCTTCTGTAGGGTACATTATGGGGAAGTTCAGCTTTTTTTGCATTTAGGGTTTTAACATCAATAGTCAAAGAAACAAAAGGCAAAATGACATTATAGTGGGGTGCATACACCTCCCAGGTGGGGGGGAGTGCACTGCTACTGGTCTCCTACCTTTTACAGAAGGGTTAAGATGCCAGTGAATGAGCTGCTTTCAGTGCCCTGCAAAATTACATAGCATGGGTTTAGTCAGCTTGGGTACAAGTGCTAGAAAGGACTTCATCCTGCAATGAAAACTTAGCAGTTTTGGGCAGGTGTACTGTTTCAGGGGTACTTGGGAAATGTTGCTATTGCTGGAAGAGAAATTTGCCTTTGATCATGGTGTCTATTTTCAGATAATAAATAGTACTGAGTATTAATCCTCAACATTTGTTATGAACTCATGCTATCCTGAAGTCAGAGTGTTGTTCATCCTGTCTGACACTTCTTTGGATGGATACTTAGAGTGAAGGATGCTACCTACCACAACATGGATATTGCTGTTTCCATTAAACCTCTGTTGTTTCCTTGCAGACATCTCTTTTTGAAATCGGGATCCAAATCAAGTTTGTTGGACACATCAGACCAGGAGAACAGGAGGTCTGCCACACAAGCAGGCATGTCTTGGGGCTGGTCTCTGGTCCATGGGCATTAAACCTACTGCTGTTCCTTAAGTATAGATACTGCAGCCATAAACAGGAGAGAAAAAGAGAAGAGAGTTAATGGAAAAACTGAAAAGCTTGCAGTCATTTGAATTCTTTCCTTTTGTGGATGTAGAGAGTTGCATTAGTTCTGGTTCTGGGGAAAAATATATCCCCCGTGTTTATAGGAGACCAGACTGTATGGTGGGGTGGTGTCTACAGACAGGGACATTATAAAGAACTGTAAAAAAAAAAAAGAAAGAAAAAAAGAAAAGAAGAAAGCCTATGTAGTGCCTTTAGTGCCTTTCTGTCTAGTTCAGTTTTTCTTGCCTTTTTCATTTAATGTTACTGTCTGGGCATCAGTCCTGTTCCTGTTAAGGAGATATTAGAAAGATACCTGGCAGGAACTGGCTTGCTTAAATGATACACACTGTAACTTAAGATAAAAATAAATCAAATTCTGAAGCAACATCACTGGTACTTATGTGCATGCTACTTTGTCTTTGATCATATCTACTTGGTTCAGTGTTATTTACTATTGGTGATAATGGTTTGTCTGCTTTATCTCCCTGCTGTGTCAGTAGTTTTGCCTCTGTCCACATGCAGTTGTCTCAATTTAAAAT
>VZTY01030598.1:0-78282 GCA_013400935.1 Turnix velox | reverse complement strand
TTATGTGGATGCTACTTTGTCTTTGATGAAGTAAAGGTGGATCAGTGTTATTTACTATTGGTGATAATGGTTTGTCTGCTTTATCTCCCCTGCTGTGTCAGTAGTTTTGCCTCTGTCCACATGCAGTTGTCTCAATTAATAATGCTTTTAGGTCAGTGATTTCACTTCCAGCTGGCAAAACTTGAGCTGCCCAACTTCTCCTTTGTGCAGTTTTACTAAATCTTCCTTCAAATCCTCATCTTTTTCTTCCTCAAAGAGGAAATTTTAATTGCCACGCTGACAGCATCCAGTTGAAGGACANTTCCTCAAAGAGGAAATTTTAATTACCACACTGTTGAAGGACGGAGATATTTTGGGGAGAGTTAAGTTCTGTGTATTTCACTTGAGCACCCTTTCCTAAGGGTAGGAGTAGTTTGGAGTAGGCTGTGGTTGTGCTCTGCTCTTCCAGCAGCAGTTACAGCCAGCCCTTTGTTTGTGGTGATGAAGCCAATGTGATGGACCTCAGTGGGGTGGAATTCTGTTAGTTTGCAGCACTAACTTTCTAAATTAAAGCAGAGAAGACTAAGACCTTGTATCTGTGTGTGGGTTTATGTATGTAAGCATGTGTCCTTTGTGCTAGGTCTAAGTTAAACCAAAGATTTTAAGTCTTCCCAACATGGCATTGTTTTGTTGGAAATCTCAACTTCATCTAAATGTGGGTTCTGCTTGAAAAGCCCTCACAGATTCATTTACACATTTATGTATTAGTTTCTCTTAACCCATTCTAAAATACATTCCACACGTGTAGTCCTTCTGCAGGTAAATGGTTGTGGAAGCAAGTGATGGAATCACACAGAATCACAGAATATCAGGGATTGGAAGACACCTCAAGAGATCATCTAGTCCAATCCTCCTCCCAGAGCAGAAATGCCTAGACCAGCTCACACAAGAAGTCCTCAGAGGGCAGAGCAGTATGTGCATATATACCAGTTGTGCTTTTTTTTTTTAATATATTTTATCCAAATTACAGTGGATGCTGTACAAATACAACCTTCCTGAGCCTCCATCTCCATTTCAGACACCAGGGAGAACAGTATTTCTTTTTTTTCAACTGTCTTCTTCAGCTCTGTTGTCTTGTGAGGTAGCTCTGGTTACTCTTGGCTTTTCTACTATTTTTTTTCTTCTTCTTCTTTTTTTTTTTTTACAGTACTTTGTAATGGGGTCTCCTAGGTTAGGAAGAGAAGACTGAATGAATAAGGCAGGAGATAACGTAATAATATAAATTTTTATTTCATTTCATGATTAACATTTTGAAGATAAGTTCAGCGGGTAGTGATTATAATCAACTGAGGATGTCCAGAGTACAAGAGAAAGCAGTGCTTGATTATAGCAGTTTACAGCTTTATAGTTAAAGATATGAAAAAACCACAAATAGTCCCTTTGGGAAATGAAATATAATGGAAGTGTGGTTATTAAAAACTAGCTATAATGTACACTAGTTATTACCTATTACTGTAAATCACCATGAGATGCAGGAAACAGATAGATAAAACAGCCTTCTTGGAATACGTTGCCTTATTTTTCAGTGAAATTTTTTTATTCTTAGGCAATGAATTGATTTGGGGTGTGGAATTCATTTAGGAGCATGTACAGTACTCTTTTTTTCAATGGCTATTGAGATGAAGTTGTTATCTGTACTGAGCTGTAAGTCATGTTGCTCCATACCCTGGGGAAAACTGCTTAAAGGGGCAATTGCATACACCAAGTACTAATAGATATTAGTTACTTATAGTTAATGATGTTCCCAGCCTCAAGTATTTCACTTATCTTAAAATGGAAGTGCATGTTAATCTCCATTTCACAAATGGAAAAATTGAGTCAGATGGAGTTCAAATGACTTTGCTGAAGTCACTGGCTAATCACTGCCAGATATAGAGGCACAGTCCAGCAGCCCTCTCTCCCCATGTTTATGTTCTACCCCCTATGAGGTTATGTACAACTCCAAAGTGCCTAAGTAATTCTGGTTTATACTTTAATGGAATCATAGAATGGTTTGGGTTGGAAGGGATCTTAAAGATCATCTAGTTCCAACCCCCCTACCATAGGCAGGGACACCTCTCACTAGACCAGGTTGCTCAGTGCCTCATCCAACCTGGCCTTAAACACCTCCAGGGGCTTCCACAACCTCTCTGGGCAACCTTTTCCAGTGTTTTATGTTCATTTAACAAAGATGTGAGCAACTTCATAGCTTTGAGGGACATTTCTCTGGCATTTCTCAGTGCCTTGTCCATCTCTGACAGTGTTACTGCCACATGGATCAGTCGGGAGTCTTGTATTTCTGCCATAATTTCTGTTGTCAGAGGTGGGAGTGAGTTAATGTAAATGGTAATGTCACACCTGCACCATCCTTGTTTACTCTATTCCTAATGAGTCCCTGAAATAATTCTTAGAAATGATGACATTAAGTTTATCCTTATGGATCAGAGAGAGTGTGGTTGGCCAGAGGAGGACATCCAGTGACTTTGCATAAATCTCTTGTGATCCTAAGAAGGTGGAGATGCTGATGGAGTCAGCTGTGGAGGCTCTTCTTTGATCTGCTAAGGATGAAGCACAAGATATAACTACAGATTAAGACAGAGAGGTCAAGCAGATAGTGGTTGGCAGTTGTAGCCTTGTGGTAGGTTAAGCCTGGGTAACAGCCAGATGCCTACCCAGCTGCTCATCCACTTCCGTCTCCCATGAGGCACGGAGAAAATAGAAGGAAGGTGAGAAGATTCATGAATTGAGATAATGAGGGTTTAATGGGGAAGGCAATGGCTGCACATGCAGGCAGAGCTGAAGGAGGAATTAATTCACTGCTTCCCATCAGCAAGTGGATACCCAGCTGCTTCCTGGAAAGCAGGGCACTTGCTTGGGAAGACAAATGCTGTATCCATGAATGTTCTCTGAACTTTTAATTGCTGAGCATGATGTCAAATGCTATGAGATATCTCTTTGATCTGTGCAGGACAGCTGTCCCGTCTGTGTCACCTTCCAGCTTTGTGCCCAGCCTAGTCACTGGGCAATCATACTGCAGGGCAGAGGGAAGGTCTTGCTGCAGTGCAAGCCCTGCTAAGCAGTAGCCAGAACATCAGTGGGTTATCAGCTCAGTTTCAGCCATGGATCCTAAACACATCACCATGTGGGCTCCTATGGAGAAAATGAACTCCATCTCAGGAGACTCAGTAGAGCAACTAAGCATGGATCTATAGCTCTAGGGAGCTGCAAAAGTATTTTGCTCTGTTAGAGCATTGAATGAAGAGATAAAAAAAAAAACCCAAACACCCACAAACCCTCTGTTCTAAGGAGTGAACAGCATCAGGCTAACAGTAACCACTAATACCACTAAAATGATACAGAGATCATTGGGTAAATTGGACATTAACAAATTGTCTGCAGTGAGTGGAATACAGTCTAGGCATCTCTAGGTAGTAAGAAAAAGCCAACTTCAGAGCCTCTCTGAAGTGTTATATGCTGTAATGGCTTGAGAGAAACTGAGATTATGTCCAGTGAGGACATACTCATTTCTAAGAAGAAAAGCAAAGGTGAAATTGGTAAAGACATTTTAATTACCTTGTGTGCCAGTGGAGCTTTTGTTTGCTTTAAATGAATATCTTGAACCATGACATGTCTTTAGAAAGGCATGTGTTTGGGCAGCTAGCAGGAGAAGGCAGTGGAAAAACCCTATTACTTATTTCCAGGCACTTACTTAATTAAAATACAAACCAGGCAATCCAGTCTCTGGATTTATTTTTCCCAGGTAGTCCATAAGCAATAAGCTGAAACTGCAGAACAAAAAAAAAATTGCATTTACACCTTCTTATCCTGACCTTTGAGCTGCCTCTGAGCTGAGCTGAATGTAACCCAGGCCCAAGTTTAGGTTGTTGAGAGCTTTGTGTCTGCCTAACCCCAGCTGGGAATAAGTTCCCTAGGTAGTCCTTAAATCCCACTGGGAATAGTGAGTTCATCAGCAGGCTGATGCTTCTTTTAAAGTTTCATTGAGCTCAGATGCAGCCTTGAGTTCTCCTTGTCTGATGTAGTCATCTCTTTCCTCAGTAAAACCTAAATTTTTATCTGTTATTAGGTTTTTTCTTAAGATTTCTTTTTCTGAGCTTTTAGAAGCTACAGCAGTAGGAATGACCTCATTTGGCCACCACAGCCACAGCTCATGCCAGCGTTATACAAACTGCTTGGAACCAGAATGGGGGTTGCAGCAGCAGGAGCCTTCATTTGCCCCATGGGCCAACATTGGCCATCCCCTCTGGCTGAGGACTCCAAACCCTGGTGCTGCAAATGGGCTGACATTTTAAAAGTACTAAAACCAGGGATAGTTTGACATTCCAAGGCTTCTAAAGTCACTTGGGGAATTAATGGATTCAAGGAATCATAGAATGATTTGGGTTGGAAGGGACCTTAAAGATCATCCAGTTCCAACTCCCCTGCCATAGGCAGGGACACCTCCCACCATATTGGGTTGCTCAATCCCTCATCCAGCCTGGCCTTAAACATTTCCAGGGATTGAGGGGGCATCCACAACTCTGGGCAACCTCTTCCAGTGTCTCCCCACCCTCACAGTAAAAAATTCAAATAAAATTGGTTTTTTTGCATACTAAACTTAAAAAAAAAATTGGATTTTTAAATAATTTTTTTTAACATAACACCATATTTTTCACAGTGAAATGTAAAGTTTTCCATTCCTTAAGCAAATCAGAACATACTCCAGGTTTCCTTCATTTGTTGTGACCTGTACTTTTGGTAGGAGAAATTTGGGCTTCTTTGGAAGTCTGACTAAAAGGCTGTTCTTGGCTGAAAACTCCTCAAATGGATTTGTGTTAAATCCAGTTCTCAAATGCAATGTAGCTACAGGCAGCGTGTAAAGAAACACACATGATACTTGTGAGGAACTATGATTTAAGCTGAGGCTAAAATGATGGATTCTTTGTGTCTGAGGACATAGTACCCTCTTGCAAAGCAGCATGGATTTTGGAGATGTTTGTTTGCTCATTCATATACAGCTTGGAAGGTTGTGTGGGGTTTTCTCTACCATGTGGTTGTGGGGTTTTCTCTGCCATGAGTTGCAGCATAATCAGTGCAGCCAGGTGGAGTAGGTTAGTAGGTGAACCTTATGATGGTTTGGATCTCAGCAGCAGATGGGTGGGATGTAGGACACCTTCAGTAGGCAAACAGTGAGACCACAGAGTTCTCCTTGAACTCGTGTTCCACAAAAGATATTCCCATGTATCTCAAGACATCAAGGACCTGTGGATTAATTGGGAGTTTAATGTCTGCTGAGCCGTCTGCAGGACAAATTCTTGGGCTTGTTTATCCTGGAACCTACAGCCTCAAGTGGGTTTTTCAGACACCAGCTCCTTGTCTTCGTGGTAGAGCGGTCTCTCTGGGGCCAGACAGCCCTGCCTGCAGCACCATAGCATGGTTTTTTTCTGCTCTAGGTGTCCTCTGTGTTTCCTACCATGCAATGTGGCCAGGACAGATCTGCTTTTCAGTAGGGTTTCTCTATCTGGTTGGAAGCTTTAGGGAAGGGAGGGCACAGTATAGAAGTCTCCTGTTCATCAGGAACCTACAGCTCATCAGGAGAATAATCTCCATTGTTCCCAGGAGCTGCCCTGGTCACTGCCCCATGGCCCTTGATAGTTGGCATGATCTGCAGGCATGGGCATGGGCGTTCTCTGTTAGTGTTCACTAGTGTTTTAAGTAGGGCTCATGTGGTGGTTTATGTCTCTGGGTCAATCCCAACCCAAACTTCCAGTATTGCTCCTAGGCTCTCCTGACCAATGAAGCAAATTCTGCCAACAAAAATTCCAGAGCCTCCAAAAGTGCGTGCTGAGGCAGTGTCTTGTATTCAGTTGGTTGCTGCCATGTTCCTGTGTTTGCCTGTTGAGTTTAACATCCCTGCTCTGTTGATTGCAAAGAAAAGTTGCTATAAATAGAGGGGATAACTTTTAGCAGTCAGAGAAGGGTGAGTGTCTTGAAAAACTGAGTTGGAAGCCAGTGTACCGCTTTGAGAAGTTTCTCCTCCTGAACTGTTGCCATGACCAGAGACTCACACATCGGTGTCTCCACATAGCATTTAAAGCATATTTTTGTTTCCAAAGTGGATTTTTCTTTCCATTAATAGGCTTTTGTATTTTCACTGCTAATTAAGTGTATGTGCTTCTCTACCCTTTTGATCTTAACATGAAGCCTTGTAGTGGGGAATATGCTGGTTTTTACTGTTTACTTCTGAAAAGATCAAAATACTTTTCACAAGAATTGCAGAGCTTGCTTGTTATTGATTGGCTTGGTTTTTTTGGCTTCATACTGTGTGTGCTATATTTTGCTTCTTTATTAGGAAATTTATGAGCAAAGTTGGTTTATTGATCATTAAAAGTGTAAAGACCTTACGTCTGTTCATTTTGTAACTGAGTTTTGGCAGGATTGCTGGAAGGATGAAGTGGTTGATGTTTTAAAGGGGTCCTTTTTCTTAAAATGCTAATTCAGCTTTGAACCAAAGCAGAGTTTAGCCAAAACAGAAATCTTCACAAAAGTTTCAGACGAGCCTATTATTACCTCAAACTGTCTTCTTCCTTCCCACTGTTGTGTCACAACATCTTCTCTTGTTCTGGTCCTCAGAGCCCTCCAGAATGTGCACCACCCTGGTTCTCTACAGAAACCATGGGGCAAAAAAACCCCATCCCCTTTCTTTCACCAATAAATACAGAAAGCCTGAGGTGTGTGCTGAAATGGGAACACACTTTTCCACATATTGGTGTGCCTTTTTTTCTTTTTTTTTTTTTTTTCACTTAAAGAAAGGAGGTCTATAAGAAAAGTTAACAATGCCCTCACTGTTCTCTGTCAGAAACCGCCTGGCTACATCTTGTTTTATTTGGCCCTCACTGAATGGCAGTTTCATTTATGTTTTGGGTGTTTGGCAGATATTTTATCTTTGTCAAACTTCACTCTTAACGTTTGTTTAGATTGCTTGTCACAACACTTTCCTCCTCCTTTTTTTTTTTTCCAGACTCTTAAAGTTTCAGTCAGCTTGATGTTGCTTAGAAGTGGTTTCTACTGTTTTTGAACTTGTTTCTTCACATACTGTCCTTTTTTGAGCCATCCCAATTAATTTGGTTAGTTTATAGTTTCTTTTTCATTCTTTCCCTTTGCTACCACATTGTTACTTTGAACCTGTGATTCCATTAGTGCTTGGTGGAAACATTTTTGAAATCCTATAGAATCGTAGAATAGTTTGGGTTGGAAGGGACCTTAAAGATCGAGTTCCAACCCCCCTGCCATAGGCAGGGACACCTCCCACTAGATCAGGCTGTTCAGTGCCATGTCCAGCCTGGTCTTAAACACCTTCAGACAGGGGGCATCCACAACCTCTCTGGGCAACCTGTTCCAGTGCTTCACCACCCCCACTGTAAAGCATTTCTTTCTTATGTCAAGTGTAAGTTTACCCCCTTCCAATTTGCATCCGTTATTTCTAGTCCGCCCATCCGATATCATATTAAAAAGTCCTTCCCCTGCCTTTCTGTAGGACCCCCTCAGGTACTGATAAGTTACTATAAGGTCCCCCCTGAGACTTCTCTTCTCCAGGCTGAACAACCCCAACTCCTTCAGCCTGTCTTCATAGGGCAGTTGCTCCAGCCCTCCTCTGGACCCACTCCAATAGCTCAATATCCTTCTTGTGTTGAGGGCTCCAGAACTGGATGCAATAGTAGAAGCCTGAATTCAGTTGTTGTATTCATTCTAGATAGACAAGACTCCTGCAACCTGCTGTGAGAGGCTGTGTTGCTATCAGAAACATCTTCTCTCACCATTCTGTCCATCAGGTGATAGTAGCTGCCTTTTGTTTCTATGAGGAGGTCTGTAAATGTCCAGCAGTACTTCTCTGGGACATCAGCCTCTGACAGCACCAGGATTAAGTGTTCCTTGTACTGGGCTTTGCCAGGTGCTATCAGCTTTATGGTATTTCTTTGATACTTGATTTCTTATGGTTGATCACATTCAAATATGAGCTGTTCCTTGGGTATAGACCTGATTCTGCCTCTTACCTGCCCATGCATTGTGGTCTTTGCGTGGATTGTGTCTGGGAAGACATGCAATAACAGATGAGGGGGATGTGGCTGAGGCTTTGCAGCTCTCCCTCAGCAGCTGCTTCTATTTCATTAATTCCTCTTTCAGCCTGAATCTCTCCATCACATCGTTTGACCAGATTCCTAATGTTTCTGCTAAGCCTTTTGACTCTGTATGATGAGACTGAATGGGAGAATGTAACTTTAAATGAGACTGGGGATACTTGAAGTATGATTGTCACACCATGTTGTTTAAGAACTAAAAGTAAAAAATTAATAATCCCATGTATGTGTTCCTTGCTTTTGAAGTCACAACTGACTTCAAAAAGAAAACTTGCTTATCTTATTTGCAGCATTAATCTTTGGAGGATTGCCATCATCCAACTATTTGAGCTCCTTTGTGAAGAGTTTTTGCACTTGGATATGATTTCTGAGCTGCAGATGCTTTGGTTTGGCAGAAGGCAGTTTACCAAAAGCAATGTGATTGCTGAAATCATTTAGTCAAATACTTGCTCATGCTCTGCTCATTTCCATGCTTGAGCTGACTTGCAAATGAAGATGTATGGGCATGGACAGTGTGAATAAATTAACAAAAAATTGCAGATGTTCACCCTTCTCCAAACATCCTGGAGACATCAGGCAGGCTTCAGCCACTCATGGATGAATCTCGAGTGACCCTGAAACCAACCAGAGGTGAGACAATGGGGCAGATTGCCCTGGAGTTGTTCTTGAGAGCTTGAAGATCCCCCATAGCTGCTCAATGTGGACCTTTTAAGAAGATGGGAAGCAGACTGGTAATGGCTTGGTGTTTACAGAGCATCGATGTTTACATGCAGATGCAAATAGAGTTTTCTGGGCAGCTTGAGTCCGTGTTATTACCCCTCTGCCTTCATTTGGAAACCAGCATTGTTTGTCTAGGGAGCAAATGGAGTCTTCTCAGTAGTGTTTGTCTGTCAGCTGCTGTTATTAATTGATGCCATTGTTTCTGTACTAATATTTACCCAGGGTTTTAACATGGAAGTGACTATACAGATAATTCTAGTGCAAGCTTAGAGGGAAGTCAATTTCTTAATTGGAGAAATAGCTTGCTACTCTTGACTTGTTAGTCACTAATTGATTTTTTTTTTTTTTTGTTCTCCCTGTGCCCTGAAAGTGTTTGCCCTGGAATCTAAGGAAGTTGTTAACTAGATGGGTGACATTTCAAGAAGTGTATACTGGTAATTAAGATGGACAAGTAAATTTGCCTAAGAAACTCATACTTGTCCTGATGGAAACCTGAATCGTTTGTGCTGGAGAAGGAATTTTGGAGGCATTTTGAAGGCATTTCTGCCTTCTTCAATCCCTCATGCTTCTGTCATGGCAGAATACTGCATTGAAAAGAACAGAGTAGCAGGGACTCTTCAAGGAAGCAAGTTACATACATTTCACTTTCCTTTTACTGTGCTACACTAGATCCTATAACTGCACAGGATCATCCAGGGAAATTGAGTGAGTTATTTAAAAGCAAAGGAGGATATTGTTTTAAGCAGTGCACTGGTAATGTTGAAACTTGGTGCCTCTCAATTCTGCTAGGGCAAACAATTTTGAGGATTAAAAACATATGGAACATAGATATAGGAGATATCCACAGTGTTAGGGATATTATTTGTATTATTCAGGCTAGCAAAAACAAACAGAAAGACCAAGAGAAAGTCTCCTGTTACAGGGCATAAGGCATCCAGTAGACGATGGGAGCTGGAAAGAAATTTTATGGGAAAGTTTTTCTGTAATTGCTCTCTGAGAGATTTCTTCATCCTTTCCCTGAAGCATCTGATGCTGGCTGCTGTCAAATGAGAGGTTACTGAACTAAATGGACTATTAATCTGACCCAGTACAGCAATTTCTGTGTTTACAAGCAGGCTTTGTCTGCTGAGGGTTGTCTCTCTGGAATAAGCTCTGCATTGGAGGCTAGGGAAAGGAAATTGTCCAGAAGCTTTTACATTGCTGCTGTGTAGTTTTGTATATTGTTTTTTAAAAAAGTGTGTCCTTAATCCCATTCCTTATGTGTATGCATGGTTTAAATTATAAAATTTAGCTTCCTGTTTGATGGATTTGCCGTTCAGTAATATTCAGGACCATTGAGCAACATAATTATTTAGAATGATGTGTTTTTAAAAATTGTGGGACAGGGTAATCTTAGTTGGCTGGTGTATGGCTGAAGGATGGATTCTGTTTGAGAACATGAACTGGGTGCTTTTGTCATCACTTGCCAGACCTAATATTTTGTTCTTTAAAAGTGGGGAATTGCTTAAAGGAGGATTTATTATTCACGTTGATGTTAGTAATTGGGGTCGGTGATGTTCCTCTGAACCCAACTTTCTACCTTGATTCATTTTTAATAGAGGAGTTTCTATTTTGCTTGACCTGAAGATGTTCCATGGGTGACCTACCTTTGCAATGAGGTATGTGGAGCAGAGTTGCAATGTCAAGGAATTTGTGTGTCTTGGCTTTGCACTGCAAACCTTAAATTGGATTTCCTTATTTTTCAAAGGCTTCAGGGTGGATGTGAGAGTTGAGGTATTGAATTCAGGTCTTTTTAGCACATTGGACAATATTGCTTCATGTAGATGACTTTCAGTTCTCCTCACTGCTTGAAAAGGTGCCTCAGAGATGTGGGATACAAGTGTGCTTTGTTTCACCCAGAGAAACGTGAACTTCATATAGGGAGAAAGTGTTTCATTTCCTTACAGTGTGTCAACAACTGGGTCCTAAAGCTGTGTTTATCAGATGCAGAACTGTTTTGGGAGGATTATCACTAAATCAAATGCTAGACTGAAATTTAAGTTCTCTCTCTAGCACTTCTGAGTTTTTTTCATGTTATTCTACTTTTAGGCCATTTGGACTTTGATGCTTAGATATGACATTCAGAGGCTACGTTTTTGTATTTTCATTTATGTGAGAGAATAAGTATTTCTTTCTGTTTCAAAGCCCTTATAATTTTGTAATAAAGACAGTGCACCAGGTTCTTTTATTAAGGCTCATCATTACTGTTCAAACACATGCAGGGAAAAATTGTCTTAGCTTGTGAATGATGAAACCTTAGCATAGGCATGTTTCTGTGGCTATAAAATGTGTTAAAAGGGAGGAGATCCTGTGGTTTTCTTTAACACGTGCTCTTGTTATTACTTTAAGAGTATATATCTCTTTTTGGATAATACACATTCAATTTTAAAGCACAGGATTTTGTCTGGCAAAACCAGGGTCAGAATGGTTTTGTCAATATGGGATCCATGTCATAAATGCAGGTATTTGTACAGAGGAATGATCTAGAGGGGGCTTTTTTTGCTCTTCTTCAGCATCTCTATGCTCTCTTGCTGTGCATTATGGTTAAATACTTAAATATTCCTCCACGTGTCAGTCAAGTTTGTTGCTTGTAATACAGCTTTTGAATTTCTTGGTATTCTACACAATTTAGTCACTTCTAATCTTAAAAAAAAAAACAAAAACAAAAGTATTTTAAATAGGCTGGGATGTTTGCTTAAACTGTTGCCACTTTGAATCTCTGACAGCACACCTAAAGCTTGCCTTCATGAAAGTGGGATCTTCACATCTGTCATCCAATTAAGCAACTGTGATGTACCCAACATGTTTGTTTTTCCTCCCAGTTCTGCTCCCTCTCCTCTGCTTCACACATTGCAGAAACACCACAGTTCTCCCCTGTAGTGATGCTCTCCATGTTGGGGACTGGAAAACTTTGTCTTAGGATCCATATGGGCAGAATATCAAGAGCCATGGCTTGTATAAAGGAAGTGACAGCCTTTACAGAATTCACTTATTTTGAGATATTATTTCCATTAGCTGGCATCTTTATTGCATTCCCTTACTCATGCATCATTTTGAGGACACTTAAATTGCTTTTTTGTGCTTACTTCTGATTTGCTTTAGCTTATGGTACTCTGTGAGACCCCATGTAATGGACAACTGTCTGAGTCCTGGTTGGCTCAGACAGTGCTTTACTGGGGAGAAGATGCAGTGGGAATAATGCTGAGGGATATGCGTAAACCTTTCAGCCATCACTGACTAGACTATTGTGCATAGTGACTTTTTGCACCTGATGATAATCACAGGAGTCATGAGTGGATTTCAAATGGCTCTGTCTTACTAGCTAAGGTCCTCTTTTTTTTTAACTTTTTTTTTTCCCTTATGGATTAATTCAATTGCTCACCCAATGTGTGCATCTGTTGAAGGAACTTCAGGTGCTGTCAGAAAAGTGCTCTCTGTTGTGACATGTCTGCTTTGACATTCCCAATTCAGAGATATGCTCTACTTGGCTGCTGGTATTTGCATGGTTGAATCAGGTTGTCTCACAGCCTTAGGCATGTAGCTGGGCTCCGCTGCTTCTCTGTTCTCACTCTTTGTCCTTTGTGCTGCACTGGGCTGCTGGATACTGATGTATCAAATGCTGCTGCCCTGAAAATTGTGCAGGAGGAGCACTGATAAGGCCATTCTGCTGCAATGGGGAAGGGTGACTCCCCAGACACATAGCAAAGGTAATACGGGAAGAGTTCCTGCCCTGCTCTAGATAAATTACTATTGTACAGTAAAAGCAGAGTTCCTGGCAGGGCAACTGAGACTGCACTGCTTGGTAAGCACAGAGGGGGGATGTACCACTGTGATAGAGATGGTGTTGGTGCCATGAAATGTGTCTGCTTGGCTCTTCGACATCCAGACTTTACTCCTCATCTCCTTTTCCAGGAGAGAAGAACTTATGAGAGGTTTGAGAACATCTGTTACAGGTGTACATTCATTGGTGTGTGTGAGTTGGAGGTCACAGCACTGGGCTTCTTGTTGGTGGAACTGACTATCCATGGTGGTGTTCAGCCTGTAGTGGTTCAGAATTGATTGGAGGTTTGTTGGAAGAAGGACTGCCTGACCACATCACTTTTTGCAGGAATGTCTTCTTTGGTGCTGTCACCTGAGTGTAGCAGCTCCTGTGGGACTCCAGAGGCTGTTGAGAACTTTACAGTTAATCCATATATGAGATAATTATAAAAACACTCGCTGTTTGTTTGTTTTCTTGTATGCTTTTTCAAAATTAATAATTTGGATACATTGTTTTGGCAGTGAAGCTGAAAGATGAGTGACCCTAAATGCTGCCCTGTTGAGTGTTTGACCCAGCTACTGATTAAACTGATGATGGCTAAAATTCTTAAACATGACAGTAGGGCAGGTCTAAAATGTAGCATGGTGGTGGCATGACGCCAGTCTCCCCTTAGAGTCTGCAGCATCTTCCTGTGAGATGAGGAATTTCAGGCTGGGTTTTCTGTCTGCAGAAGTGGGAAAGTTGTCTAAAGGCTAAGATGCCTTTAGAAATGGGCTTGCTGGGAATTGCTGTGCAGTTAATTCACACACTTGCTTATGCTGCAAGAATACCTTTGAATCGGGTCAGAAACCCTGCTTTGCAGAGCAGTGCCTGGGACACGAGTCTCCTTGAATTTTCTCAGTAGTTAGACTACTGCTGGGTTGCTTTTTGGAAGTGAAATGTAAGGTCATAGTTCACTTTGGTCTCACTGATAATGTAATCCATCTGTCCAGCACCTCTAACAGAATAATTCTAGGACATAGATCTTCTGAATGTGTGAGGATGTGGAAAAGATGTGCTGGTTTTGTGGCTACCGTGATTGATTGTTGGAACTCTGTCCTTACAACCCCACTGATAAGGTTTTGTAACATTTTCAAATGATGGGAATGAAGCTCAGAAGGTGGTTCCATGTGCAGTGTTATCCCAGCCTGCTATTAGCATTTTGCAGTTGCTTTATTGCCTTCCCGTTAAGCAAAATATTGACAATAAAAAGGCTATTTTTGTTCTTCCATCCACTCTTATGGCTTTGTCCCCTCCTGGGTAATGGCTGTGCTTGTTCCTGATTTTGCTACCCTATTGTTCCTGTGACAGGGAGCTACAGAGAACAGAGGTTTTGAAATAAATGTTCATAATCTCCACCAGCCCTCTGGCATATTCTGCTGACCCTTGGGGAGCCTTACTGGGAATATATTGGAACTTGTGATATGTAATAAGTGAAGGTTCAGGAGCCTGGAGTAGACAGCAGAAATGTCATCTTCTGGGTAAAGTAGGACTGAAGACTCTAATAACTCAGAGGAATTACAGAGCCTTTCAGTAGACATACTTTTAGACTAGCCACATATGTAAGAAAAGATGACAAATTATGTGTGTTGAGTTACTGCGTGTTAGCACAGTGTCCACCCCTTCATGATATTAAGATGATAGATGCACCTCTGATCCAACAGAGCAGTATTCAGAAATGAAGTTCACAACCAGTGCTTGAACCCTATTATTTCCCTTGTTCTACTTGGATCACCTTACTTTCTTGATGAAGGGATGCACGAAAGTACAAAATCCTCTGTCTCTGAGGAGGCAAAACTTCCAGCCTTGCCCTTGTGGCCAAGAAGGCCAGTGGCATCCTGGGGTATATTAGAAGGGATGTAGTCAGTAGGTTGAGAGAGGTTCTCCACTGTGTCCAGTTCTGGGGCCTTCAGTTCAAGAAGGACAGGGAACTGCTGGATAAGGTACAGCACAGAGCTAAGAAGATGATGGAGTGGAACATCTCCCTTATGAGGAATGGCTGAGGGAACTGGGTCTCTTTAGCCTGGAGAAGAGGAGATTGAGGGGTGACCTCATTCATGTTTATAAATTTGTAAGGTGTGAGTGTCAGGAGGATGGAGCCAGGCTCTTCTCAGTGACTTCCATTTGATAGGACTAGGGGCAATGGGTGCAAGCTGGGACACAAGAGGTTCCACAGAAATCTGAGGAAGAGCTTTTTCACAGTAAGGGTGACAGAACTCTGGAACAGGCTGCTCAGAGAGGTTGTGGAGTCTCCTTCTCTGGAGACATTCAAAACCCACCTGGATGTGTTCCTATGTGACCTAGTCTAGGTTTTTCTGCTCTGCCAGGGGGATTGGTCTAGATGATCTCTTGAGGTTCCTTCCAATCCTTGATATTCTGTGATTCTCTGTGCAAAAATTAGCCAACTAACACCTGAACCCACCTCCTGAACATAGCATCTCACCCTCTAATGCTGTCTGGGGGATTGAGAAGCAAGCCTAAATCATCACCTCACAGTTTAGGCGCATCCCAACCAAAATCTTTTCAGGTTTGCATAACAGCCTCCTCAATAAACATTATTCATCTTTCGAGTGAATCCATGTGCTCATCCTAACAATGAGTTTAGATTACTCCAGGCAGCAAAGGACTTTTCCCTTTTGGGATCCTTCTCAGTGCAGTGTATGAAGTGCAGCAAGCTGAGCTAAGAGCCCTGGATGCAGCACATGTTTTCCAAATTAAGCAGCATTTTTTCCTCCTCTTTACCTCAGTAGCTGTGTCTTTGAGGTTTTTTGCTTGTGTGTGAGGGTCACAGTGGCTCTTCTTCAGTGCATTCCCAGACAGCACACCTGGACCATGGTGAGGTACAAAAAGTGTTCACTGGCTTTCTGTGTAAAAAGAGCAAATGGAAACTGAAGCTGTAGAGATGCTTCTTCATGGAGTCAGCACTGAAGGCTTGTCTAATATCTTGATTCATGATTGTGACAGATTGACTAGGTTCCATCCTCTGTACCAGAGAAGATTTGGGTTCATGCAGAGGAAGACTACCCAACTGGTGTTAAAGATGGAGTTGTTATGCTGCTTTGTTTTATTAAGCTGGTGTTCCAATGGCAAAGACTTCTTGAGACTTGGGAAAACGCCTCTGAGGCTGGACAGATGAGACTCCCTTCTGTACGGGGTTAGACAGCTCTAGCAGTGGTGTGTAACAGCAAATGTTGCAAGTCTAAATTGTCTCGTCCTAATGTTGACCTACAGTGGGGTTTTTTGATGGATGGGTAAAGCTTAGCCATTGACACTGAAGTTTTCAGCACCTGACAATTGTAGAGAATTTGAAGAGCCTCTGTCTTGAATGATGGCTTTGCTGGTTGAGGTTTTGAGACCAACACCCACTTATTACAGCCGGTATAAGTCACCAGTGGTCTTACAGGCCTTAGATGCCTCTCTTCTTTAATGAAGTATTTTGTCATCCTGTTTGAATGGTTCGCCTGCAGTGCTCATCACAACCACAGAGTGTTGGTCTCACAAAGATGTACTTGTCTGTCAAGGAGCTGCCCACCAAAGCTGCTTGCCTCTTCAGCTTCTGAGCAGATGAACTACTCCATTCTTCTAATGATTCCCAGGCTACCATCATTTACTAGGGATCTTCAGTCTGTCACCAAAACAATAACATCACTTGACCCCTCTTACTGATCTCAGAGGCCTCTTAAAGGTTATAAACAGTCAGAATAAGGCCCTTTTAGTAGTTGCAGTGGTGCTAAGTGCTGTATTTGCCATTGGTCACCATGACATGTTTCCCATCAGCTAGGAGGTTAATGATGAGCACTCTGAGAGCATGCTTGTGAGTCTTCAGATAGATGTCCTCCTCCTTCTAGCTGTGATGCCACTTAGGAAGAGGTGGTGGCATGCTTGTAAACATCTGCAGGTCCCATGGTACTGGATGGCATTACTGTATGTGGGCAGCAAGATGTGGATTTTCTTGCATCCTCAGTGTCCCCTCTTCTGGCTTCCCATCTCTCTACAGGACCTCTTCTCCTTGGAGGAGGAATCAATGGGATGACTGTCTAGAGGTGCCTTGTAGCCAGATATAAAGGACAATTAATTGTTGTTTAAGGGGAAGACCATCAATGGAAGATGTTTTTGCAGGACAGTAAGTGTGTCCTGCTTTGAATTTAATCATAAATTGGCACTACTTCCTTTGTAGTTACTTGAGTACTGTGGCAATTTAAGCTGTTACCTGTTAGTATGTCTAAGTCTTAGAAGCACATTTGGTGCTGCTTACAATTCACATTGGTAATCTGTGGTGGTTCTTCTTTGTCTTGACTAGCTGATGGAGAGGGGATCCTAAAGGGTAGGCTTCTTAATCCCATCAGGATAATTTTTTATCTTCATTGGTTGCCACCTTTCATAGAAGTGGGCAAGATGGAAACAGTTTGGATGCATAAGACTAAAGGACAACTTGGATTGCTGGGTTTTTTTCTGAGCTGTAGGGAGAGAAAATGTGGCCAAAGGAAACCTGATGAAAAAATGTAGTTGGAGAACAAAGCTAAAGCAGCAGGCACAGCACCTTGGGCTGTAGCAGCTTCTGGTTATGTGTGACTTGGGCACTGTGTTGAGTTTCTTGTATGTGTGACTTGACCTGAGTGTTTTTTAGGAGCTAGTTTTGCTGACTGCCCTGCACCACTTCAACTGTGGATCATCTGAATTGTACTTGGGAGCAGTATTTTTCTATTCAAGTTTGGATATTGGCAGAAACAGGGAAATGGGTGCAGTCTGGGGAAAAAAGCAAGATGTGAATTTGGTCTGGAAGATTTTTGATCTCCTTAACATCTGTGGGCCATAGTATAATATCTTATTTACAATATTGACAATATGGAATGACTAGTTTACATCTTTAGAAACATTAATACGTACAAACAGAGATGACAGTCCAGAAAAAGCAAATTTAGTTGGTAAGAAATGGATTTTTAAAGTCATGGAGGGAAATCAGGAAATAGGTTCACTTGAACTCATGGAGCAGGAAGCTCAGGTGTGTTCTTTTTGCCTTCCACAAATGAAGAAGAGCTTTTCTTCACTGGGGTTTTTAAATGTGGCAGACTAAGCAAGGAATGCATTTATTTACAAAGCAGAGTGTCCTATGTACAAAAGGCACTCAGAGCTTGTTGAATCCTCTGCAGTGAACTGCAAGAGAGTCCCTCATAGAGGTGACTGAAAGTCACTGCACAGGAAATCAACTTCTCATCCTGTACATAAACATGAGCCAGTTCTACTATATCTGGCTCTCTGAGTAGTACATACAGCAAATTGTTAACCCCATCACCTGACCCAACCATTTATCTTCTCAGTATACTTTTGGCAACTGCTGAGTAATGGAAGAAATGTGGAATGAAGATAGATGTTAAAAAAACAAAACGAGCTACAATCAAAAATACCCTTTAGAAAAAACCCTCACACTTGAGTAACAAACAGCTCTTTAAAACAATAGACAACAGGAGAAAATGAGAAATTGCCTGATGCAATCAGAGTATCTTAAATATGGTTAGTATAGAACAGAATTAACATCTCAGCAGAGTAACAGATGTGCAAAGCACGGTTTTGAAATCCTTCTCATCCCTTCATTATGCCAGTATTGTACTAGCACAGACAAATTAATAACTCTTGTGAACCTCTGTGAAACAACCTGAGAGCCTTTCAGGTTTAGAAATGTAAGCTCTGTGTGTGTGTGTTTTTAATGCTAAGGTTGGCTGAAATGGGTTCATTCTGCTCCCAGAGTATTGTTCCTCTCTGAGGATTGGGGCTGTGTACTCACAGCTGCTGCTCTCCACCGTGGACTCTGGGTTCCACTAAAATCAATGGCTGGCACAGCAGGGTACTGTTGTGTGGAGTGTAAATAAATGGGTGTCATTGTGTCTTTTTTCCTTTCCCTTTCAGATTTAGATTTGTTTGGTAGTTTGCTTTTTTTTTTCTTTCTAAGCATATACCAGAGTGTATTTGCAGTGCCGGCAACACCAAGTGTAGCTGCGTAGGGGGGGTAAAAAAAGAAGCTTTGGCCTCTCTCTTCTTTAATACTTCCCAGTAGGATTTTCAAATAAACAACAATTAAATTAATGATATTAATTATCTCTTAATCTCATTCAGGAAAAAACAAATAAAACAGAAACCCATTTTGCAAGTGTGAGCTTTATGACAAAAAGGAATTCACAGTCACCTAGTAGACAGCGATCTTGCGTTCCGAGATGTAGGAAAAGCATCCCGGTAATAGGGTCTTTAATTCTGTTACAGCATTTTATCTTCCCTCCTCTCATAAAGCTTGCACCTATAGTTGAAAATATATGACAATTGTGGTTATGGGATGTAAGAGCTACAGCTCTGCTTTTCAATAAACTGACTTTGAAGTTCTGTTTCATGCATTTTCTTTTTTTCATTTGTGCATCTGGTCATATAGAGTGGTTTACTTTTTTTGGCTGCAGACTTGGCAGATACAAAATGCAGATGTTGTTCTTCTGACTTAAGCTGCTATTTTAAGCTTTTTGGCCAGCAGCTAAAAATTTTAGGCTCGGTTGTTTATTTGCTTATCATCAAAGTGGTTTTTGTCATATAATTCATATGCAAGTATTAGCTTTCTATGTTTACTTTCAGAGTTTGAGATTAACAGTATGGTCTTTCTTCCCCCCCTCCTCTGTTTTTTTTTTTTCTTTTTAAACCAGCATGCTCTTTTGATTAATAATACAGTAGAATATGCTATGCTTCAGAGAGCTTTTATTTGCCAAAAGAAAAACTCCAGCCCACTCCCTAGCACCCAACCCATCGTGCTGCAGTGCTTTCCCTTTAAGAAAACCCTATCTCTCTCCAGATGCCTGCATCTCTTTGATACAGAAGGGTACACTAAGTTCCATCTATAAACAGAATCCACTAATTAAGAGTAATTGCTTCGGAGATTGGTACAGACTATTCAGCATCAGATGCATGTTCCTCTCAGATATCCATTAGCCTCTAATAAGATAATGCAGATGTGCCAGTCTGTTTCCTGTTTCCTTCTATTGTACCTTTATTGCCGTATATGGACCAATGGGATGGGCTGAACAATAAGTGGATGTCCTTTTGCTCCCGGAGCCCTTCTCAAAGGAATGTTTGTTATTAGATTGCTTTTTCTGTTTAGTTTCACATCACTATGCTAATAAAGGAAACATAACACTCTTTTCTTTTTTTTTTCTTTTCTTTTTTTTCCTTTTTTTTTTTTTTTACTTCTACCACGGTAAGTAGTTTATTGTTTAATTAAATCTTGTTGGATAGCCAAGGGAACAAAAATGCCAACAAGGACTGGTGGAAAATAAAGTTTCCAGCATTTTCAAGAGTTTAAAGGCAGCGTGGTGATTGTGTTACTGTTTCTGACTGATTTACACTTGGCTAGTGCTAAATCTGCTGAATTATTCAGCACTCCTCAATGCAATGCCATCAGCTAGCATAATAGGAAGCATATGCATAATCAGGGATTCCAGTACAAACTGTACATTAAATACAGTAAAGGTTCCACCAAGTATTAGATCTTGTTTTGAAAATGGCATTAGAGTATGTCTCTAAGCTGGCTAATAAATAAAGACTCTGTCAACTCCCGGGGAAAAAAAATAATATATTGTTGAAAGGCTTTGCCTGTGAAATTTCTCTGAAATTGTGTCTGGAAGAGAAGCAGCTCACCTCTGCTGCCTTGCTGCCCTCACAGCCCAGAGGTTCCTGTTTTAGGAGTTAGCCTAAGATTTAAGAGAGGAGGGAATTTTTGGCATTGGCAAGAAAATGGGAAATGATCTTAGGAGAGACTTCCTCAGTGACCCTGGAAACTTTGGGGACATTTACAGCGCAGCAAATTCCCCTGCTCTGTGCAGAGCATGTCCTTGTGTCAGCTTCTCCTGTGTTTGTGCTTTCTACCCCTAAGTGGAAAGGAAGAGCAGGCATGTTTCACTGTGGGAGAAGGGTATGAGGGTGGTGGGTTTAGCTCAAAAGTTTTACTGACACAGTTGAGGATATCTTACGAGTTTTAATCATCACTGCAGGTGGTACAGGAGTCCCCATTGACCTTTTCAGATGTGAGGGAGGAAAAAAAAAAGGCAAAAATCTTGCTTTACTTGTGAAGGTGACAGCTTAATTCCTTGGTGAGAGGAGAGGAAGAGCAATGTGGAGTAGGGGTGGTATTAACAAGAAATTTTTGTAGTTTGGAGTACTAAACAAGTATTAACAAGAAATTTTTGAAGTTTGTAAATTTTGGAGTAATGTAACCTTGGAACAGGTTGCTCAGAGAGGTGGTCCATACCCTATCCCTGGAAATATTCAAGATCAGGTTGCACAAGGCACCAAGCAACCTGATCTAGTTGAAGAATTTCCTACTTATTGCAGGGAGAAGTTGGAATAGAGGACACTTAAAGATTCCTGACAACTAAAACCATTCAAGGACTATCAGCCAGGCTTCTTGGCTTGGCTTCTTGCCTATCCAGCTGTTGATGTGTATCAAAGTGACCCTGTAACAGTGAAAAAATGGTATGAATTACGATAAAATCTCATGCAAGTGCAAAATTCAGAAGGATAAATTACATTGTAATAAAACCATATGTAAGCTGAATAGCAATATAATGAATGAGAATCAATTCATTTAATGCGCTGTAGGAGTACTGACAGGTGTGGGGGAAGTTCTCTGTAGTAAAGCCTGTGAAGAACACATGGGATATTAAAAGACAATAAGAAAAGTTGGGTTACTTGATTCAGCAAGTTTTGGAAGCTAAATGTGAAAATTTTTGGTTTTAAACTTCTGAGCTGTACAAACATCAGGAAGAGCTGTAGCAGGGAGGTACACCTGCTGCATTAACTGCAGCTGATAAATGCACTGTCTGCTCTGTGCTGGAGCTACTGTAGCTTCCTTCCCCTGTGGCCATCTGCTTTATCACTGAAGTCAAGTCAATAAAAGGCCTGTAAAAACCAAAAAAAGGAGGCATATGTTCTGTCAAAGAAGAGTCATTGGCCGCTGTTCAATGCAATGTAGTGCACAATGTGATCATCTCTTGGTGAGCCATCAAAGAAAACTTTCTGTATGATCTCTTTCCATTCTGTACTCATGGACAGTCCCTGAGGAACAGCATAATGGAAGAGGATTTTCGTCATATACTAAGTTAGACCCTCTGAAGTGCCTTGATTACAGCCATTTTCTGAAAACTTTGCAGAAATCTGTGTTGTTGATTTACATGAAAGGATGTTCAACCATTGCTAAGGTGACCCTGTGGGCAGTTTGACTTCTCCTGCTCCTTCTTGGGTTGCACCTCAACTGTGGTAGCTGGCTCTTGCCATTCTGTTTAGGGTAAGCACATTAGAACTCTGCTTAGGTGAATCTGTGTGCAGGCCAGAGGAGAGCACATTGAAGGTCCACATGACATGGAATGGATGGGGCTTGCTACTGGGCAAGTGCCACAGTCCAGAGAGGAAATACTCCCTCATCTATGAGGCATTTAGCACAGTAAGTGACAGCAAAGGGAAGTCTCTGTCTCAAAGCTGGCACCCGTTCATTGTCTTCAAGTATTTTGTGGCATGGTGCAGATTTAGCTGAGGGAAGAATGTTTTCCCTTTGGAACCATCTGTAGCCTGCGTGTCTGGAACTGATGTGCAGTGCTGGGATCTTCAGCAGTGAGTTGAGGGGTGTGATTGTGTCAGTCTGGTGATAAATGAGTGTAGCTTCACCTTTAGGGTTGTCTTTAGCACCATGGAACTGGTGCGAATGGGGACAACTGATGTTTGGCTTTGCTATGCTGCAGCAGTTTCTACTTTGTAGAGTCCTCTGCTGTGCTGGATGTGATGGAAGTGGTGGGTCCATAGTCTCTGTCAGCAGAGATGGTGACTTGAAGCCTCTCTAGAAACACAGAGCCTAAGTGAGGTTTGATTCTTTACCTGAGAAGAGTTGCTTGGAGTGTAGGTGTCTGCCCTATGAGTTTCTCATTCAGTTTCTTACATACCCTGGTCTAGGTGTTCCTGCTCTGGCAGGGTAATTGGACTCGATGATCTCTTGAGGTCCCTTCCAATCCCTGATATTCTGTGATTCTGTGATACTT
The DNA here is from genome assembly GCA_013400935.1 of Turnix velox. NCBI lineage: Eukaryota > Metazoa > Chordata > Aves > Charadriiformes > Turnicidae > Turnix > Turnix velox. Next base: position 55,513 of record VZTY01030598.1, on the reverse strand, counting down.
AAAAACATCCTGCTGGTCCTGAGGGACATTACTTAGAGTTGAATGATACATGGCTTAGAGTTTCATACCCTTTTCACTGTTTTCACTGCCATTAAAGGGAGAGAAAAGCAGAGGAGCAAATCCTGAAAGCTGATGTCTGACACATGGGATTTCCTGCCATGAAGGGCAGAAGATCTTCCCTGTTTTTTCCCCCATCCTGGAGAAGCTGCTTCTTCACTGAATACTTGTCACTTAAATACAGAAATATGTCCAGTGTTGTGGTTCTGGGAATTTTTGTAATTTGTGCTGCACTCTGCATTTTTCCAGCTAATAGAAATTCAATTTAAGGTATTATATAGTTTTACAGATTAATTCTATTTCTAAAACCCAGCATGATATAAAAGTAGGCGACCTTGTTCTATGATTCATGTAAGGATAGAATTTTGGCACTAATTTTGATCAACATCCCTGTCCTCTTTGTTACTTTGCAAGCACAGGGAGGTGCCCCTGCCCATGGCAGGGGGGTTGGAACTAGATGATCCTTAAGATTCCTTCCAAACCCAAACCATTCTATGATTCTACTTGGAGGGGGGTGTTTTTGCCAGGTCTTCTGGGATTGCTTTAGAAAATCTTAGTTCTTTCTGTAAGTTCTGTTGAGATGGGCTTTTCCCATCTCTTAAACTCCATAAAGCTTTAGCTAGATGAGACAGTCACCTGCTCATCACATTTAGTGTTAATGAGTGATGTATTTTGGCTGTTGAGGCTTCCTCAAAAGATCTTGCTGGTTTCACTGGTCTCCAGGCACGTGGTCCTTGAGCTTGGCGTGACCATTAGCTCGCTGTGCCTCCTGTTGCAGCTCCATCTCTGCATACATCTGTCTCTATTAGAATTGAAGGTATTTTGTGCACATCTTACACAGTTATCAAATACAAGCTACATTTCTGTTATCCCTAAGCAGGCAGCACTCGGCAGAAATTGCTGTCTGCAAACAGCTGGTAACCTTTGCTGCTATTCCACCCAGAGCAGAAACACTCTGCTGCTCTCTGACAGGCAAACAAATGCATCCAGGGTTGAGTTTTTTCTTTCTTTTTTTTTACTTCCCCCCCCCATCAGGCTCATTTGAATTCTTACAGCTGGTAGAGTGAGTAGTGGCAGTGAGAGTCAGTGTTGTGTTGTCACAGTTTCCCTCCTCTGCCATCGCTTTGTGACCTTGATGAGTCACTTCACCTCTGCCCATCTTTTCCCAACCCCAGTTTTTCTTGCCTTTGGTTTTAGGCTATGATTTCAAAGAACTAGGAGTAAAAATACTACATGGACTGTGGATTTAGTTATGTATCATGGACTACAGAAGATACAAAGGAATAAAATGTAGAAAGCTTGTCTGTAGCCCTGGGCTGCCCTGCGTTTCCTCTGTGATTTCTACCTGCCTTCCTTGATGGTACGTGTTGGAGGAGATGGGCAAGTCCTCGTGAAAGCTGATGCTAAGAAACTGGCTGCAGCATTCACCAGCTTTTGCCTAAAGCATTGCACAGGTACCTGCAGAAGGAGCATTCACAATATGGAGAGGTTGCAGCCTTCCCAGTATCACAGAATGATAGGGATTGGAAGGGACCTTCAGAGATCAAATAGTCCAAGCCCCTTCCTTCACTTAGAGCATAGGAATGTACCCAGGTGGGGTATGAATATCTCCAGAGAAGGAGAATTCATCACCTTTCTGGGTGGCCTATTTTAGTGCTCTGTCACCCTCAAAGAGGCTCCTCATCATATTTAGATGAGGTGTTATTTGAATTTTTTTTTTTTTTGTAATTTAGAAATTTTTTTAAGTTTCATTTTGAACCTCACTGTTTTTTGAATCAGCACATATAGAAACACTGTGTCTTTCTACTTTTTCACTATGTATGTACAGGGATAAAGAAAAGCTTAAATCCCACAGATTCCAAGTCTGAAGGATCAGAGAGGAAGGTAATAGGAAGCATGTCTTGAAGAAACAGACAATTTTACTATCTTTTGTTGTCCATAGTTGAGCATAAGGTAAATAAAGTTTTAAATGTGAAAAAAAAAACAAAGAGAAAAACCATGAATGAAACATTTAATGCACATTGAGCTTCTCATTCCTTTTAATGCTTTTGAACATCTCAAATAACACTTCATTCCATCATATTTAGATGGAATTTCCTGTGTTATAGATTGTGTCTGTTGCCCCTTGTGCTGCCACTGGTCTCTTGACACCCACCCTTTCAATGCTGATGTATGTTGGCAAGAGTCTCTTGCAGTCTTCTTCAGGCTGAACAGACACAGGTCTCTCAGCCTTTCCTCCTAAAAGAGATACTCTATTCCCTTAATCATCTTTGTAGTCCTCCAAGAGACTCTTCAGTAGTTCACTGTCCTTCTTGAACTGAGCAGAAGAGTAGCTCTCATGGTGCCAGGACACTTACTGTGGTTGCACAAGCAGTTTGTTTTGGAGAAGACCAACCATAGACACAAACAGCCATGGTGAGAACCTCCCCAGTATCGTTCCTTCTGAAACCTCTGTGGGGAAACCAAAAGCTTTTGTGTACACAGAAATATTTCAGAAGTTAGTTATTTTTGCTTTCCTATTGTATCAGTATTTCAACTAATTATTGAAAGTATCTGTTTCAGAACTGGCAGTTCCCAAAGTAGGGTTACATCTGACCAGAAATTGCTTTTGGTGTAACAATTTGGGAAACTGCATTAGTGGGTTTTCTGCTGTAAGCTTCAGTAGAGTGAGAATTTTACCCCCAAGTAACTAACAGACTGATCTTGTAGGACATTAGTGAATAAGTAACACTTAACCAAAGAAACAAAGAGATAAAAGAATTTTCTGTGCCTATGTATTAAAAATATATATTTTATAATTAATATGTTGTGTTTTTTTGTTTTTTTTTTTCTACAGATTGTTTCAGCATGCATCTGTAAAGAACATCTGTCTTCCCCTGAGCTGCACCCTGGTACCCAGAGTGAGAAAACTTTCTGTCCATGGTCTGCAGAGCTACGATGTCCTGCAAAAGGGGGCAGTAAGGAGCAGTAATGAAATACAGGATGGACCTGATCTAGTAAACTACCTTCTCATCATCACTCCATCCATCTCAAGCTGTACCTGCAGGCTTGACGACCCTCTTCATTCACACAGTGAGATATCTATTTGCTGGCCTGGAGTGATGCAACATAATATTCATACACAGTGAGGTGTTAACATGACAACCAGCAGCCGCACATGTCCAGTACCAGCTGTGAATGGACATATGACTCACTATCCAGCAGCCCCATATCCATTGCTTTTCCCTCCAGTCATCAGTGGACTGTCACTACCTTCCCTCCATGGACTCCAGAGTCACCCACCCACTAGTGGATGCAGCACCCCGTCACCTGCAAGTAAGTGCTTGATGCTGATGGCTTTCATTGACCAGTTTGCTTCAAACAAAGGCTGATCATGTTTATTCTGAAATCATCTTGAGAGCAAATTTAGTTGTTTATCTGCAATGTCTTTTGCTTGTTTTGAAGTAGAATTTGCACTTAATCTTGCATAAACATAGATATGACAGACCAAAGATGTGGAAACCAGAGGTGATCAAACCTGCTGTGGATTTTGGCATATCCTAACGTGGTGGCTGCAGAATCTTGATGTTGTGTTCAAAGACAAATTGGTTGATGTATATTCATGAGCAACCATGATTCCTTAGTAAGGAATTCTCTCAAGCTGTGGAAAAATTAATACTGCTCCCCTTTTCTTCTTGGGCAGCTTGTGAAGAGCAGCCTAGTGGACTGCAGTAGCTGCAGAATTACCTCTTGAGTCCATGGCTGGGTTCCACCTTCAGCATTCTCAAATTTCCAGAACTCAACTGAATTAGCCTGACAAGTTTGGCTCTATCATTTTATGATGAATACATATTTTCTGCTTGGTCTTAGTTTTATTTATGTTTAAATCACTCCAAACAAAACTGTCCCAGGTATAAACTCTTCAGGTGGCTTCATCTTTGCAGTGGGTGTATGATGGATTTAATGCCTGTATGAGGACCTTTGCAGATCAGTTTGTAGTGAAAGTACTTGCCTGACTAGGTTGTGGTTGCTAAATATGAGAAGATCTTGACTAAATAGAACATTTGTAGAAGTTCCCTTTGTCCTAAAGGAGAAAGATGTGTTGTAGCAGCACACCTAATACTCGTTTCAACAGAAAGCATGCAAAGTTTGAGCTACCAAACATGAAAGGGAAACCATAGTGAAGACAAAACTGAGGAGTTGTGAGGTTTCTGCTGCCTAATGCTTATCCTGGCTTTGTGTCCCATATACACCTCTCTGAAAACTGACTAGTCTTGAAGTAAAGCAATTTTTTTTTCCCCCACTTATGTGGATAGTTTTCATCCAGTCACATGTAGGAAGAGTTATAATTGGGTCAGGCTTTTATCTGTCTGGGTTTATTGCAGAGTGTTTAAATTCATTGGAGGTGAAAAACTGAACTCTTTCAGCCAGAAGTAGCTGTCAGAAAAGCTACCCTTGTTTAATTATCAGAATGCTGAATTTATCCCACAGTATTGCAAGAAATTGTTGAAGTTATTGTTATTTAGTCTGATTTTTTGTGTGTGTGTGGTACCTAATGGTTCTAAACACCAAGTGTATGTCAACAGGTTTGCAGGGTTTTTCTTTTCCATGGGGAGTTCTAGTGGAGTTAAGATTATGTTGCAGATGCATTGCTAAATGTAAAGTGATCAGGGTTCAACCTCTGAAAGGAGTAATGCTAAATATTAATTTCTAGAGATATGCACTTAAATTTCTTTTCAGATGTGGTCCCCCACAGGATGACTCTCATGTTTGTACTGCTCTGGTTTTGTACCTTTGGTGGTTTCTGTCTGTCTTGTTTTGAAACCTGTGGGCTTCACATTCTGGGCCTTGAGATTCATATCAATACAGTTCTGGAGACAAGTTCTCCAATGCACTGAGGCTGAGCTTTGGGTTATATTAAAAGAGTCTGATATTTCATGCTGGGGGGTTTTTTTTCATAATTTGTTCTTTTGTTTTGGTTTTTGTATTTATTTTGCTTTGTTTTTTACAATGAAGTCACTTATGGGCCAAGGTCAATGTAATTAATGGTGTCTGAAAAAACTCAGGCTGAGCGTCAGAAGAATAGAAACTTCTCTTGGAGAGACCTGAAGACATCCCAGTTTGCCCAAACCTTCTGTGTGCTTGAAGGTGCTATCCCATTTATCTTCCGTATTCTTTCCATTCAGGCAAAATACAATAGAAAATATTATACATAACTGCAGTGCTATGCAGATCTCTCTAATCTTTTTAATACAGCAATTCAACAGTTGTTGAAAGTTAGTTATTTAAGCCTTATTATTGTCCTGTCCTATTTTGTTCTGTCATGGCTTTATTTTAGACTTCCCTTGGTGGCAGATAACCTTATACCACATTGCACTAATTTATCTTGGTCCACAATTGGAGTAGGTGTCTCCAGCTCTGTTAAACAGACAACAGCATTTAAGAAATATTAATTTAGTGGGTACAAGGGGTTTCCAATAAGCATCCAGGTTGGAGTGATTTAGTTTCATTCAAGTTAATACTGGTGTTGCCTCCGTGACCTGTGACTTGGCTTCTGTTTTTATACCCAGATACATAGTGCAAAATGCTTAATAATTAGAGGGCTGGTCACAGTGCTGGAGAGGTCAGAAGATGAAAAAATACCACTTTTACACATACATGAACTATGCATTAACACTGAACAAGACTGTGGGCAAGAAGATCGTTACTTTTATAAGTCAGATTGATTTACCTGCTGCTGTATTACCCTGTGATGCACAGAGTCTGTGCTCCTGAGATCAGATGGCATGCAGGCTTGCCTGGTTGCATTAATAAGGAGTTGCTTCTACATTTGGGAAAAAAAAAAAAAAATTAGTTAAAATTGTTTCAGGGGATTACTGCTTAGGTCTTCTAGAAATGGCAAAGGTAGGATAAACTGAAGGTATTCCTGTACATGTGCATCATGTGTCAGCCTTCCTCAATGCAATAGAGCTCAGCCCTTTGCTGCACTGGAAGCAGCTGGGGGAAGTGAAGGTTTAACAGAAGTCCTGCTGAGTTTGACTTTTTTGTAATAGGAAAATGTCAAAATATTAGTGAAATACATGGGGAAGACTTAAATAAATTTGAGCAGAGGTTGTTATTCAACATCTTACTGAAGTGAAAACATCTTAAGTTTTTGTGAGTAGTGGTCAGGCAGGCACATACAGGTGATTCTGGCATCTGGATGGCACTGCTCTTTAGTCCTGGGAGCTTGGGGCCCTCCTTGCTATCTTTAGACCTAATGTGGGTGCCAGAGACTGGAAAAGCATCTGTGTCACTATGTGAGGATACCAGCTTCACAAGAGTTTAATTTCTTTGCACAGCACCTATTGTGGATGTAACTGCAACTTTTAATTTCTAGAAAAATAGCTAATTATAAAAATTGGTCTTTAAAAATAACCCCACAAAACTATCAGAAAACCCTAACCAAGGGAAGAACTACCTGAAATTTGAGAAGGAATGTATGTAGAAGCCATGCAGGTCATCATAGAATCACAGCATGCATTGAGTTGGAAGGGAGCTTTGTAGGCCCCTTCAGTGAGCAGGGACATCTTGCTCTAGATCAGGTTGCTCAGAGCCTCAGCAAGCCTAGCCTTGAATGTCACCAGGACATCCTGGTGGTCGGCATCCACCACCTTTCTGCATCTGGACAACCTGTTCCAGTGCCACACCACCCTCATTGTAAAAAAAACTTTGTCCCATCACCCAGTCTAACCCTGTCCTGCTGTAGTTTCAAGTCATCAGCCCTCATCCTATTGCTGCATAACCTGTTCCAGTCCCTCCCCAGCTTTCTTGTAGCCCCCTTCAGGTACTGCATCATAGTGCATCCACTGAGTTGAACACTGATGAAGAAAGTGCTCTCTGAGCTTTGGCTGCTGGAATAGCAAAGGGTACCAAAGTGTTTCCATTTCACTAGAGGATTCAGTCCAGGAAATGTGCTGCTCATTGGTGGAGCATCTTTGTAAGACTGTTTAATTTTACTTCATGAGAATTGTCAGGCTTTATTGTTATAACATCGAAGTGAAGACCCCTGTGTAACAAAGCTGAAGTCCATGGCATGGAGAGGGAAGAACTTAATCTGAGCTAATGAGTGTAATCCTCAAGTGTATCCTAGATCAAGTTAAGAGTCTGGACAGTAGCCACTGTGGGAGCTGCTAAATAATACAACACTTTGATTGGCAATTGTTCCTTTTCTGCTTGGGTTGAGCATCACTTCAAGTGTCCTGCTTTAATGGATGGATGCATTAGATGAGAGCAAGCCTGTGTTTTACTTCTAGCCCCACCTTTTGCTGCTTATGCTGCTGATTTTGTCCCTTGGACCTCATTACTCCACCTTTGTGTCCTGCAAGGGTAAAGGAGTAGGAGTAGGTTGTTAAGGGGGCAGATAATCTTGATACAAGAATGTCCTGGAATTCGTATAAAGTTAGGAAGGTTGCTTCATCCAAATATTTAAAAAAAAAAAAAAAAAAAGAATGTGTTTCATAGAGGACTGTTGGTATGTCAAGGAGAAAAATCTGTTCCAAGACCATTAATGGTATTTTAGCCAAACTTTTCCATACATTTCTGTCTTGGGTGTGTTAAAAGTGTGTTGTAAAGAATAAAGGACTTTCTGGTCAGTTTTATTTAAATCTTTTAGGTCTGAGAGAATGCTCAGAAAGTAAGATCATCTGAGGAAGTGGAAGATGTAGACAAGGAGCTAACTAAGGCTTTACTTCTGGGTAATTCTATGTAAATGCTAATTATATTTAGTAGTCAGTGTTGCATCTCAGGCTTTTCAAACACATTCAGGCCAGGCAAATTGTTGTTTTAAGTGTTGTTATCTGCTGGAATTGTTTTTCCTTCCATTACTGCTAGTTATTTACCACTGTAACTCCAACTTAAAGATTGCTTGGGTTTATTTTTTGTTTTTGCTTTTCCCTGGGAAATGGATTTTCCATTGATACCATAAAAAGAGTACAGTTAAATCCAGTGTGTTACTGGTGTAGTACTGCAAGTTATTTTTGCCAGCCCCACCCGTTACAGGAATTCATTTACTTTTCCAGTTCTGTTGTTAATCATTATATTGACACTGAAAGTCCTCCCAAAAGCACTCTTTGGCAGATTGCATTAAATATGAATAGCAGATATTCATTACGATGTGTTGCCCCCAAGAGAACTCTAAACTATCTGCACTACTCATGCACAGGCAAATACACTAATTCTCCAGCTATTCAAATTATTTTCAAATAGTTTAGTGTCTCTCTAATAAAAACAAGAATGTCTCTGTTTCCCTTAATTGCTTGGAAGGTCAAGGACTCCCACATCTCACTTCACTTCAGAAAATGAGGAATATTTCTGTTGGAGCTCCAAGTGTGGTTAATGCATGATGGATTTTCTTTCCTCAGTGCAGTTAGAAGCAAGTGTTGTCTGGAAGGGACTTAAAAAAAACCCAAAAACCAGCTCATTAGCATTCTTTGTCATTCTGGAATTGTCTAAAATAATATTGTAGTAGTTGCGTTGAATTAGGGAAAAATATATGAATCAACCTTGCTTGCTTGTGTTTTTGTGCCTTATAACTGCCTTATTTTACCTTTTTTTGAACTTTTTTGTGCCTTCTAATTTTAAATTTTACCCTTTTTTTTCTGGTTCTGTCTCCCCAGGGAGGCTTGCTAAATAGTCATTGATGCATAGCTGCAATTAGTAGATGACTTTTAGGACTGCTGTACCTATTTGGTGCATGTGTTGCACCTCTTTGTAAAGACAGAACTTTTGTTTGCATTCAGCAAGAGGAGAATAAACAGAATATAAATGTTGGATTTCTTAGCTACGGCCAGTCTTGCCTCTTGCTGGTGAGTCTGAGGAGCAATATCCAGACGATACCCTACAGATATCATTCATGACCTTGGAAACCATCATTGCTTTCCACTTCTTCCTTTTGATGATATTGTGGGGTTTTTTTCCCCGGTTGGGCTTTGAAAATTAAGCCATGTTCTATTATCATTTTGTTATTCTAGTTAATCTGAAGCTATCAAAAATTTAAACCTGTTTTTTTTTCATAGAATAGTTTGGGTTGGAAGGGACCTTAAAGATCGAGTTCCAACCCTTCTGCCATAGGCAGGGACACCTCCCACTAGATCAGGCTGCTCAGTGCCTTGTCCAGCCTGGTCTTAAACACCTCCAGAGAGGGGGCATCCACAGTCTCTCTGAGCAGCCTGTTCCAGTGTTTGACCACCCTCACTGTAAAGAATTTCTTTCTTATATCTAGCCTGATTTTGGTTGTATTAAAGCTTCTCCTTTTTATTTCTGCCACTTTCTGAAGAAGCAGGAGATCCTCTTGACTCATGCAGCTTGGAGGCTGTTGCCACAGCTCTACCCTGCTTCAGAATGTAGCGGGCAGCCTGATCATCTGCAAGAAATCAGTTGTGGGTGTGTACAGATGGGAATTTGTTTTCTGGGAGGAAGCTGAGTTTAGAAATTGTCAGCTCTGGCAGGGGAAGCAGAGCTGTAGTTCTGGCACGTGCTCCATCACAGCTCAGAGCATCCCTGACGGTGCTGCCGGAGTCTGAAGGAGCTCAGAATTTGTAAGTCTAATAGGAGCTGTCAGACAACTGCTCCTTCCCTTCTTGAAGGCCACGAAGCAGGGAAATTCCCTGCTTACCTAATGTTAGAAATACCTTTCTGCAAAGTATCATGAATGACCTTTGTTGTGGGCCAAGAGGAATGACACCCAGTAGCTGCCTGTGCTGGGGACCAAAGGGGCTGATTTTGGTCCCCAACTTCCAGGTTCTACTGGGTGGTCCTGCTGTTGTCCCCTCTCTCAGTGATGCTATGTTTGGTGTTATTTCATCCATTGCAAATGGAAATACACACTGCAAATCTATTTCTCAAAAAGAACATAATGCTGGGCTCTGGGTTTGGTGGGGTGGCTGTACCCGAATTTTGCTCATTGTCTGTTGTGTTTCCGATATGAAATGATGGGTGCAGGCTTCCAGAATTGTTGATTATATGATAGTTTGTATCACTGAAAGCAAACATAAGCTTTCATTTTGCCAGCTTTCTGTCTGAGAGCATATATTTAGCAGCTACAGTTTTCTTAAAACCTAATCGTGTTATGTTAATTACATAGAGAGTTTCCATTCAGCCACTTCACCATGGGGGGTTATGTAAGTGCCCTTTTATTGAGCTCAAATGTGCTCTTTTTTCTTTACCTCCATGCTGGCCTTGTTAACTTTCCCTCTTTATTCTTCTTGGGTTTTTAGTTTGTTTTTACTTAATCCACAGCTTTTAATTGGGAAGCTTTATTTAAAGATTTGGATAGGGCAAATTTTCATCAGGACAAATCAATTTATGGTTCTCCTCAGCTAGAATTTCTTCCCCTTCTGCCTATTTAGGGAATAGGAGGAACAAGTGTTGCTTGGACTTTTCAGCTGTATCAATGGCAACATGTTTCTCATTTAAAATGATAAATACCCACCCTCTCTGATGAGTCCTGAAAGGGCTGGGAATCCTTTTTCCCTTCCTTTGTCCTTCAGCTCTGTGTTTCCATTCTTACTGCCCAGATTAGGCTTACATCAGTAATATTCATAAATGATTTACAAAAGTAATTCCTGTGGAATAGCTTGGGACGTCAGGATTTTATGATGCTGCCAGATGCTGCTATCAAACAAAATTATCTGGTTCAAAAAACTTGGGATAAATCTAGTCAGAGAAAATTCCCCAGGGCAAACTCACCCTCTGCAAAAGTAACTATAGCTCATAAAATTGTTGGATTCTCCTTTACCATGTTTGAAATTGGACTTAATGCAACAGTTTAGCTCACGTGCAAACTTAGGTTTGGGATAAACTAACAAACAGGAAGGACTGGCCTTAAGCAACAGAAAACTCCTTTCCTTTCAAAGCACCATGCACGCTCAGAGGAAATGTCAGAGTAAATATCAGAAATGTCCAGAACTTGAGATATCTGCCCAAGATACTCAACTGTTTTGTCTAGTTAATGCATTTTTAGAAAGCATTCATCCCCTAAATATAGGTTATCTCATCTGGGTTAGGCTGCTGAGCCCCTGGGTGATGTATCTGAGCACCCTGAGGTTGGGCACTGAGCAAAGTGCCCATCATCAGCTATGTGTGTGCATTCATTCCTTCATAGTCTCTGTAGTGAGTAATGTGTGGACATCAAGGTGTGGGTTTTGTCTGGAACTTCAGGTTTTGAAGGAGGAGAAGTGCTGGAGCTGGACCAGGAATGTCTGTATGGCCATGATTTCATAATGGAGAAGACTGGACCAAGGCTTGTACCTTATTTTTCAGAAAAGCTTCTAGAAAGTCCATCTACCTGCACAAAGAAGCTTCACCAATAGAAGTTTTTTAATTACAGGGGAGGATCAAAGATTTTGTGTGTGAGTTTCATGCTATGTGGTTCAAGGCATTTGAGAAAAGGTCTAAAAGTTCTGGCTGGGACTTTTTGGGAGGACAAATGCTGAGTTCAGTCAGTGGGAGAGTTTGGTTCAGCATTTCTTGTGAGCCCAGAACAGAGTGCATGAGTAGGATCTGGAAGGTTTGTGGTATGCTGTGTTTCTAGGGAAGGCTTTGGGAGTAATAAGAGATTTTTTCAAGGGCTTGATGTGCTGCTCACTGTTAGGCAGCAAATTTGTCTAGAGCTTAAGTTTTGTCAGTGAAAGTTTGGAAGCAATAGGTGTGGACCTTCAGGTGAACCTTGGTCTTTGCTGTTTTTTGGAGCTGAAGGCCAGTCAAGTTTGATTTTTTATCAGCATTAACTTTCATGACTTTCATATGTTTGTCTGAGAGACTTGTGCTGTGGCTCATACTCACTTTTTTTAGAGAAATCTGAGCTGCAAGAAATAAAGATGGAGTGTTTTTATATTAAAAAATAGGTGAGATGGTACAGAAAGCTCAAAAAATGGCTTCCTCATGTTGTTACCTTCCTAGGGATGGATTCAGATGCCACTGTCACCTTCCTAGGGATGGATTCAGACCCCATTTTTTTTTTGTTCAGGGTCAGTTTTAAAATAGTTGAAAATTGCTTTTTAAAAAGGAAAAACCGAAAATCCTTTAAACATAGCTGTAGTAGCATCGCTTTCCTCCTCCCTCCCAGCTCCCCCTTTCTTATATGTAAACAGAAAAATTCTGTGACACTACTGAATGCTCCAGAGAAGCAGGATGTTGTCCTGCTGCCCACTATTTGCAGCCCACAGCTGGTGCTGGAGCTTCTCTTCAAGGGGTTGCAAAACCTCTGAGCTCTCACTGCCTCTGTGACTCCATTGGATGGAGGAAAAGGTCCACTCCCTTTTAGGACTGGAAGCCAAAAGCCAGAGCACTTCCCTGTCACCCTCAGGTCACCCTCAGTGGGAAATGCAGTGCAGTTTCCTATGGGCTGTGATTTTTACTGGGTTGCTGGGCAAGCAGTGGTGTTTCAGTGCTGTGGAGCTCGGCTTGGGAGAGGGGCAGTACTTGGGGGCTGCAGCAGAGCCACTGCAAATCCCCACTGTTTCTCTCCTTATCCCTTTCTTATCCTTATCCCTTCCAGCCACTGAGTGCTACTCATTTGAGGGTAAAGATCCTATAAAGAGATGCACAGATGCAAAGTCTGGAGCCCTGAAACGAGGCTTTGCTGCTGTAAATCTGCAAGATTTGGAAGAATCCACCTGTGTATCAGCATTACCTGAGCACTATCAGTAAAGACATTAGGTGGGAAACGCAACTGCATCGTGTAAACAAATGTGCTGATTATATCTTGCAGCCACATTGCAATTCCAGGCTCATTATTTGAGAAATTAAATCTGGCAGGAATCATTACAAGCGTAGAAAATAGTGATGTCATTACAAAATTAACTAGCTATAAACCCCCACAGGGTGAAATATCAATTCATAAAGGGAAAGGAAAACCAGAAAGTGAGGTGCATCTGCAGACCATCAGCCTGTTGGTACCTGCAGACCCACTTGAGATGGAACATCTGTTAGAAGCACTTGAAAAAGCAGTGGGAGAAGCCGTGCACCTTGCAAAGCACTTTGCTGGCAGTAACGCCATCTCCTCCATGGCCTATTCCTACAGAAATTGTTGCTAGTCCTCTGCAAGTCCTAGATCTTCCTGGCAGTGTTCCTCACATAGCGACAGCATGAGTAATTGTAAAAATAACAGGGACTTTTCAAAGGACTTGACAAACATTTTTATTACTTTTCGTTTATTATACCGCTGCAGTGCACGAACTGCTGTGGTTTCCAAACAAAGGAGATAGGATCTCTGTTCCAAGTAGCTTGGAATCTGGAAAAGGAAGGTGTATTAAGAGTAAGGATGTGACTTCTGGGCCAAGCTATGGAGAGGAGGAAGGGCTTGCATCCTAGAAATGCAAAAATGATTTTGGGGCTTTGGAAAAAAAAAAAAAAAGAAGACAACTGGCTGCTTAGAAACAAGGAGACTGACCTGCTCCTTGTGGAGACACGACAGTGAGAGGCTGCAGCTTATTTCACAAAACCTACATGGGCAGTCAGTGATCAATTAAGTGTCATAATTGAACTGTGGTGTCTTAACTCTGAACTGAAACAGTGAGGTTGACAGGACGTTTTTCCAAGCTTCATGGCCCATCAGAGCCCAACTAATTGGCAATTTTCTTCTGCTTAACAAAAAAGAGAAATAAAGCTAAGCCAGAGAGAGAAAGATTTCACTATTGATTAGTGGTGGTTGGTTTTGCAGAGTGACCTGCCAGACATTTGGAATGCATCAGCTGTCCTTTGCTGCTGCAGCCAAACATCTTGGAGCACAGATTGCTCTCCTCCGCTTTTATTACTTGCAGAAGAAGCAAACTCTGCCAGGATATTATTGGGAGGGATGTTTGCCATTTTAATATGCAGTTATTTGCACAATACTCGATGAAAACATATTGCAATATCTTTGATTTTTCATAATAGGTAATTGTATTTACTTGTAATAAAAAAATGTGAATCATTGCTGTAAATTATCTGCGGAGGTAAATTGAAGCATATAGCTCAGGTCACAAAAAATGCTCTCTTTTATTCAGCTCTGAGTATTATATTGGAAACACTCCCCATTTCAATTTTTTTCAGTAATCAAAAGTACTTTTACCTTGTCTTCCAAGAAAAAAAATGGAGTGTTCCATAGCTGAGGTAAAGCCTAACTGAGGCAGCCCATCACCAGAGCAAATACATGGCAAGTCACTAATGGGGCAGTTTGAACAGGGTTTTTGCCAAACCTTTGTGGCTATGAGGAAGCACTCTGCACGTGTGCTGGTGGCTAAGAGTGCTGAGAGAATCATAGAATACTTTGGGTTGGAATGGACCTTAAAGATCATCTAGTTCCAACTCCCTTGCCATAGACAGTGACACCTCCCACAACACCAGGTTGCTCAGTGCCTTGTCCAGCCTGGCCTTAAACACCTCCAGGGAGGGGGCATCCACAACCTCTCTGGGCAACCTATTCCAGTGTTTCACCACCCTCACTGTAAAGAATTTCTTTCTTATATCGAGTCTAAATTTCTTTTTTATATCTTGCCTGAATCTACCCCCTTCCAATTTACATCCGTTGTTTCTGGTCCTCCCATCCGATATCCTATTAAAAAGTCCTTCCCCTGCCTTTCTGTAGGATCCCCTCAGATACTGGTAAGTTACTATAAGGTCCCCCCTGAGCCTTCTCTTCTCCAGGCTGAACAACCCCAACTCCTTCAGCCTTTCTTCATAGGGCTGTTGCTCCAGCACATTGACCATCTTCTGGCCCTCCTCTGGACCTGCTCCAATAGCTCAATGTCCTTCTTGTGTTGAGGACTCCAGAATTGGACACAATACTCCAGCTGAGGTCTCACCAGTGCAGAGTAGAATTATACACTGGGAACCTGGAGTTTAAAAATTTAGTGAGGGATTCATAGCACTAAAACCCAGAGTGAGATGCATGCCTCTCATCAGACTCACTGAGTGCATTTTGGGGTCGAGCGGGTTTCTTCTCTTTGGAGGAAATTGTGGTTTTGGGGTCAGGGCTGCTTGAGGCTGGCAAAGAGCTATTTGGTAATGTACAATCACAAAAGGAATTAAGCACCCAAAGTCCCTTTCCTTATCTTGCAGCTTCAAGTTGCAGTCCATCTGCCCATCACTCGGGAGCTCTTCCTTTAATCTTCTTCTGTGCTTTTTTTTGCGAGTTGTCTGGTTGTGTCTGGTGTTATTTAATCGATTTCCACAGTGTTTGTGTGCTTCTGTTCTTTCATCCCATACGTATAATTACAGAAAGCATTTCTGCTGCCTCTTTTCTTACTGGAGGAGCTGCTATGTATTTATCCTCTAAGTGAAAGGGAGGCATCTTCACTGAGATGTTTTTGAGGTGAGAGGGAAGGCAGAAGCTTTTATAAGGAAGTTGAGGCTAGTTCTTGGCAGCCAAGAAAAGGAGAGAGCACAGGTTAAGAGGGAGGAAGCACCTGGAAGATGGCACAGTAGCACCTGGCTCCTGGGGCTTGGTATAAAACAACTTGTAAACTGTGGGAGGCAGTGACAAATTCAATTTCAAAGTTTCTCAGAGATGACACCTGCTGAGGGACACTCTTTGCGAGCATTGGTCATCCTGCAAGAGTGATGGAGAAGGCATTAGAGCCAGGCTGCTGAGTCACATCACCTTTATGAGCTTGATGGTAAGTGTGTGTGATGATTTGAGAAAAGATGCTGATTGTTGTCAATTGTCTATTGGTCCGGAAAGGTGGGAACCATTGACCTAGTGTATGTCTCTGAGGTCAAGAAGACTTATTTCAAAGGATTCATGCCAGGAACAGACATTGGCTTGCTAGGAGGAGCATGAAGAAAGGTTGCTGTCACAATGAAGTATCACTTCGTTGTGGACTGCTTTTTCCTTATCTTTTTCCTAAGAATGCTTATCTTGGTTGACCTGATTTCAGATGACCATGTACTACACCAGGTAGAGCAGTGCCCTGGCATATGTATTGTGGGGGAAATAGGGCTCCATTGAGTTTCCAACATTTTTATCTGTTAATCACCTTAAACAAAATAGCTCCCCAAACCATTGGGAAGCAAGAGATCACCTCTGTAGCCATGTATTGGCTTTGCAGGGAGTGAATCAGACCCTGGGTGTGTCTCTACGTGGGCATGACTGATGGCAAAAGAGTTACCCCTGGGACTTTGTCTCGATGTTCACCCGAGGGTTCTGCAGAACAACCTCAGACTGGCTACCTGTGCCAGTGGGTTTGTGTTTGAGAGCTGCATTTGAAGTAAAATAATTTTCTAGGATATTTGGCTCAGTCAGCCCCTTGCAATTTCTTTCCTGAAAAGAGTTTATTGTTTTCAGTGCAGTGTTTGTGTTGGAGGCTGGGGGAAAAAGAGAAGAAGAGCCAGGGCTGCCAGAAGGATTGCTGGTATTTCTGAGGGATGGAGGCTTCACCTGTGGCTTAGATTTGTTGTAGGTTCCCCTCTTAAGATCAGGAAATGAGTGCAGTCAGTGCTTTGTAATTAAGTGTGAGCGGAAAGTCTCTGGAGATGGCTGAAACAGATCTGTGCACTTGGAGAAGAAACAACATGACTTAACAGGTGGCTGCTGCCTGTAATGTGCTACTGAGGACTTCTTCAGCCTCGGCTGCAAACAAAATATTATCTGACTATAATAACATCGTGAACTCAAAGACCTGAACTGGTTTCATTATCAAGTGAGTGCCTGAGGGGAAATACACAGATGGAAAGGCATTCCTTTCCCTTGGTATAATGCTCCTGTGCCAGAGAATTTATGGCCAGGATGTGTCTGGCCCTTGCATGGGCACCTGCTGGAGGAAATGCGTGAAGCCATTCATTTCTTTTTCTTTTTTCTTTTTTTTTTTTTTTTACTTGCAGTCTCCAAACTACAAGCAGGGGGTTGCTGGCCCCTCTTCTTTTCTCTGCTGTGGTTCTTGTTGTCCTGCTTGGAAAATACTGGCTCCCTGATGGGTGGATTCAGGCTGTACTCTCTAGGTCAGTGTGATGTTCGACTGATGTAATCCTCTTCTTAGAAATTAATTTATCCCAAGATGTGCCGGGGGCATGATCAGAGGTGATATTCTAAATCTGTGTCATTTTTTGGATGCAGAGGCACCTTCAGCTCTCTGGAAGACTAGAACTGGAACAATCATCTCTTTCCTCTGTATTACTAACCTGTTTGCTGTATTGACTGGAGGCAGCATCTCCAAGGCAGAGCCCTGTCAGTCAGGCAGTCTGGAAGGCTGAAGGAAAAAAAAAAATTGGATATTAAGTCATCATGTAACTATTTGAGGTGCTTATATTCTTTCCAGATTCATTAGATACCCCATGGTTTCTCAATTACAGTTGTCAGGAGAAAGTAATGAAAGCCAGGTTTTTTCTAAATACGTGCCCAGAGAAGCTGATACTCTCTGGAGAGGACTCGGGTCCCTGTTTGTGTGTGTGTGCACATTTAGGCTTAGTCAAGAACACCAAAGGTGTTGAAGGAGTCACTCAGTAATGAAGTTGTGGTTCATTTCTGAATGTTTATGTTTTTGTGAGAGACTGCTGGAGAATTTATTTTGTTATTCAAACTGGCTTTTTCCTTCCTTGTTTGTGTATCACTTTGCCCCCCTCCCTTTGAACACTATGTATGGTTTCTCGGTGAAGAGTTCACAAATCTTAAAATATTACCTTTTTGTCAGTGGTGCTGATCGTAGTGCAGAGGTCCTTTTGAAACTTCATACAGATCAAATAGTTCTGTTTCTTAAAAAAAGGTCAGAAAAAAAGGCCACCAGAATCTTTCATTGTTGGCAAAACCACCTGGGTTTTTTTTCTTAGTCTGGATCATAGAAACAGTGGAAAAGGACTGATTTCATTGCAGTTATCAATTAAAAACAATCAGCCACACTCTTTCCCCGACCTTCCCCCCTCCTTCAAACAGACATCTGGCATGGAAAATATAAGCTAAGTGTTTTTCTCCATGCTATAAGCAACCAGTGTCTTCAGCAGTGGCTGCTGCAGGCAAGCTGAAGTGGCTTTGGCAGCTCTGCCTGCAGCAACTGCTTTGTTTGAAGATGTTTTCCACAGGTGTAAAAACACCAAAGTGTGGCTCAATATGAGCATGATGTACCTTGTGTCCATCACAGAATATCAGGGATTAGAAGGGACCTCAAGAGATCATCTAGTCCAATCCCCCTACCAGAGGAGGAACATTTAGACTAAGTCACACAGGAACACATCCAGGTGGGTTTTGAATGTCTCCAGAGAAGGAGACTCCACCTCTATGGTAGCATTTCTCTCATTCTGCCACCCTTTGAGCTGTGTGTGTGTGTGAGGGATCTCATCCATCTTATCCTGGGACACCCTGAGCTACAGGTGAAGTGGGAGAGCTGCAGGCACCCAGCTCCTGGCAGGATTATGCACCCAGTGAGCTATTGCTCTCATTATGTTGCACCACAATATATCATGGGTGTGAAACATCATCCTAATGATGCATTAGTGCAATACATCATCAGGGGAGTCCCACCAGTAATGTATTACATCCAAGCGTGGTGCTACTCAGTAAGAAAATCATCCTGTAGTCCTTGTGTTGTTCTGAAGCAGCACCAGCAAAGGCAGAATGTGTTGCTAAACATTGATGCAGCTTCTCAATTTCATAACTATGGTAATGGTGGGGCTGCCTTCTACTTTCCTGTTGTAGTTGCAATGAGATGTATGTGGTCTCTTTGGTTGCACTTCTCTTTGGAAGAAGCAGGAATTGATTCTTTAGATTAATGGCCAAGGAGCTTGAATAGGAAGCTGTAAATCTCCTGCTTCAGTGCCTGTTACATAATTCTTGGGGATGGGGAAAGAGTTTAGGAAAACTTAATGCCAAAATTTGTGAATTTAAGGATTTTTCTAGCATCACCCTGTTACATCTTCCTGTTTCAGTGACACACGCTAAAATAAATACATTTGAAAAAGCAGTGTTTCACAGAAATTAAACCTTTTCCATTTCCTGCATCAATTGATTTTCTTTGGCTGGCAAGTTCCTACAGCAGAGCAGACCTTCCCATGGGACTTGTCTGGAGGGGAAGATTTACTTCAGGGGGCAAGTCAATGGGATGACTTTGCTTGTGCTTCTGAATTTCATGAGGTGCTCATCACCAGAGATATGTCAGCTCCAGGGGTGGCCAGATGGAGGAACCTACTTGTTACTGGTCCATGTAATATGGTAGGACTGTACTACACCATAGGACACATTTGTAGTAAGATTGGAGGGAATATTAGCCATGGAATAGACATCTCTGAAACATATAAACACAGATAAATGCTTTCTAGAGTGATTATTTTTTTTTGATGTATCCTGTTTACAGGTGCAAGACAAGGAAACCTAAAGGGAGTCTGAGCTTCAGTGTGTTTTGGAATCCACATTTCATATTTTTGGTGCTGAAATGCAGCACTAAAGCTGTTCAAGAGAAAAAATCTCACCAGTCACAGAGGAAACTCAGCAAAACCAAGGAAGGGTTCTTGAGTAGGTTGTGCAAAATTTGATCCCATATTTCTTTACTTTGTTCGCTTGTATTACCATATAACCAGGCTGAACTCGAAGGCTTCTATAGGGTCTTCACTAGCTGCTTCTGCCTGTGTTCCTTTGTCAACAGGATACAGAAGTATGACAACACAAGTGTATTTGCAGGAGCACCTACTGAGCCCTCTGCTGTAAAATGGGAACTTTTTATTTGGCTCCAGCTCACTTCATTCACCACGTTTTTACTGTCAGGATGCGAAGCCTGCAGGGGCTGGTCTAACACAAGGAGCACTTTACTGCTCTCGCTATTTTTTTACTGGTTAAGTACTCTATGGGCTTATTTAGGCAGCAAAAGCACTACCCCAAGCCAAAAGAACTTCAGATGTAACTTTCTCAAAGCCTTATTTGGGCAAAGTATGAATGGACTTACAAGATAGTAACTAACTTATTTCTTGAGGTGGTGCTGGGTTAAGATCATCATCACAAATCACACCATCCTCAGTGTTAGAATACAAACCTACTCTTTTAAAAAGTCCTCCTGCAAGCCTGGTTCAGGCTCACAGAGGTCCTAGCTCACTTGCGAGTGGAAGAGGATGAAGTCCAGCTTGTTGTGCCAATGCAGAAGCAGCTGAAGGGGCAAAACCTCCACCTGCTCTGGAGTTCCTGCTGTGTTGAACCCAAGAGCGTGAGGTCCAGAGACTCTTCTTCCCAGTGGCAGCACTGTGGCTGGCTCACAATTGTCTTTGGTTTTAAGTTAAAATGAAGTTCATCCTTGTTGTCCATGTTAAATAAAACCCAATAAACCCATCTATGGATGCTCCCTCCTTGGAAGTGTTTAAGGCCAGGCTGGATGAGGCACTGAGCAACCTGGTCTAGTGGGAGGTGTCCCTGCTCATGTCAGGGAGGTTAGAACTAGATGATCTTTAAGGTCCCTTCCAACCGAAACCATTCTGTAATTCTAACTCCAAATCTACCCATTGAAAAATCACAAGTTTAAAGACACAGGTCATTTAATGGTCTTTACAGATTAAAAGTTTTAAGATTAAAATTGCCACTAAAGTTCCCTGCTGTTATTTGGTGGTACTTTGAAATTAAGTTCTTTCCCAGCCAGCCTGAACTCGCCTCCAACAGTAAATAGTTTTGATGAACAAACATTTTGTTGCTGTTCAGATTTATTTTTTGTTTTACTTTAAGACTGCTCAGCTCATGCCTTGGAGCCTTCTGGTTAGGGAAATGGTGCCCTGTGTCTGTGTATAGAGGGTGTGTAATAGAATCATAGAGTGGTTTGGGTTGGAAGGGACCTTAAAGATCATCTAGTTCCATCAATTAAGCATTGCTGTAAATATTGTTTGCTAAGTGAAGTGTTTCAGACAAATTTCCTCAGCTTATTGCATGGTTATATATATATTGTTGTGTTAATAGGTTGTTAAACTCTGCACATGCACTTTAAACTTTGTTCTCTTCTTTTAGAAGGTATTAACTAAATCCAAACTAGTAGTGGGACATCAATCATCTGCTGTGTGGGGTTTTTTTGACCTTCCCAGTACGTCCTGTTGCATTGCATCATACTTTGTTCTTCCGTCAGGTTGCACTGTGACTCCAACACACACCAGAAATAGAACTCAAAGTGACATGGCCAACAAAAATACCAGTTAGGACTTGTGTGGGTAGTTCCAATTCATGGCTTATTCACTGCCCATTCATGTGTTGAGGAAGAGTCTGGTAGTTTTCAATTTACTGGCTGTTAAATGAATGGGAAAAACAAAAAAAACCCCAACACCACAGCAAAGAAACTGTATGAGAGACCCTCCTTCTTTTCCTGAGTTCTCCTGCATTCCATGCTCTGGAGTTCCTGCTGGTGGTATTTGAAACCCGTAAGTTAATTTGAAGGAGAAATTTCTGCAGCTAGCAATGGAGATATTCTGGGGAAGAAAACACTGCCCCAGGGGAGGGATGATATTTGAGCAGATTTATAGTGCTCCAAGTGTGCATATGAATGAGATGATGGCCGTCAATGTGGCTTGCTGCTGTGGGGAGCTGTCAGCTTTGCTCGGGTGGAAGGAGATCCATGGAGGGAAGCAGTGGAAATGAAGGGGAAATAAAGATAAAACTGGCATTGGTTTTAAAATGGGATTTAAAAAATCTTAAAGTACATAAAGATAGGCTCTCTCTCTTCCTCTGGGGGGGAAGGGAAGAAATGCCCCACATACATTGTCATCTACACTGTTTGTCTGCTAAGTTGTTATCAGGGGATCACCATGCATAGTGGCCTCTCTGAATGCCTGAACCCCATCTACCTTTTATGTCATGGTAAAAATCACCCTGAAAAGATTGGATTGTTCCAATCTGGCAAAATTTATCTGCTTGTTTTGGTATGGATGGAAAAGTCAGCCTGGTGCAGGGTAGTGGGAGGGAGGGATTCACTGAGGACCATGACCAGACCAAGCCAAGAGATGTCCTGGTCCCACCCAGGGCCACGTGGTGGGGTTGTGCCTCACCATGAGGGTGTCATACACATTTATTAGAGGCAATACTTCATCCACAGCTCGTGTAGAGCTGTGATGGGGTTGCCACCTTGCTGCTGACTGGCTTACAGAGAGGGGAGGTGGAAGGATAGGGCAGGTTACTTACAATGTGTTCATTAATTGCTTTCTTTGACAAGGTTTGCATTTTCTTCTTGGAAAGTGGGTTTTAAGAACTGCTTTTGATACATGTTCCTTTCATCTTTCTTTCTCAGCTTGAGCAAACCTCTAGAGGCTGCTAATTGCAGTGTGTTTGCCAAGTGCTGGGCAGCACATCTTTAACCTTCCACAGAGGTTCAGCATCACTTGACAAGCCTGCTGAGGGACAGTTGTGTGTTGCTAAACCCTCTTTTGGAGGCACTTTTGTTTCTCAATATTTGTCAGTGCAGCCTGTTATCATTTTCAGTGAGCCTTTATTGAGATCATTAAGCAGAAAGTTTAAGATTAATTTCCTTTCAGGGCAAGAGAAGGAGGATAAATAACCAGTTCTGCTTGGTGTTTGTTCTTAATGACTCCAGCACAGTGTGAAAGAGTAAACAGTTTTGACAAAAGATGTAATTGATTGTTTGGGTTTGACCGATCCCTCAAAAAGGTAGCATGTCCTCATTCAGAAGATGCTCTGTAGTGTAATGAGCGTGATCCTGTTAGAAAACAAGGGTGAAGTGCCATACTGTGGCTCTGCTCAAGGCCAAGGTGACTGCTGCCAGGAGCTGTGGTGCTTCTCCAGCCCTGTCCTTTCCTTTGAGACCCCTCATGACTTTGGGGAGGCAGTTCAAAGAATCAGAGCAGTGGAAAGACAGCCTAACACATGTAAGAATAATTAAAATGTAAATTTTTTTGCCATTTTACCATCCCTAAATTGCCCCATTATTGGCCCACATCAGATAAACACCAAAGCTGGCATGACATGAAGGGATCTTGCAGCCATGAGCTCATGGTGGAGGCAGGTGGGACATGTTGCAAATGGGCAGTAGGTGTGCAAGCATGATATTCCAACCTGTGGTGGTAGGACACACTAACAACAAAGTTAACAGTGGTGTAGTTATCCACAGGCTTTCTGCATTCTCCAAATGCCACCTCTGGTTGGTTGGGAATAAAGACAAGAGCTTGAAAGAGCACCTACTGCTTGCATCCTCAGATGCCTTGTAGGCATATTCATTCTGTTCATATCATGTCTAGATCCAACCTTGACTTTTCCTGTCTCCTTTTCTTTTATAAGTTTTTCTTAATGCTTCTCTTTCATCCCCTAATATGCTGCTCTTCATGCTGATTTTCTGTGCCTCCATGATTTCCCCGTCAGAAGCAGGGGTGAGGAGCAGATCAGAGAGATGTGAAGCCATAAAGTAACTATCTGTAGAAGAGCACTGCAGGTCTGTAAAAGATATGTTCAGCAATGAAAATCAGAAGATACAGAAAGAATATATAAAAGGCCTGAAAAATGCAAGTATTTTCCAAATTTGTGCCCGAGGAGGAGATTCTGGGTGTGTAAACTTAACACTTATATAATGCTCTCATCTTTAGGAATACATGACTCAATAAAGCTGAAATCAGAGATGGACCATTCCTGTTACAGCTTTAGAATGCCAGTTGTGGTTCTCCAGGGCTTAACTCATCTTTTCCTTCCTTGTATTACAAAATCACATGTGGGGCACCTGCAAGGCACTGCAAGGAAAGACTTAACAGTTTTCTGAGCAAGGCAATGGTACCCAATAAATGTTTAGGTAAAAAGAGTAGTCTAAATAAGGATATCTATCCTTTGGGGTCTAGCTTCTTGTTAAAGGACTAAGTAATACTTTATCTTCTCATCGCTGCATACTTTGTTTTGTAGAATAATTGTGGAGCAGAGGCAGAAGCATTAGTACCATCGTGATTGAGAGTAGGAGGTGATAAGTAGTGTGTTTATAGCAAAGTCAGGGTCCTCATGGTTGAATCATATGTGCAGAGCCCACGTTGGGTGACCAAAGCTTGACTGTGTGGTTGTGGCTAGATAATTCCTCTGAATCTCTGGACCTTTCATGCCCAGGCAATGCTGGTATCTCAGCCTTGGAGGGCAAAATAAATTACAGGATTGTCATTAAAAAATTACTTAATAGTTTAAAGAAATTTTCTGGGATAGGAAGTTGAGTGTACAAGCTCCTCTAAGCTTGTTATGGATAGGGACTTAATTCTGTGGCTCAAGACTGTGTTGTTGCCTTAGCAAAGGCTTGTCAAATAGCTGTGGAAGAAGGCTTTCCCCTTTATAGATGGGACACTGCCAGTGCCCTGCTGTTTGTAGCTTCACCACTTGTGCCTGGTTAAGGTGCTTCATATCTTAATACTTCTACTTCCCTGTGCTTCCTCTTCATGCTTTCTGTTCTTTGGGTCTGGGGCCACAGAAAGTGGTTGGATAAAATGACAAGTATTAGAAGAGAGGAGATGACAAATCAATTTAGCAACTTGTGGGGTTTTCCCCTTCATTGTTGAGTTCATCCTCTTGAGCTTTTATTTCTTGTGCGTGTCTGAGATTCATCCTCTGGATGGTGTGAGATGCTTTCCATCTCTCCTCATCAAACTCAACCCTTTCTATTTGACAGTACAACAGGGCACAGATCATTGTGTGGGTTCTTCTCTGAGCTATCTCCAACTGGGCAACCTGCTTTTGAAAAAGGGGGTGTCAAAAGCTTTGCCTTTCACTAAATGCTTTGCTAATGTTATTTGCAGTCACAAGTATTAACTTTCTACTCCAGTTTCTGTATGTGAGAGGTGGTTTTCTCTGACTGGATTTGTATGGTAAGTGTGTATTTTGAACTGCTAAGCCACAAGGACTTTTAACTTCTTTTAAGTCACAGCTTTTCAAGTCTATCCTGGGTCCTCTTTGAGTGATCTATATTTTTTTATTTGTATATGTGAGAACTTGAAATGAGATGATATCAGAAGGCTGGTTATTTAAAGTTGAGCCTACTTTATCAATTATTGTGGTTTACTCTCTGGAACTGATCTGGTCTGGTGTTTGCTTACCTAGGATTGTTCCATCAGAAACCCTTGTCAGGGATATTATTAATATTACTCACTTTATCCCCCAGTTACTGACAGAATTTGAGCAACATTGGATTGAGACCAAATTCATATAAAATTGCCCTAGAAATCTCTGCTATTGCTGATAGTTTCCCATTTAAAAGTACTTTTTGGGATAGATTGGACAGCTTTTAATCTATTTTCTTCACTGTTGATTATGTCCACTGATAATTTTTAATTGAAATGTCAGTAAAACTAATTTAAATGCCTGACAGTAGTCTGAGCATATTATTTCCCCAGTAGTAATGCCAGCCATACTTGTAATGATACCCAGCTTATGTGATAAGACTTCTTTTCCTTAATACTGTGTTGATTTCTGTTAGTTATATTCCCAACCTTTAATTCTTTACTCATTGCATTGGTAACAGCTTTTGTATTATTTTGCCTGAAATCAATACCAGGTCAAGCAATCTATAAATACCTGGCTAATCCTGCTTTCCCTATAAAAACATGGGTAGAAAAATCAGCTTTTTTCACTTAGCTGTAACATTCCCTAGCAATGGGACTGGGCTATGGATAAACTTTTGAGGTCCCCTCCAGTCCCTAATATTCTGTGATTCTGCTGCACTGTTCCTGCAGAGAAAGTTCTAACCTGTGTCCTGCTTCATGCTCACCTTGCAGACTAGCTCTGAGAAGTGTGTAAATCATCAGGACAGCTGTGGAAAGTAAAATGATCATAAAAACAATAAATTAATTCTTTTACTCCATCTCTAGTAGCAGTGATGGAAACAGAATACATAACCTGATAATAATCCATGCAACACTGGTTGGAGAGCAGCAGGTACGAGTCATGTAGCCTTGTCCACTGGCTGCTTAATGGCTGGGGAGCTGCTGGCTCCAGGGAGCAGACAGCAAAACTAGGATGAAACTAGGTGAAGCAGGAACAAGCTCACTTGTACATGGGTAGAAGTAAAGCAATTTCCATGACGGAAGAGGAAAGAGATGGGGAAAAATAGTGGGCTTTGATGCAAGAACATTTCTGCATTTGGCTTGAAAAAAATTAATGCAGCACTTGACACGTTCTTTTAAGTTGATTGGGAATTTGTCCTCCTCCTTATTTTGAGAGCAGTTCTGAACTGGGCCATAATTGTCAAAGTGAAAAAAAGGTAAATCCTGCTGTCTTGACTATTATGGCTTAAAGCACTTTTTCAATTAAATTATCATTAGGGTTACATCATGAAAGGTATCAACATAATCCACTTAAGTGTATCTTATAAGGCTCTTTAGTACCAAGAAAAATCTCCTCTCTTTCAGGTACCAAAGTTACAGGAATTAATCAATCATGGACTCGAGGGGAAAATTGAGCCTTGATGTAACTCAGTAGTAGGGCATTCATTTGTATCACGCCTTGGCGTGTAGCTTTGTCTGTGCTGGGGTTTTATATTTATATTATCACAGGACTTTTGTGCAGCTCTTGCATCAGGCTATTAGAGCAAGCACAATAAGTGCTCTGTACACCAGTGTTCTCTGCTGCTTTGGGTTTTGTTTGATGTCGTGTTGTTACTTTACCTGGGGACTGTTTTTGCCTGGAGGAAACGGCTGAGAAAAGAGACGTGTTTGAAAAGGCAGGAATCAAAGTACTCAGGAGCTTGGTGAATAATTACAAGTTAACTCACTTGTCACAGGCAGACAGTATTTGTTGCACGCTGTTGAAAACTTTATCTGATGTAATACTAATTTTCCTGAGACATCTGTGGGACAGTCAGTCCTGATGTATCTTGTCTGGTAACCTCAAATGCATGTGTTTTCATTTTCTCAAGACTTCAGTGTGGTCAGGCTCGTAAATGTCTCCATCATGCATCTGTGGAGTTAAGGCACAGGGAGACTTAGAGTAAAGAAGTTGCCATTCATGCAGAGTCTGGAAGGCATTCCTGCCTAGTTTTCTCACTAGGAGAGAAATTGGGATCTTCATGAGGGTCTCACTCAGCAATATTGAGGTTTACAGTCATGTGATGGAATAGACTTTATTTTTCTTGTTTGGTTTTGGGTTTTTTTTTTTCTTTTAGGTTTGTTTTTCTTCTCATGCTCCACCTCCTTGTCAATAAGAGAGGGGTGCCTCTGTTTCTCACTGGGAGAGAAGTTGGAAGCTTCATGAGGGTCTCACTCAGCAATACTGAGGTTTACAGTCTTGTGAAGGAGTAGACTTTATTTTTCTTGTTTGGTTTTGGGTTTTTTTTTTTCTTTTAGGTTTGTTTTTCTTCTCTTGCTCCACCCTCTAGTCAATAAGAGACCACTCACTGGATGAGGAGAGTGCCTCTTTCTCACTGGGAGAGAAGATGGGGGCTTCATGAAGGTCTTACTCAGCAATACTGAGGTTTGCAGTCTTGTGAAGGAATAGACTTTATTTTTCTTGGGAGTTTTTTTGTGGCTTTTTTGTTTGTTTCTTTCTTGGGTGTTTTTTATTTTTTGGTTTTTTTGTGGTTTTTTTTTTTTCCTTTTAGCTTTGTTTTTCTTCTCTTGCTTGACCTCCTTGTCAATAAGAGAGCACTTCTGGATGGGGGGAAGCACTGCCCAGCACTGGAGGCTTCTCCATCACCTGACACCAAATTTCCCAGGTTGGGTTGGGATCTGTTGCCACTTCCATTTAATGTTTCAGGTAGCATGAGCATGTCTGAGGTACAGGGATCTGAGCACATCTATAGGAGGCAAATATTTCTGTATTTGTTCCTTCTGTGTGAAGCTTTCCCTCTCAATTGAAGAGACTTTGGGTAGACCTTATCTTCGTATACAGTTCAGTCTGGTATATTTTGGTTCTTCCTGCATCACTTCTCAGCATGGCAAGCTGCACATGACAGCCAAAACAAATCAAAACCTCTATGATTTCCTGATGCAAAGTAAAATTTCCAGTTTTAGCAAACAGATGTTTAATCAGGATGCATGATGCAATCATGAGAGACAAAAGCAAGCATTTTATCTTAGAAAATGTGTGTTACTGGTTGTAACCTAGAGGTAGGATAATTCTGCTAGTCCCACAGGGAGATAGAAAGTAAAATTTGAAAAAAGCAAAGCCAAAATAACAAATCAGCAAATTTTCAGTTGTTGGAGCACATAGTCTATTGTGTGAGAGCAGGTTTTGCCTTAAAACAAGCCCTATTTTCCTAGAATCATGGAATGGTTTGGGTTGGAAAGGGAGCTTAAAGATCATCGAGTTCCATCCCCCCTGCTATGGGCAGAGACACCTCCTACTAGACCAGGTAGCATTTTGAGTGAATGTTTAAAACCACAGATTTGTAACTTAAAAGATTTTGAGCTAAATGTCTGCCAAACAATATCTACCTTTCAGAAGTAACAGATATTCTTTAAATTTATCAAGAATCTTCACCCTCCATGAGGTCTGAGTTGCTGTTATGGTGTACTCCGTGTTCAGAAGGAGCTGCAGCTCCCTGTTCTGTCTCTTTGTGATCTCTTGCAATCTTTTTCATCTGCTGCTTCAGACTCTGTAGCACTTTCTGTCCATCTAAATCTTTCTCAGCAACATCACTTGAATTTGTATTTTCCTCGTTCTTTAAATGGTGTAAAATATTTTGCTTATTTGCACGACTTACTAATAAGGCAGGGTACTAACAAAGAGCTGGAGCAACTGCCTTATGAAGACAGGCTGAAGGAGTTAGGGTTGTTCAGCCTGGAGAAGAGAAGGCTCAGGGGGGACCTCATAGTAACTTATCAATACCTGAAGGGGGCTACAGAAAGGCTGGGGTAGGACTTTTAAATAGGATATCTGATAGAAGGACTAGAAATAATGGATGTAAACTGGAAGAGGGGAGATTCAGGCTAGATAGAGGAGAGAAGTTCTTTACGGCGAGGGCAATGAAACACTGGAAGAGGTTGCCCAGAAAGGTTGTGGATGCCCCTCTCTGGAAGTGTTTAAGGCCAGGTTGGACAAGGCTCTGAGCAGCCTGATCTAATGGGAGGTGTCCCTACCCATGGCAGGGAGGTTGTAAAATCTTGAAGGTCCTTTCCAACCCAGACTATTCTATGATTCTCTGTGTTTGTGTGGGCAGGAGTGCTGTATGTGTGGAATTATCCCATCCAAGCTTCTGATGGAGATGAGCAGGACACCATCAGCATTGGGCTAAATTTGGCGGTGTATTTATGTCTCAAAAACGTGCTGGTCTTTTCTGAAGCTTCATTTGGAGCCTGTCGCTGATGTCTGATGCAAGGTGGTCTCTGGAGAAGGCTGGCATCCTGGAGTGAAGAGATGGAGGCAAGAGATCTTCTAAATCTGCTGTTGCTTAGAGTCTCTGCCTTTGATACTGTCTCCAGAGACTGCACTGATCTTTTCAGTCAACAGCCTACATCCTCGCTGTGGCTTTCATGGGAGATTCCTTTAAGGCATTTTGTACTGACAAGGTTATTTTTTCTCCCTGCACGTGCAGTAGAATTTTGCAGAAACCTTCAAAGAAAAGGTTTTTTTCCACACTGAACCATGTTCACAGTTGACTGGGTTCTTTGTAAAATCACCAAGAAATAAATTATATTAGTGGCTTAATTAAGAGTAGGTGAAGATTTAAGATAGCTGTTGTTTTTCCTTTAAAATTACACAGGGTGTTTTTTCAAATGTGTCTGTATATGTTGAGAAGTAAAAGCTAGTAGATATGCCTCTTTGCTGAACACAACCCCTGGTGAGTACTGGAATGAGGCTTTTGATTTGTGTATTAACAGAATGTGTGTGTTCCTCAGAACTGCTGTCTTTGCAAGCTTCTGCCTTTACTTATGGATGAGGTCCAATAAAGCTTTTTTTTTTAAAAGAAAAAAACCTTTAAAATTCTACTTTGTTGCAAGCCTGGGAAAAAGCTGCTGTGTTTTTCCCTGACTTTTTGCCAGAAAGGTTTGCTTTCACAAAAAAACAGGCAAGACAAAGATGTGAGAAATTTTTATTGACTGGCTTTTTTCTCCTTAGGAGAAAGACTTGCAGCACCTTGGTCAGGTGGAGAATTGTGTTCTTTTAAAGAAAATCTCTGTGGTTTTGCCAGAAGTAAAACTGGCTTGTGGTTTCCTTGAAAATTTTTTTTCCTTGGGTTTAGTTTGAACACCTAGTAGAGGTGACTGCTCTGAAGAGCAACTTTGTTAATTTTCTTTGGTAAAAAACTAGGGATTTTTTCTTTTAGAGTAGACTATAAGCTGGACATCTATGTAGCACATGTCCAGGGAGGACTGCTGGTTGAGCTGTAGGCACAAAGGACAAGAGAGAACTGAAATACCCAGCATTATGGCTGCTCTTTGGTGATGACATTCCAGTTCTGTCCACAGCAAAGCCAGATCTCCTGGCATTTCCATGGGGAAGATTGAAGTTTGAATGGGAAGAGGAACTGAAGTAGGCTGCAGTACTTCATCCCTGCTACAGGAATTATCTCTGAAGTAGGATGTGCTTGTTTCCAGGCTCTGTAGTCATTAAATATTCAAAACAGGGGATTAGGGATATCAGGAAAGTGCAGACAGATCCCTCTAATGATAGTATGGCTGTCAGCATGCCAATAAGATCCAGAGAGAAATTGCTGGGCTGTGCAGATCTGTGATACTGTTGTCTTCTAGTGCCGTTATAAAGACTTGTGTTAATTGAACAAATCTCTTTTGATGCTGTTTGATTCCCCCTGTTACGTGTAAGACCCTATAATGACTGTTCTAATGTGCTAATTAAATTTATTTATTGATCTACTTTCTATTTAGTGAAGACAATCCAAACAAGAAGAAGCTGTTGCATGTATCGAGGAGGCACGTGGTGTGGCATTGCCCGTGCTTTGGTCCATCAGTGCTAGTGGAGAACCTGCTCTGCCTGAGGTTTAGTTTCATCACAGCTCAGAGAAGTAATGCAGATGAGTACATTAATCTCCTTAACTATTCAGAAATGAAAGATCATGTACAATAACTTATTATTTATTGCTCTTCCAACATGTCTGTTCCATAAGATTCGCCATTAAAATTAAAATATAGAGGCTGTAACGGCTAGTTGGAGAGTCTATAGCTTTACTGTTCAGAGCCACAGCATTTCTCACTGTCATTTTCAGCAGGTTTCTTGCCACACTGGTGTCCCCCACTGGTGGGGTGGCAGAGGGTTGGCTGAGATGAGAAGAAGACAAGGGACAGGGCTGGGCAGCCACAACCAGGTACAGTGCCGTGCACTGTCACTGAGCCTCTGACAGCCAAAAAACCCAGCACGTGGAGTTCATTCTCACTGCTCAGTAGCTCTATTGGCACAGATTAGAAAGGTTATTTTGCTGCATAAATAAATTCTCTTCTTATTTTATTTTTTTCCCTAGTAAACAACTGAAGAAATGCCATTTATTTTTGTGACCTTGCAGAGGGATTGCTGAGGCTACCGCTTTGTGCGTAGGCACTTTAATGGCTCCGTGCCTCCAGGAGGCTTTTGTGCATAATAAACTTTTACTAGGAGTGGGACAATAACAACTATTCATTGTGTGGCATAACTTCATTTTCATGTTTATTACAGATTTAGCCTTAATCTTTCATTATGTACTTAAGCAAAATTATCCTTAAGGTTCTTGGAAGCAAACCAAGAAGCTAAAGGTAGAGCCTGTGTGAGAGTCTCTGCCCATGCTGTGCTGTAACGTAACTCTCCTGACTATGGATTGATTTATTTCACTGCACATGAATGTGCCAAATCCTATCAAGCCACACTGCTTGAAATGCCATATGAACACACAGCCCCTGCTTTTAGAGTTCAGCAGTTAATCGGAGGAGACGGAGGGACAGGAAGAGCGGAGGTAATGGAGAAGGGAAGGTGGGGATTAGGTTTCCCTGCCCAGGTTAACGTGTGGAGTTTGTGGCAGAGCTGGAAACTAAACCCAGGCATCCTGAGCTCTGCTCTGAGGCCACCAACCCCATGCAGGACTTGGCAGCACCCCTATTTGAGTGGCACAGGACCCCAAGAGGGCTCTGTTTGGGCACCGTATTGGCAGCAGGGCCAGCTCTGAGATCAATCTGGGCTGGTCATAGCTTTTTCCAGTCCAGCCTTGAAGAGGGGGGACATTTGCAAGAGTGCTTCTGGGTGACCTGGCCTCCTCCTGAAAACTTCTTCCCCTGTGTTCAGCCAGAGCATCTCTCTGTGGAAGGATGGCTGCTCCCACTCTGACATCTCTCCTTGCCACCTCTCCCTTCTCACAAAGGAATCATAATAAAACATGCCAATTATTTAATAGGTTGCTGATAGTGGTGGCCAAAACTAGATCTGGGGTTGAATGGCCAGAGATACTTTCAGCAGGTATTTGGAAAGTAAAGTGTAGTGTGGGGGATTTGAAAGAAATCTTGTGTTTTTTCCAAAGTTTTGGAGTTAACAGTTGTGGAGAATGAATACTTTTTGCACTGTCAGGCCATTGCTATCTTATTTTTCCTCAGAAATACCACTTCTTTAAATTGCAAAAACCTTAGTATTGTGTAACATGCTTTTCACCTGTTGGCTGTGGTTTTGCTGGCATTAAACAAACTAGGTATTAATACTGCTGATGTTTATATGTAGCTTTGGCTTTGTATATAGATCTCTGTATCACTCTTGAGCTGCCCTTTTATTCCAAATGGCTTTGAAATCCAATTTATTTTTAATTACAACACATATATAAATCCAAGATTAAGGATAAAGATTTTCATTGTTCTCTTTGCTTTTTTTTTTAAATGAGATTTGTGGGTAGTCAGCACTGTTCAGGGTTTTGTCTCTGATGTTTCCCTTCTTTTGGTATATAATAGCTTGTCTATCAGATAAAGAGCTTTAAAACTATTCTGTTGGGGGTTTTTTTGTTTCTTTTTTTTTTTTTAAGCTGGCTGTTGAAGGTATGTGCCCAGAGGGGCCAGGTTATACAGAGGTTGCATGTCATCCCTGCTCTCTGTGCAGTGAGAAAAGTTGGCATTTAAGCCTCAGACCATGTGTCCCCTTGGCATCAAGGCGAGTGTAGGACTGACATGAGCTTCATGAGCAGAGACCCCTCCCCAACCACACACTGCCAGGGCTTTGAGTCCATCCTCAGCCACCAAGGCAAAATAAAAATATTAAACTCTCACTTAGCCATGGTAAGAAGGTGACATGTGGCCTGGCCTTGTGTTGTTTCACCAGTGAAACCTTTTGCTGTTTAAATTTAGTTGTGAATAATCTGGCAAGGGTTTTGGGGAAAAAAAAAATCAACCCAAGAAACCAGTGAGAGGCTGATAGCCTCTATGTTACCTGAAATCAGATATTTCACCTCTCTGTCACACTCTTGCTCCAGGAATGGGACTTAACAATCCCTGAGCAGCTCCAAGAGCTGAACCAGGGAGAGCATTGCAGGAGCTGACTCAGCCAGTGGGATCGATGGGAGGCTTTTCAGTGCTTACTGGGGTGTGGGCTAGGTCACTGCTGCTGTACTGGGGTTAGAAGTGGTACAGGGTCTGGCCCCAAAGTTACATACACATGTGAGTTTGCATCTGCTGACCTCTGACCTGAGGAGAAATGACACCAGTGTTGGCTTGGAGTGTCAGCAGTACAGCAGTGCAAGAGATCAGAACCACTGGGTCTTGTCTTCTCTTGCCCTGACCCAAGCACAGGGACTCTCCATTTCCCTTCTTTACCTTCCTCAGATGTCTCTCAGATGGACAAGGCACTGAGCAGCCTCATCTAGTGGGAGGTGTCCCTGCCTATGGCAGGGGATTTGGAACTTGATGATCTTTAAGGTCCCTTCCAAACTATTCTATGATTCTCTGCTGCTCCCCAGGCCATTGTGTGGCTTAAGAGGGCAGGGAGGGATGCTGAGTGCTCTGTATCTCCCTGGAGCACTTGCTCCTCACCTCTTCCTTCAGTGATGGGAGCAGGAAGCACCACAAGCTTGGATCTCTCTCTACTGTTGAGCTGCATGCCTTGGGCACAGCTTCATTACTTGTACACCTGGGGTGTTTCACTGCATCTGAGGCTGGAGTAAGGAGCGAGCAAGGTCTGTCTGTGTGTGTGTGACTTCCATCCATGCTTTCCCTTCATTTTCCCTTGCCCACTGTGAGTGTGTAATGAGAAAGCTGTTGTTAAACACCTGCTTCCTGGGCAAAACAGTAAACAAACCATTTGATCCAAGAGCGGGCACTGATGGAGTTGGCCAACAAGAGAGTCACCAAGGCTATGGGAGCCAGGTCGTTCTCAGATGGCTGAATGTGAGACTCCTCCAAATCTGTGTCCCCTGCCTGTGCCAGTGTTTGTTCCCTTTCTGATTAGGAGGGCACTGAATGAATCAGACAGTGCTGTGTGTGTGATTTCTTGCTGCCAGACGGCCGCTTGTTGCTGCAGAGCTGGCATGGAGAGCAGCTGCAGGTCACGTTGGTTTCTGGGCTGCCCTGAGCCCTGCAGCTGCTAAAAATAAACATTTTGCACAGGTGGAGGCTTTGGACAAGCTTGTGGTTTGGCTTAACTTGCAAAGTTTTGGGATCTTTTCTGAGGTATGTAAATCTCATTAGAAATATTTGGCACAGCAAGTCAATGCCAGAGAATAAAGGGATTCCACCTGAGGAGCTGGAGCAGCTCTGAGGGTCTTTTGGCACAACCTCAGCCACCTGAACACAAGGGTGTCTCCCATATTGCTGTGTTTTCCAAGGTTTCAGTCATCCTGTTGAAGCACTGGCTCCTTCTAAGAACCCTTTGTCAGGGTTATACTTGGTCAGTCTTATTGATGGATTGGTGACCCCCCTCTATTGGGATATTTGCCTGGTACTCACAGCCCTGGTGTGGGAATCCTTGGCCATTGCAATGATATTAGGGCCAGGAGAGCCACTGAATGCAGGAAATATTTCAGTGGATCAGGGAAATGGAGCAGCTGTAGGTAGAAGTTGGATGTAGAAGGATCATCTCAGAGAGGAAAGTTGCACTGAAGGTTAGAAGAGAATCCAAGCTGAACACAGAGGAGAAAACAAATGGGGCCCACCTAATTTAACCTGTACTTTAGGTACCTGTGATGCAGCCCTTGTAAAATAGCACTCGAGTTCCCTGTGCTGGAAACAGTAAAGATGCTTTTGAAACTTCCCAAATGGAAGTGCCATTAGGCAGCTGATTTTTGAGCAGGAGTTAAAAGAGTTATAGTTATGTGTAATATTCCCATGCAAGAGAATCCCTCTCAGTCTGCTGGACTGGATCTCACTTGCTGCTGTCTGGCAGGGAGATGATCCATGAGCCTTGCAGTGACCAGAAACAGAAGGATGAGGAATGGTTTGCCTTGTTCCCACCACATAGCCAACAACTCCTCATCCAGAGACACCTTTGGATATTGCAGTCCTGTGTGTCCCTTGGGGCTCACTCCAGCCCTGGGGCTTCTCCTGCACTTACACAAGTTGCAGAGACCTCAGAGTTCATACCATTTCAATAAAAGTCTGTTGGGTGAATATCCAAGATAAACCTCTCAGGATGATGGCAGCTAGCATAGATAAGATATGATTTTAAAAGTTCCTGAGGTGATACATACTTTTAAATAAATAAATAGGAGGGGTACAGAAACGTTAACATCCTTTCAGTACTGGGGATCCAACAAAATTCAATTACAAGTTAAAACCCAAGAAACTAATTAAAGAAATCCTTATTTTGTCTTGTCACAGTAAAAGGAATTTAAGAAGCCATCCACCTTTAAAAGGCAGGCTTAAAGAAAGTGACATCTAGGAACGTGGATTTGATTAATTTGTGTTTGTGAAATGGGACATTCAGTGTGAGATTTAATGACCACTTAAGAAGAAGAAAGAAATTATTGTTATAAATACTTATTAATTTATTTCCTTCTGTTATGGCTTTGTTTGTCGAAAAAAGGATTTTTCTCCTCGCTACCTGACTGCACAGTGAATTTCATTGTTCAGTAATCCAGTCCAGCTGTTCCAGCTGTTAAATATTCAAGCAAATAGTGGGTGTTTTTCTTAACAATTCATTTGTATCTGGTTACCTTCTTCCAGTGCAGATTAGCTACCGAATAACCAGGAGCTGGAATAAGAGCTTGTAATTTTAGATGCTTCCATATGTACTTGGCTTAACACATTATTTTTCCTCAGAAGATTGTACTTGCAGGTATTTTACATGAATATTTTTCTAAAGCCTTAACTTCTTGGTATTTCTTAGGTTTCAGTTCTCATCCCTGCTTTCAGCTGCTATCTAATTGACACCACTTGCTTTCTGTTTCTGTTGGGTTTTTTTCCTAGATTTTTATAAAATAGTATAACTTACTAATTTAGGGAAATACTTAAATAGTGATGGATTTAGATTTTTGTTTAGGAAATCATGTGAATAGTGTGTTTAAAGCCTGAGGATTGAAATAGTTTGACTTCTTTTTAAGTTACATTATATACTCAACCCAAAGCAGTGAAAGATTTAGTGTGTGTTTAGTTATCTCTCTCATTAGTAGCACAAAATATTTGATTGAGGAGTTCCCATTTCTAACAGCTCCAGGAGGGCTGTGCTGCTGCTTGGTGTCTTCTTTCCCTGGCTATTTTGGTGTGTTTGGGTGGTGTTCCCATGGCCAGCACTGAGATCTGCTTCACTTCATGCCATAGCCAGCAACCCAGAGAGTCCTGGGGGGGGCTGTGTGCCAGGGAATGCTTTTCTCTGAGTCCTGGCTCTAAAAATCTTGCCCAATTTAAAAAAAATAAATATTTGCTTCTCTTCTGTATATCTACATATATATATCTACCTATCTCTATCTATATGTGCAAACTTAGTCCTCAGACAGTGCAGTGGTATTGAGGTGACTGTAACTCTCAAGGACCTGAATTACTAAAAAATTTCGTTTTGCTTTAAGCAGAGTTACTTGGTAATTCAGGTTTCATTCAGAGAATGCTGTCATTTGGAGACAGGAAAAAAACCTTGTCTTTTCTGAGCTAGGAATTTTTTCTTTTCAGATTAGAATTGAATGTTAGGAGGGAAGGCTACACACCCTTCACAAAGGAGGTATTTTTCACAGATCTGTTGGAGGAAAGGCACAAAAACTTGACTTTTTCTCCTGCATTCCTTGCTACTTTGTGATTGCTGTAGTATGACCTGTCTTGTTGTAGGCCTGAGTTAAATCAATGATTTTTAGCAGATGTTTTCTTGCAGGGTGCTCAATACATAAAACATTTTCATTTTTGTTTAACTCCTGCTGAAATTAATTAAACCTTTAAATATTCATTAGCTAAAAAGCAGACCATAAGAACTTTGTGCTTATTAATGCAGAGGTGGGGATATTTGACTTATCAGCAGAAATAAAAAAAATACTTTTCTTTTTAATAATATTTTTTTAAAAATAAAGGTGATTACTCTTTTTAATGTTTAAAAAAAATCCTGTAGTTTCATACCTGGCTGCTAAAATTATTTCTTATAGAAAACCTTTTCTGCAACTACACACTCAGTACCCAGATGAAGCTGTGTCTTTTGATGTTCTCTTTAATACTGTGCATTCAGAAAGATCTTTCTGCAGCAACTGCAGCTCATGACCCTACTGAGCAAATCCAACAAGGCTCTAAGTCTCTAAGAACATGCATTTTCATAGGAATTCATGCCAGCAGAGCCCTACAGCAGTATGATGGAGGTGTCCCTCAGCTCCAGCAATGGGATGTGTAAATAATATACTTTGATTCCAGCCTTATGAGAGGCTGGTGTCCCTCTTCTCCTTATGGTTCTCCTCTCTGGGTGTGGGACATCAGAGTCTGTACCCCTGCCCCACATCTCCTTCCCTTCATCCTGCTGTCTTTGTTGCCACCACCAGCTTTTTCTGAACAGCAGACAGATTGCTGAGAGGGCATCATGCATCTTTTTGCCCAGCACACCTTATGGCTGGTGGCATGGAAGTTTTGCTTAGCACAAGGATTGCTTCTCATTTCTTTGGAGTTCAGGGAAGAAAGTTCTCTTTTGGTGGGACTGTTTTGAATCAGAGGTCATGCAAAATACCTGCCAGTGAGATTTACATTATGTATATAGTAAGGCTATAGAATTATCTTCAGATCTGAGCTTTGTCTTGCATCAAGAGTGGGAAGGAAAAGAGTTCCTAGCATAATTACCTAAGTAATAGACTTCATACAGCCAGAAGAAGCAAAGAGCAAATACTTCCTTGGCTGTCTGTGACAGGGTGGTATGGGAAATATATGGTGATGTGAGTGTGTAAGAAAGGCTGCAGTGGCTCAGACTGAGGGTCTGTCTGGCTCCACAATCTGTCTTCTGCTCTGACCGCAGGCAGACACCTAGGAAAGAACAAGAACAAGAGGAATAGGTTTGTCTGTGATCCAAATTTAAGTGCTGGAAAATTACCTCTGACATTAAACACAGGGTTGGATTTCAGATGCTTGGAGAAGTCCCTCTGGGTACTGGAAGGGACGGGGTGTGTGGTGGGTGCCTTCCCAGCATTCGTTCTCCTCAGGTCTTTCTAAAGTGGTCGCACTAGGAAATTACTTTCTTTTTTTTTTAACCAGAAATTCCCATTGATGCTTAGCAGAATGTTTTTGAGGTACTGCTGACAGTCGTGCTGGAAACAGCAATGTCAACTGCTCCCTGCTTTCAAAAGCCATTTTGTTCTCCTCACTGATTAAATTTGCTTGGAGTGGGTTTAATTAAGGTGGTGTTGAAAACCATCACTGGAGCCAGGGGCTGGTGTGTGCTGGGCTTACAGCAATAGTTCAGCAGAATTAAAATGAGAGAGCTTTGCCTGCTTTCTTATTTGGCTCACTTGTTGAGAAAGGATTACTGGGGCCTCGGTATTTATGGGGTAATTTGTATTATTGGTGGTGACCCTGGCAGATTTCAAAGCTTTTTTGATTTACTTTGTAACAAGCGTGCCTTATTCCTTTCAGGTAGGTGTACAAATGGAAGGGAAGGCTGCTGGATAAATAGAAAAACAATGAAAGAAAGGGATTGCTTGGTAGCTTTTGTATTGTAATAGAAAATATTAGAAAAGTTTCCAGTGCAGATGAGCTGTTTCCAGATGTGGATAAATATTTCTACATTCCAGAGCAGCAGAGCTGTGGGTTGACCCCTGGCTCTATCAACGGGCTGAATCAGCACCACAGATCCCCAAAGCTTGTGCTTTCTGAATAATGTCCAACCCGACAGTACTACTGGGTAAGCTTCCACCTTCCCTTTGGCCCTGTTTAATCTTTATGAATTACCTGAAAAATAGAATAATTTAAAATACCAAAATATTTTTTTTTCATGCTAAAGTCTGGAAGGCCATTTTTGTCTGTGCTGTTAAATCCATTAAGGCTGCTGGAGCTGCCACAGCTGGGAAGCAGAGTATATAGCCTTGTGTGTGCTCTCAAATGGCAAAGGCATTTGGAAATTTAGACATTTGATTTCCTCTGTGCTTGAAGGTGTCAGTCAGCCCTGTATTTTTAAGTCAGGTGTGCATATGCAGGCACAATGGGTTCCTTTGGGCAGAAAGTACATCTCCATAAGGTACTGGAGGTAAAAATGAGCATGGGCTGCAGGTCACGCTAGATCTTTCTGATCTGTTGGCACGTGGTATGTAAAAGAGAAGGACAAACAAATTCAGCAGATGACAGGGTTGTTGAGGGATCTCTTCTCTCATCTTGCTCTGTGCTGGCTGCAGCTGCTGATGCTGCAGGGCCCTTCCTGTAACCCTGTCCAGTCTGGCATCTCATGGAGAACAGCCCCTGGTTTTGTTGGCTGGGTGAGTGAAGTCAGCCTACAGAGGTGTCCTGGGTGCATCAGGACAGGACATAGAAAGCAGGACCACAGGTAGTGAGGTGAAGGTCTGGAGAGTGGAAAACTCCTCAAGCTGCCCCCACAAAGTACTTTTTTTACAAAATCCAGAGCACAGTCCTGTATGCCTCTTGTATTTCATTTGGTAGGAAGGTTGCCTGTCCTTCTGTGGGACCACAGGTGACAATCCTGGGCTCAGTTGCCATCTCTGTGGACCCACATGGTTCCTGTGGAAGCATAGCTGCTCCACAAACTGTTGTTGAACAGGTTTTGCTGAAGGTTTTTGTGTGTGTGTGTCGTTGCTACTTCAACACTGCAGGAAATGTGTGCTGGGCTTTGAGCTGGTGTGGAAACACAAGAGCAAAAGAATGCTGAGTTACTGGCCAGTTACCATTCAAACAAAAACATGTTATGAAATATAAAGCTGTCATCTCACTGGAACAGGGACGGGCTGTGTTAGCAGTGTTACTGGAAATGTGGAGATGTACACATGCATTTCTTTGTTGGTTCCTGTGGTGCATGGAAACCACCTGGACCCACCAACATTGCTAAAGTGACTGGGAGAAATTGACAACACCCTTGCAAAAGCCTTGGTGTCCAAACAAGTGTGGATGCAAAAAGCTAAGACACAAATCAAACCTGTAGCTCTTGACCTTACAAGACAACTTTTAGCAAATGTTAGAAGTAAGTGCTCTCTTGTGGGCTGGGCGTCAGGTCTGGAAAGTAAGAGTCCTGTTCCATTTTTAATGGACTTTTTGTAGCATCTGATGTCATCCAACCTGGAATATAGATTATTCTTTCTCCATATACCTGTGTTTGCTTTAAGTTAATATGGAGGTTTCACTGCTTAGACAAACTCCTTGAGGCTGATGTAATCGTTCTGTTTGAAATCTACCAACCGAAGACAAAATGGAAGTGCAAAATGCTACCATGTTCTGTATGACCAACCATTCATCTGATTTAGGTTGAATTCTTCCAGAAACACTAGATTTACACTTAATAATCTCAGTTTTGCCACTAATGAAATAATTTTATTCTGAAAAGGCAGGCATCCATTCGCTCCTAAGAGGTTCAGCCTCTCCAACAAGTCGAGTTCCCTTCTGCATGAAATCCCCTTGTTTCCTCCAACCTTTTTTAACTTTCTAACACCCCTCTGTCCCTGTCACCGCAAGGAAATCCAGCTCATGCAGCTCACCTTCTCCAGTTCTCTGCCTGCCTGGCTGGCTGGCCGGCCAGGGACACACTCAGCCAAAGTATTGGTTGTGAAGTTCTCTTGCCAGACAGCTTGCTCAGAAACACTTCAGAAGAAGGAGGAGAGGGGGAAGAAAGCCCACTTGCCAGTTTAAGGACAAAGCTTGCTCGCTGTTAAAACTTCTACAGTCAGCAAAAGCAATACTGACTGCCAAATTTGCATTTATAGTGCAAATATGAAAAATAACCCTACCACGAGCGTGTCCTTAAAGAGATTATAAATCCACAGGGTTGGATGGGGGTATCTTGCTGTGTTGCACTTGCAGGTGTTGAAGGTGCACCATTGGGGAAGACCCCAATGTGAAGATTTTGCAGTCAAAGTCCTGTTGCAGTGGGAACTGGGCAGTGAGAGCAGCCCCCCTGCCCTGGTGTTTTATAGGATATCTGTAAAATTTGGCGTGTGGTGGGTTAATAATTGGATACTCTTTGTGTATAGTTCAAGTGAAGGCCACCAGCTATGACTTCACTTTGGCTGGGGTTTCCCTGTAATCCATTTAGCAAATTAAAGAGATTACTTTGATTGGTGCCATTATCTCCTATTCTCTTGCGGTTGAACCACTTAACCTGTGCTTAATTGAAAGAGATAGAGAGGGTACAGTAACAAATACAATCAAATGAAAGGGGCAATAGGATCTGTAGGCCAAACAAATGATCGGCACTGGGCTAACAATAGCAGATTAGAGGTGAGATCAATTAATTAGAAGCTATTGTAGGCGTTGGGTGGCTGCCAAGCTTTCTAATAGCCTAAGCCATCATGCCGTTTTGTTTAGGAGGATTTTAATGACTGGGAGTTGATGTGGTTATTTCAATAATTACCTATTTTAATAATTACTTCATTAGAATATAATACATATTTTTCTGCAGGCTCTGTAGGAAAGACAGCTTTATTACAGAGCACCTGGATGCAGGGGAGTGTATGTACTGGCAGGGGTCCTGCCTTACCACCTCCTCTGTCACCTCTGCTGACTGCCCTGGGGACCTCCAGCCTCTCCAACGTCCACGGGTGTATTTTTGGAAGTGCTGCCCTCAGAGCAGATGGAGTTTTGAGTAACAGGTCATAAGTTTTTTTGTTCCCTGTGATGGTATCAGGAAGTCCAGGTGTGTCCCCATCTTTGCTGAGCTCCCTGATTCCATGTGAAAAGGAGCTGACACGGTGGCTGGTAGAAGCCATCAGGGCTGTGGGTAGAGATGTTTTCCATCTGTGGGGACATGGGGAGGTGTTTCCTCAGCTGTTGCAGGAGCACTGGGCACATCCATTTGGAAAGCTTGGAGCACTCCTGTCTCACCTTCACCCCACCAGCTGGGTAACTTTGGAGTGCATAGAGGGGCTGTGTACAAATGATCACAGTTGTTAAGGAACTAGTGTTTTTTTCATTTAATATCATGGTTTATTAAAACTCATCATGCATACTGGCATCAGGCATTTGGTATGTAGCATGCTGTTCATTTGTAGTAGCAAATATTGTTTTAGGTTAACCTTTGTAGGAGTCACTGAATTTGATTGCAAAGGGCACTTGAAGCTGGAAGTCGAAAAGTTTTTGAGGGACAGGGAAATTACTGTGCATTCTTCAAGAAAGGCTTGACTAATAAATACTATAAAATATATCTATGTGATGAATATGGTGGTAGGTACTAAATTTATTCTTTTTTTCCCACGTGGTGGAGAATGCAAATGTTGCCTCTGGAGATGTGGAAGTACCCAAGGTGGTAACATTTGAGTGTGCAGAACAGAATTTGCCTAAAAGCTAATGTTTAAAAAAAATCAACTTCACACCAAACTGATTCTGTTGCATTTTGGGGAGGAATTGGAGAGGGAGAACATTTTCCAAGGCGCTGAAGTGACTTAGGAGCAGGATTTCAATTTCAACAAACTTTTTTT
Organism: Turnix velox; assembly: GCA_013400935.1. Lineage (NCBI taxonomy): Eukaryota > Metazoa > Chordata > Aves > Charadriiformes > Turnicidae > Turnix > Turnix velox. The sequence goes on along the minus strand of VZTY01030598.1, from coordinate 12,689 downwards.
TGCCAGCATTTCAGGCTGGCATAAGTGTTGATTTTATTTGGATTTGGGTTGTGCTGAGCAACTTGAACAAACACACAATTTTATTGTGGCTTTAATTCTTGTTGATGTTGCTGCAGAATGGTAAATTGTGTTCTAGTTTTGTATGTGTGTGTGTGAGCAGGGTTTGCTGTGAACTGGAATGCCAGATTCCCAGGGGATTAGCATGTGAGGAAAACCTTGAATAATAGCAAGTGCTGCTCTGAATTTGGACAAGGCTGAGTGGCAGATGTGTGCAGAGATAAAGAAGAGAGTATAGTCTGCAGGAAACATGAATTCTGGTCGTACTGTTCCCCTGTAGTGAAGAGAATCAGAGAGTGGTATTTTGGTAGTGCTTGGCGGGGCTGCATGTTTGGGTTTGTGAGTAAGCACTCAAACCTCTGGGTGTTTTCCAAACTATACAACCCTTTTGGAACGCTGTGTCATTAATCTCCAGATGTGCAAGAGGATATCATGGAAACAGCCATCCTGTCTCATTTTCCATCTCTGATCTTGATCGGAAACATGTGAAGTGCACACTCTTATGTGCATAAAGCAAAATGGTTCCCTAGCTGAATTGTAACCTCAGGACAGATCAGTTTTATCCAGTGAAGGGTTGAAGTCTCTCTGTTGAATCCAGAGTGCTTCCTTCATCCTTTTGAGGGAGGAACCTTGATAGAAAGAACTTGGTATGGTTGGAAGGCCTGGGTTTGACAGGGATGCAAGAATATGGTTGTCTTGATGCAGTAGCCCCATGGTATTGAAGTCAGGCTGCTGAAAGTAACAAGCAATCAGTCAAACCAAGTCAAAAACCTCTGCAGAACTGAGTTGTTCTTCTGTGTCTGGCACCATCCATACTAATTTTTGCAGCGTGAGACTACTCAGGTTTTAATACAGGTAATTGTCATAACTAACATTGATGTTTCTAAGCAAATATGCCTGAAAAACACGCACTCTAAGAATGATTAAATTTTGGAAAATGGGATCTAAGCACTTTGACTTGGATGAAGCAATTTTTTTTTTAATGAGTGGTAGGTTGAACTGGCATCAGAGCTAAATATCCTCTTACTCTGAGGGATACTAACCCCTCTGGGCAGGATTCAGGTCATTAGCAGGTCAGTTCAGGAAAGCATATACTATTGCTGCCTACATCTGTCTTGGTCTGAAGATAAACATGAGACTCCAGTTTCCATTGTTCCCAGACCAGGAACCCTCACAAGGCCATAAGAGCAGCTTAGCAATTGTAAAAAAGCTATTTGTGAGTTGAAAAGCTGAGAGGTTTTATCAACGATGGAAAATGTGATGCTTTCAGTGGGTTCACAAAGGAATGCACAAATCCTTTGTGCACTGTCAGAGGTTTATATGCAAATATGTACTCTCATACTTGGAGAAAAGTGTGTGTATGAGGAGCAAACTGCACAGTGGGCTGCTGTGCACATCAGCCTGTGTTTGAGATGGCTGCAGTGTAAGGTTACTCACTAGAAGGACAAGTAAAGTGGCCATACCGACTGTGTGCCAATAAACTTGTTACACAACACTACCCCATATTCATTTATATGCTATATGGGTTATAGGAAGGCCATTTTAGTAGAGTTTTGTAGGGGTTTAAGTTTTATTATAACTTTTTTTTTTTCATGATCCTCCTCCTGCAAGAGGAGGAAGTGTGCTTATTAAACAGCAAAACACCTTTAGAAATGACCTAAGAACTTTCCTCTTGCAAGTTTTGATGTTAAAACTTGTGAGTTTTAACTGGTGGTCGTGTGGAGCCCTGGGTGTTCCCTGGAGTCAGCTGTTAAATTTTCAGGGCAATGAAGAATCCAGACACCCGCTGTTGGCCCTTTCTGCAGAGAGCAGGCAGGAGATATGGCCTCTTTCCCCACACCCGTTGTATTATGGAGCACAGTGAGCAACCCTGGAAATGGTCTTAACTGCAGTGAAATAGAAAAGGATCCAGAATTACCAGGCAAAAAGGAGGGGATTTGTACAGTAGGCTCATTTACTATTTGCTGCATCAGCTTTCCAGGTGGATATCACCAGCCCATTGTACTTGCCATGTGTGTGTATTGAAGATCAAAACTTAAGATCATAGAATCACAGAATAATTTGGATTGGAAGGGACCTTAAAAATCATCTAGTTCCAACCCCCCTGCCATAGGCAGGGACACCTCCTACTAGATCAGGCTGCTCAGTGGCTTGTCCAGCCTGGCCTTAAACACCTCCAGAGAGGGGGCATCCACACCCTCTCTGGGCAGCCTCTTCCAGTGTCTCACCACCCTCACTGTAAAAAAATTTTTTCTTATATCTAGACTGAACCTACCCCCTTTCAATTTACATCCATTATTTCTGTTCCTCCCATCACATAGCTTATTAAAAAGTCCTACCCCAGCCTTTCTGTAGCCCCCTTCAGGTATTGGTAAGTCACTATGAGGTCCCCCCTGAGCCTTCTCTTCTCCAGGCCGAACAACCCCAACTCCTTCAGCCTGTCTTCATAAAGCAGTTGCACCAGCCCTTTGATGCTACATCCTGTAGAATGACAGAAGGTAGATGCCATGTTACATGTCCTCATGATTTGGGATCCTTCCTGGTTTTCCTCAGGGAATGGGAGAATTTCAGTCACTGATGGTGGTGGAATATGTCACACCACATACTCTTATCAGCTCTTTGAGAAGATGCAGATGCATGTATGCTTGCAGAAGGATGGTGTCCAGAACGTTCTTTTAAAACTAACATTTCTGCCTGAATTTTTTCTTCTACTCACTGGCCTCTCTAGTCAACAAGTATGCATTAGAGAGGCAGAAATCGAGGATTTTTTACAAAATCTGTTAGTAATCTGGGTTGAAATCCTACCCTGTGGACATCAGTGACAAAAATCCTCTTACTTCAGCGGGGACAGAATTTGAGTCTTTTTGTGTTTATAAGATTCATGGAAAAGCCAAGTTCTGCTCTGAAAACACATGCAAGGTATAAAAACAAAATGCCGACATGCAGACTTTCAATAAAACAGGGTTTAATAAGTTACTGTCCAATCTGGATGACAGATATTGTGTAATACTCTTTTTAACGGCTGAATCTGCCTTCATCATGAGTTGGAGTTAAAGCAGGAGATGGTCAAAATATTGCCAGCAATTTTAACAGAGGAAATAAATGACAGGAAGTCAAAGAAATGTGTCAAGAGGAGGCCTGAGACAGGGTTCAACGGCAGAGCGAAGTGGATTTGATCTCTCCTGCTTTCCTTAGGAGGAGACGCTGCATGTGAAGCATTTGGAGATAATGTGAGCAGAGGGGCCAGGGCCAAAAACCCCTGTAATTTCTTTTTCCAAGTCCCTGATGCAGAACATTCTTAGTTCCTTCGCTGCCCCTTGAATTCAAATCCTGGCTTTGTTAGTCCAAATAAAATATAAATCCAGGCTGTATTTCAGTCCCATCTGGATGTGCTGGGCGAGGTACAACAGGTGGAATCCATTTGCTGAACAATTACTAGGATGCAAAGGAGGTAGAGCTTTACGAGGAAGTCATCTCTCTTCATCACAGCTCTGGTGTTAAGGCCCTTTTTGTTCCTGCTAATCAGCAAAATTCCCCATAACCAGTAATGAAATAACTCGGAGCCCTCTCCCCAAAAGCCATATGTTCAAACAATGGAAGCCCTTTCAGGAGAAATTAAAACAAATCCTTTGAAGATTACTGCAATTACCCTCCTCCTCCTCCCCCTTTTTAAAACGTAAGCAAGTTTTTTGCAGTTTTCTCCTGCAAGAGAGAGAGAGAGGCAGAAAGGGAAGATCATTTCCGGAGGGGCTGAATTTTAGGTGCCTGGCTCAGGTCTCTCTCTGCCCATTCCTCCATCCTGCCCTCTTGAACTTGGTGGCAAAGCTCCTCTTCATTATTTTCAGCTGCATGGGATCAGACCAAACTCAAGCCCTACGCCATCTGCCTCTGGTGAGACATCTGTACTGGCCTTAGAGAGATAACCTTTTATTGCTTTTACACCTTTTAATGCCATGTATGACTTTCTCCTCTGTTTGTTAACCATTGGATTAAGTTGCTTTTGCATGTGGAAGTTACTCCACCTACAGCCACCTCATGCCCTGCTGGTGTCTTCTCTGTATTGGCTGCTTATCTCCCCCCAGCAACCCTAATTAGATCTCAGGAACTGAAATCAGACCCTTGCATGGCAGCTTAAAATAAAAAAGTGTGGGATTTTTTGTATGGGAGCCAAGTGGAGTTGGATTTTTGTCTGGATGATGGGTCTGAGAGTGGCTGAGCAGCCAAGCTGGTGGCTTCTCCTGGCAAGAGGTGGGAGCTGCTTGTGAAAGCAGCCAGGCAGGGGATGGAGAGATTATAGCGAAATGAGTGCACAGTGTCTGTCTCCAGGGCAGGAGTGTGGGATGAGCCCTTCCCAAGCCCCCCACATTCTCTTAGTTCATAAAATGGGGAGCAAGCTGTAATTTCTTGTTTTATTTACCCCCCTGTTGCCTATTCATGTAAAACTTTTAATAGCCTGGTACTAATAATGTAAAAGATAGTGGTAAGTGAGCTGTAAGGCACTGCCTTCTGTCAAAATGTGTTACTTTTAATCAGATGACTTCACTGGTTTATGAAATGCAGATTCCTTTCTGATAAGGTCGTCCAATGTAAATATCTTGTTGAATGGGAGTCACATAGGAGTAATGGAATTTTTTTGTCATATTTCTGATTTTGATTTTCTTTTTAAAAAGTCTTTTTCTGGTCTGTATATTTGATAGTGTATCTGCTAATGGAAAGCACCCAGTAAAGAAGGGCTGATACCCTAGGCACTGATTTGGTTTGGTTAAGAATTGAAGATATTGCCATGTAGATTTGATCTTCTCTCCCTCAGGCTGTTGAGAGCATCTCAGAGGTTGCCAATTGCATTACCTTTTCCTCTTCCAGGACTCTGGTTTCCATAGAGCTGCCTTTCATCAGGGTTTAGGCAGAAGGCCTGGTCTTATTCAGTCCAGGTCTTGAATTGCTGGTGACCTATTGACACACACCTTGTGTTCTGACTCCAACTGATGTGTTGTCTCTCAGTTGCACATCCTCTGGGTTTTTTTGTGGTTTATAGGATCACCGTGATTGGAAGAGACTTTTCAGATCGTCAAGTCCAACCATCAGCCATCCTTAAAGCATATCTTTAAGCATGCCTGTCTCTTAAATACCTCCACTTCCCTGGGTATCCTGTTCTAATGCTTCATAACCCTTCCAGTGTCAAAATTTTTCTTGATATCCAGTATAAATCTCCCGTAGCACAACATGAGGCCCTTTCTTCTTTTTCTATCATCTGTTACTCTTTTCTCTGCGACCTCCTTTTAGGTACTGATACAGAGCTTTAAGTTCTCCTCTGAGGGGGATGTCAAGAATCTTCATGGCAAGGAAATAATTAATTTTTTTAACTGGCACCCTCTTGCAGACTTTAGCAATGTTGCTGTTGCAGAGCAGAGGTTCTTCCTTGTGAGTATGTTGTATGCTTGCAAAAAAAACCCCAAACAGATGATGATCCTGTGGGGCTGTGATGTGCTGGAATCCTGCTCACCAGTAATTACCTGCTGAATAAGAAGTGGATCAGTGACAGAACTCAAGAGAGTGAAGTAGCTTGCTGTGATAAGATTTTTCCAGGCTATAAAGTGTTTGTCGACAAAAGGTTGTGTAATAACTCTTCCATATTCACGATAAATTCTTGGAGAGCCTTAAATCTGATCTTTTAAGTTTGACAGCTGTGATGTGTTTGCATGCTGCTTTTTACCTACTGTAGCTCCGTGTCCTCTGAGTACAGCTAAGAAAAACCTGTGAGATTGTTAAATGGGAGCTTCACCTGCCAGTCTGTACTGCAAGATCTCTATAGCAACCAAACATAAATCAAGAAAATGGCCCCTTTTGTAAGTTGGTTAATAGGCACAACATGCTTCTTTAGAAAATCCAACTATTCTTTCAATAGACTTTGATTGAAAGTCAGCCTTTTCTACAGACACATTCACATTCACATCTAGTAGCAGCTTGTATGGCTGTCCAAGGTCTAATTTATTACCCTTTAAAGATTGGGCAAAGAAAAAATGGTTCTCGGAACAATGTTTACATTCAGAGGCATAAGCACAGTGCCACAAAAGAGCATCCTTTTGTTCCGAAGCCACAATATTAATCTTTAACCTACTGCTTATTTCAACTCCCCCAGCTTTTATTTGGTTAGCCACATTCTTCCCTTGTAATTGAAATCTTAACGATTTAATACCTTATTTATTAGCAGTGGTGGGAGAACAGATCTCTCTGCTGTTGTGTTGTTTTGGTTTTTTTTTCTCTAAATCTTGATGTGTATTGATATATTCCTCGGGCTCTTCCGACAGCTCTGCGAGCTGACTCTTCTCCTGAAGAGGCTCCATAATGGCAAGGCAGGCGTTAGGGCTGTCAGTGTTCCTGACGTCAGCTTTTGGTGTCCTAACTGGGGTGTTCTGACTCATCTTCCTACTTCTTTTTAGGGCAGTTATGTGCTGGGAATATCTCTAATACACATACCCTGTTTAGATCCCTTACAAATGCCAAAGGAAAACATGCAAGTGCTATACATTAGAGAAAGAATTAGACACCAGGGTGTTTTTATGTGAGGGCTGGAGCTGACTCAATAACCAAAAGGGTAAGTTTTCCTTCAAAGGAGAAGGAAAACTTTACAGTCCCCCCTTTCTTTCTGGCTGGTGAAGTGGGGGTCGGTGGGGGAAGTACATCTGGTTTGGATATATTGCAAGAGGAATTAACCCATTCTCTTTCAGCTAGGACAGCAGGCATGGGAGAAGTCAGTTAAAGGGGTTTTCAGGGAGTGGGTAAATTGAAATGAGTTCATATTGATGTGGGTAATTGCACAGTGGGATGGGATGTTTCTGTAGAGGGAGGTTCCATCAGCTTATTGCAACCCCTCCTCAATGGAAGCAGAGAGAAGGGAGTTGTGTGCTTTGTGCACTTCTATCCTGGCCCAGGAAGGAAGGCATCAATTGATCAGAGGCACCTCCCTCTTCTGAAAGTGACCTGAGAGGGGTAATACTCTGCAAGAGCAAACTAGAAACTTTCTTTAGCAGAATCCTGAAAGTGCCTCTTAAGATTCTCCTGAGAAAAGCTTTTCAGAGGGTTTTTTAACCACAAAAGCATGCCAGTGTTTCACATGCAGGTGCCAGGGAATTTGTTTATGTACAAAAATTCATAGAAAGGTTTGGGTTGGAAGGGTCCCTAAATCATCTAGTTCCATTCCTGCTGCCCTGGGCAGAGACACCTCCCACCAGATCCAGGATGCTCAAAGCCTCATCCAGCGTGGTCTTAAACACCTCCAGGGACAGGGCATCCACAGCATCTCTGGGCAACCTGTTCTGATGCTTACAGATCCATGTATATGCACATTTGCATGCCCAATACAAGTTCACTGTTGCCTGCTTTAGGTGAAAGACCAACATAAAATTTGAATCCTTACTTCACTTTTCTTCTGAGATGTTTGCCAACACATGCAAAGCTGCGTGTGGAGCTGTTAGCTTGGCAGGTCTTTGTTCAGCACTATTTCCCTTTTTGGTTTTGGTGTAGGATGATGTTAGGGGCTTTTCTGGAGGAGATGGTACCAGCAGGTACATCCAAAGACGTGCCACAAAGTTTTTCATCCTTCTTGCTAATGTGCAAGAAGATGCTGTAAGTTTACTTCATTGCATTAAAAAAATGATGCTTATTATGTGTCCTGGACGTTCTTGCATTGGTAACTCCATCAGTAGTAGTGTAGAAGATGCCATCACACAGCACTCAGGCTGCAGTGCCTGCAACCTGCACTCTTTTCTGTTGCTGTAGAAGTCGAGGGATGCAGCTTACCATCAAAATGCGAGCACGTGTAGTCTGCTACAGGGTAGTAGGGATATGGAGATGTTTCCAGGTATGTTGAGAGAACTTTCCATTCAGCTCTGCTTTCATTCATATCTTTCTTTTGAGGGTAGCGAGACACTGGAACAGGTTGCCCAGAGAGGATGTGGATGTCCCCTTTCTTTCTGGAGGTGTTTAAGACCAAGCTGGATGAGGCATTGAGCTACATGGTGTAGTGGGAGGTGTCTCTACTCATGGCAGGGAGGTTGAAACAAGATGATCTTTAAGGTACCTTCCAACCCAAACCATTCTGTGATTCCAGCTCTGGTACCCTGTGGAGTATTTAAAAGGAAAACAAAACCAACAAAAGCAAACCCACATCTTTTAGAAATGACCACGGTTTTGCTCAAGTGTGTCTGTCCCAATCCTCAGGATCAGAAATCCCTGTCCAAAACTTTTGAGCACGAAACTTTTGAGTTTCGTGTTTTACACCTTGGACACAGCACCTCTGTTGTACCTCCAGTGAGGACAGATACTACAGCCCCTTGTGCAGGGCAAGAAGCTCCTGGCATGGAACTCCATTAAATCAGCAGTTGACACATTCTGCATTTGTTTGTGCTTTGTGTTTTGCCCTGTGGAGAGCGTGTTAGAGCAGTCTCCTTCTGAGCTGACAAAAATGTGGATAAACTGTGACAAGGTTTGCGTGGGAGGGAATAGGTCATGCCCTTTTCACCGGTCTTGAGCAGAGAGAAGTGCTCTTGGGCATGACCGCTCTGTGGGTGCCCAGGCATAGTCTGCAACCTAATACACAGCTTTTTAATCTATTAGGAAGTGACATCTTGTTTCGTGGTGGTAACAACATCCTTTTCCCCACCTTTTCCAATGCTTTCTTATGCGCTGCTAATGTTTTCTTGGTCTCATCCAGACACTGGGGCAGAGTCCCAGATTAAGAGGACGATGTGAAAAATGGGGTTTGAAAGTAAAGCATGACCCTAAAGCGCTGCTGTTTCTTTTGTGCCTCCCCAAGCCTTTCCAGTGAAAGTAATATTTTGTACCTAATTTTTGTTCTAATGTTCCAGCCTAGTCCCGCATATGGGATTAATTAGACAAGATAAATGGCTACGAGGAAACTCATCTCTTTCTGGGAGGTTGTTTTCTGATGTTGTCATCCCATTATTTCCACTTTTCAGTTGCTTGTTTGAATGACTGATGGGCTCAATCGCTTCTCGTGTTTGATAGGCAAATACAGCACTCCACTACTCTGTGTATGTGTGCTCCTACCATAAACATTCATTTTTAATTTACTCTGTTTACCTTGAGAGACTGCCAAGAAGTGATTCAGATATTCCAGTGCAAAGGGTTTTTCTATTGTGATACAGGACAAAGGAGTGTTGAGCATATGCTCTTTCTTCAAAGAAAAATAAAAGAATATTATTTATTTCTGCAGCTACAGGAGGACTGGTTTTCCTATGCAAACACTCGCCTGATTTTGTTTGTCACACAATTACTAAATCTTTTATTCCCCGTGTTTAATAAAGAGAAGTTTTGCTGCTCAGTGACAAAGGGATGTGACACACACAGCTCCAGTGCTGCTGCCCTCCCTCCGCCTCTTGTTGTGTGGTGCATGTTGCAGGTTTCATCCATCTCCTGCTGCCAGCAGTTTGCTTTGGGGTAAACACTTTCCTAAGGGACTAATTCATGAAGAAAAAAGCCTTCTGTGCCCAAGTAGATGGTGAGCTGCATGTCCTGTGTGCTGCTGCTGCTGCCTCTAAGGGTGGTACTGACCTCCCTGGTGGCTGCCTTTGGTGTTTGGGACAAGGCTTCATGTTTGGCAAGTGATGGTGCTCCATGTCACTGGACTTGTGGTGGCACAAGGATAGGACATACAGATTTCGGGGTGTTTGCTTAGTGAAATTAGTCTGGATCCATCTCAGTGGATGTGGAAAGATCTTAGAGTTATCACTTGTCCACTGTTGACAGCTGTCCTGTGCTCATTTAATGTAGAATTTCTTTGGTGGCTTGGATCCAAATTCTCCTTCTGCCTGGGGTGGACTTTGAACTTCTTCCTTTGCAAGATTTTGGGGGTTTTCTACTTAAAACTTGTTTGGGTGTGGGTTTATTCAGGCAGTTTCATTGTTTTGTGGTGGTGGTGGGTTTTTTTTCCTCAAGTAGAAGTTACTTGAGAGCTTTGAGTCTGTGTCACAGAAGCTTTTGCAGGATGGTGCGTTAAGCCCCTGGATGTAGGGAGCTCTTGTACCACCCCTCTGTTACTCAAGGAGGATTTCCAGATTGTTTTGCTGAGTTGCAGTACGGTTTGGTTACCTTTTGTTGCTGATGGAGGGAAGTAGTTTTCATTTCTGAGGGCAGAGTGATTGCTACTGTTGATGTCTGATGCTAATATTTATTGAAAGGGCAGCAGATTGTCTGTCTGATGTTATACCTACTGCTTGTACGGCAGAGTGAAAAAGGCAGAGCATTGGCTGAAAGACCACTCAAGATCTAACAAAGCAACAGTACTCCTTAAAAGAAAAAAAATCTCCTTTCCTGTTGTAGGGACTTGCTACCAAACAATGGCAATAAAGATGACTGATAAATTGGGAAACAAATTCACAGCCTGTCCCATTCACATTCCTGGGATTGCAGCAATCATGGACTTTATCCAGAAGTTTGAATATGGGCTGATGATGGTTTAACCTTGTGCTGTCTTCTCACTCTAGCTCCCTTTTTCACCTTCACTTTTCAACATAGTGATGCTGCTGGTGGGAGGTGTTGTAACAGAGTAATGATGTTAAGTCAACCTACAGAAAAGATATCTCAGTGTATAGAATAATAGCTTTTTGAAAAACAAAGATTGATTTCACCTTCATTTGAACAATGCATAGTGCTTTTATCAACCGTCCCCAAGTGTCTATTAAAAGAAAGTAATTAGGATTTGTTCAGCACAGTTAAGGGAGAAGCTTTCTCAGAAAACTAAAAAAAAAATGTGCTGTTTAGTGATTGTGGGGCCACAGCAGCAAACAAAGTGGTGGATGGAGGGGGATGATGATGACATGTCTTTTAATTTAGATTGATTGAAGAAAATTGGTATAAGGTCTCCATTCTGGTAAGCATTGGAATAGAGTTGGAAAGTGCTGGTAAATTTGAAAGTGCCTGTAAGCTGAATATATGATAGTTACAACCCAGCCTGAGAGAATGAGAAAATGAGAACTGCAAAAAACCTGGCAGTTCACTTTGGGTCTCTTTTTGTGGCATGCTGAGATTTTGTAAAGCTGGAGTTGGCAACTGTGATTTTGTTCAGAGACAGACTGCAATTCAGAGCCGTGTTTAGGAAATATTCCTCGGAGCATTTGGTCTGTAACAATTACTGTTAAGCTGAGAGTGTGATACCAGACAAATATGACAAGGTGCAATTTTGATTTCTTCATATAATCTAGTAGTAACTGAAACAAAAATCCATGACTAAATTAACGCTGAGGCAAAGGCTTAAGTGCTCTCTGTGTTTTGGCCCTAAGGTTCCCATAGGTTATTAATCCAACCAAATATATCAGCAAATCCATAAAAAAGATTTCAAGTATATTCTGTACTCAGCAGGCAAATAATCCATTGTTATTGCTATTATGGTTTCCAGTACTTCAGTTTATCACCAGTTTCAGTGTAACCAGTTACTGTAGATACAGGTAAAATGCAAACCTTTTTTATAAAAGCTGGAGTACATTCTCGAAGATTATTTTTTGAAGATTATTTATAAATCTTATTCATCTTTTTTATGGTGTTTATCACATGAAGAATTACTTCTGTAATCTGTTACTGCAACTGCCTTTAACATACAGAATTATTTCTCGTGGCTGCATCATTAGAGTTACAGTTATCTAAGGAGAAAGTGAGGTCAGATTTATACAGCTTTTTTAATTGTTCCTGTGTGATATCACATGGTGGGTGCATAAAAATTTAAAGGAAAGTTTTCTATCACAGGTGTGTGAGAATATCCCCAAAAGAGCATCATTTTACCTAAAACATAGCAAGCTTCATACCGTGGGCAAGAGGAACTCCTCTACTTGGAAGGAAAATAGTCAAGCTTTTGTTGGTTTGCACTTGAGTAGGAAATTGGTTTTTGAGCCAGTTTTAGGAGATACTGAGTAAGAAAGCTCTTAATTTGCTGTGCTCAGGAGCAAACTGGCATGACCACAGCTCACAGTGTTTGCCATTTCAAAGGCTTTTGAGAATAAATGGATAACAATGATGAGCTTGAACGTAACAGCCCTATGTGGGCAGGGAAGAGAAAGCATTAAAGCTGAGAAGTGGGTAGTGAGTATTTACAGCAGGAAAGTTCCTGGAGTATGTGTGTGTGCAGATTTGTGTGCAAGCTTTTCTCTCCACACCAGTGGTGCAGCACGATTGCAGCGTGAGCCACTTCAGAGACCTGCTACCTGTGGCAGTTTTGAAATGTGGCTTCTTAGGAGCTTCTCAGTACCTGAAGGGGGCTTACAAAAAGGCAGGAGTAGGACTTTTTAATAGGATATGTGATAAAAGGACTAGAAATAATGGATGTAAATTGGACGAGGGAAGATTCAGTCTGAAGATAAGAAAAGTTCTTTATGGTGAGGGTGGTGAGACACTGGAACAGGTTGCCCAGAGAGGTTGTGGATGCCTCCTTTCTGGAGGTGTTTAAGATCAGGCTGGACAAGGCACTGAGCAACCAGATCTAGTGGGAGGTGTCCCTGCCTATGGCAGGAGGGTTGGAACTAGATGATCTTTAAGGTCCCTTCTATGATTTTCTTGGTTCCATAAGCCTGCTTGTCCAGGAGAAAGGAGTATTAAAGCCTTAAAGCAGAACATGGTACATG
>VZTY01030596.1:424177-460665 GCA_013400935.1 Turnix velox | reverse complement strand
TGTTGCTCCATGCCCTGCCAAACGGCCTCTCCCTAACTTTCCTGTAGCCCCTTCAGGTACTGGGAGGCCACTGTGAGGTCTTCCCACAGCCTTCTCTTCTCCAGGCTGAACAACCCCAGCTCTCTCAGCCTACTCTGGTAGGAGAGGGACTCCAGCCCTTGCAGCACGAAGCAGCATTTTTTTATATGACTTACGTCAATGCTCTTGCGATGTCTTCCCATTAGGAAAAGCATCTAAAATGAAGTTTGGTTTGAAGTCCTTTGTGCCTGTCCCCTTCTCTAGCAAGAAGATCTACTTTCATCTCACATGACTTCCTGTTACTTGCTAGAGCTGATTCTGTCACAATTTTGATTAGCACTAGTTTAGGCTTCTGCATGCACAGACAAGCAGAAAGTTCATATGAACAGAGGGGAAACCGTAGGCATTGAGCCCCATAAATTCCAATTACCAGCTGTCAAACGCATTGTTCCCTTCCACTCTGATGTTGTGAATGAGTGAATGATAAACTGAAGCAAGATGTAAAAAATGTCTTTTGTGGACATTATTTTTTTTCTCTATGAAAATCTGAAACAAAACGTAAAATTAATTTTATTTCAATTAGAATTACTATCCACCTGCCAAATTAGCCCATGAGAAAAAGATTTTGATTTTTGCTATTCAAAAATACTACTTTTACTATAGAATGAAAAGAAACAACCTGTGATATTTTTATGCAAAGATTCTCTCATTAGAAGATTCCTGCCTCTTCCAGAGAGTTATGAAATAGATTATTTTCTCAAATGTCTCGTACAGGGAAAGTGGGAGAAGGTTCCATCTCACAAAGCATCCTAAGTCTCATCATCTCTCCTTCTGGAAAACAGTCAGATAAGTGGGTTGTTTCTCCTTTAATTAGAATGTAAAGGGCAGAATTGAGAAACTGTGGCACATTTATCATTCCATATGCCAGTGTAGAAGAATGCCAAAGAGACTCAAGCATTTTAAAAGATAAAAAAAAATGTGTCAGAAGTGTTTAGACTTTGCTAAACAAATATTTTTATCCTGTTTTAAATCAAAACACCTATGATCACAAAAATGTGGTTTTCTCCCTGCTGTTTTTCCACCACCATTTACTTCAAACAATGTATGTTTCGAAGTAATTTTAGTCTGATTTTTTTCTCCTCATGCAAAAGCAATTGTATCTTAACAATATTACCTTGATTTACTTTTTTTTTAATTAATGGTCTGTATGACTCATTGATTTTCTAATGTTTTCAGTATGTCCAGGCTTTCTTTTTTTTTTAGGCTCTGAATGTTTTCCAGCAACTAGTCTATTATAGTAAGCTTAAGATCATCTTCAAAAGCACTTGTACAATTTCAAAAAGATGTCTGCTTAGACATAGGTGATATAACTTTTTTTAGCCAAGGAAGGAGAATTTAATAGTCTGTTTACTGAACGGCTCTGACTCATCTTGTCCAAGCTGTCTGTGCTCTCATTGAGGTGGAGGCATTCTGGAGAGAGGGAAAAGAATTTTAAAAAGCAAAAAAGAAAACATGAGAGAACAAGAGGAAGCAAATGTGATCACATCGCTAGAGACTGTTTTCCAAGTTATGCAAAACGGGAAACTGAATTAAGGTCTTAAATCCCCAGTTAGAATCATAGAATCATAGAATAGTTTGGGTTGGAAGGGACCTTAAAGATCATAGAGTTCCAACCCCCCTGCCATAGGCAGGGACACCTCCCACTAGACCAGGCTGCCCAGTGCCCTGTCCAGCCTAGTCTTGAACAGTTACATTTACCAAAGAACAAGGACCTGTGCTGACATTGTTATTGGTACTTTATAAAGGAAAGATGCAAAGGAAAACCGGCATCTCTTTGATAGGAAGCAAAATACTCATTGTGCACCTTACAGGCCTGTCTCCAAGCAGCAAGTTTATGTTTCAAAATATGGCATATGAAAAAATGATACCTACTTACATTTTAGTATTAACATCTTTTGCTTGAAATTTTATAGAACTTGATTTTATTATAAATTCCAGGTAAAAATTTAAATGTATACTTAATTTTATTGTTCTAAATATCCTTAATTCCAAATACAAAATTTGCAGTAAAATGATATCCTTCACAAGACAGGACATCTACATAGGAGCTTAGCTAAAAGGAATTTGACGTATTTTCTTTCAAAAAATATAGCCAGTCCACTTAAAAAAATTAACAGGGATTTATCTTTTCACCCAGTCTTCAGAACTGTCTTTTTACTGTCAGTCACATGGCTTGCCAGATAAAAGTGAGAATATCCTCTCTATCCCATCTCATCCTGTTCATTTAGTTCTCCTCTCAGTACAAGGGAGGATGGATGGATGGATGGATGGATGGATGGATGGATGGATGGATGGATGGATGGATGACTATTAAGATTACAGAATAGAAGAGTGCTGAATACACAGTGTGAAGAAAGTCTTCCATATTTCCTTACAGACAATTCATTGACTTGGTGAAGCCAGGTTCGTGACCCACGCTCCAAATAACAATCTCCCTAATTTCAAAAATACCAACTAATTAAGTAGGACTTCAAATTACAAATCAAATCCCATCTTATTTTTTTTACCGGAGCCACAGACTTTGAGCTACAAACAAATCATGGCTATTTAATTAATATCACTTTAATCAAATAAATTCTAACTGATGCATTAAGGATTTCTGGTAAAGGTCATACAGCTTTGTGATTCACTCTATTCATCCAGTACTTTTGAAAATCACCTTGTGAGGATACTTTAGATTTTTTCATTCTTATAAAATTTAGAGAAACTTAGCACAACCCTCATGGAAGTGCTGGAGTAGCAAAGCCTCTGTTTCTGACTGCAGTTTAATCTTTTGCTAGTTACTTTATGGCTATTGGCAATCTCTGCCTGCACTCCAGTTGACGGAAGCTGTGAAATGGCAGTTTCCATAGTGCAAAGCCCAAGACACATTCTCCAAAAGCAGTCTTGTCTTCTGCCAATCCAGAGGAAGTGGCAAAGATCCCAAGTGGATCTCTCTGAGGCTTTATGTGGTAAATATGTGCCAATGTGAGTAAGACTATCAAATGCAGTTGGTTGGTTTTCTTTTTATTTTTTTTTTAAAGTCTCTACTTTGGGCCATGCAACAGTCTCCTTCAGCCATTGTAAGAGATATCTCTCCATCCAGGGAGACTTAGCCTTTTTAAAGATGGTCCCTCATTGTTAGGAGGGGAATTTCAGCTTCAGGCTAAGGTCTAGGTTAAACTGCTACATTAATTGAGTAAATTCAGTAAATTCAGACAGCTTTATAGTATGTAAGCTCTTCAAACACTTGGTTAAAAAGAGTGTATTAGCTCTAACTCATCATGCTGGTAGACATGTTTCCAGTTCCAGATTCAAGGCATATAAGCATGTCCTTAAAAACAGTTCCTGAAGAACAAAAAGGCCCAACAGAACCTATTTCAAGCTTGTTTACAGCCAATTTCAACAGTTTTTTCATCTCTCTTGCTTTTATTCACTAGCCTGCTCCCTAAGGTCGCAGACTAATTAGCCCCCAGACAGGATGCCTAAATAATGCAGGTAGGTAATAAAGTGACTGATGGAATGGAGGCTTAACACTGTATTTCATCTCTCCCCAGGAGCCATCCCTGATAACAACTACCTAACAGAGATGTAACAAGATAATGATCTCACAGAATTACATTTTGTCTCCGGAATCTGCAATATGTTATTACAAACCATGTCTCTTCTTAGAGCCAGGCAATATGCAAGTACATAAGCAATGGGAAGACCATTTTAATCCGTATTAAGTTTCTCTGCTGTATCATCTGGGTGAAATGAAACTCTTACAGAAGTGACATAATGAAATTGTCAAAACTGATTTGTTATAAATCCTGCTATACTAACTATACCTGGTTCATTATTCTTTCCCCTTTCACACATATCCTCAACTATCCGAAATATTTTTAGTTATAGGAAGAGGAAGGACCTTAGGGCTGCTGGTAAAAACTCTGACCTTCAGCTGCCATACAACAAAAGCT
The DNA here is from genome assembly GCA_013400935.1 of Turnix velox. NCBI lineage: Eukaryota > Metazoa > Chordata > Aves > Charadriiformes > Turnicidae > Turnix > Turnix velox. Next base: position 456,649 of record VZTY01030596.1, on the reverse strand, counting down.
TTAAAAATATTTTTATAAATATATTACTATAAATTATTTCCACATCTAATGTAAGAACAAAATGGCAAATTTTTAAAGTGACCTGCAAAGGAGACTGATTTTAAAATTGAAAATCGAGTACCTTGTTAGACTCATTTAGGTTTGCACAGAGCACTAGAAAGTTTCCTCCTTCTTGATGAGTCATTGCTTGTGACATCAAGACATTGTGCAGACTTAGTGTCTTCATGAAGATTAAGTAGTCTCATGAAATGCAATTAGAATGTATTTGAACTTGTCAATTTATAATTATACTCAGAACAAACTTTACATTAACAGCAACATTAGAATCCAGCAATAGAGAAATCCAGTCTGCCAGGCTATATCTGTCCAGCTCATTTCCTATAGCAGTGGGCAGAGATACAGAAAAGAACATTCCTCTCTGATCTCAGCAGTAATCAATTTATGCCCTGCAACAAAAAATGGGAGCATGCAGCCAGGTACTAGGGCTGTCTCTGGAATCATGATCCATGTGCATCTCCCTAGCTCCATTGAAGACTGTTCCTGGATAATCCAGTAAGCAAGTGAGAGAGATTCAAACAAGAATAGTTCTGGAAAGAGAAAAACAAACTCCTGTTTACTGTTCATCAGATGAAAAAAGGAATACATTAATAGGAAAGTTGAGGATTGAGTATGAAGCTGCAGAAAGCATTGCTCAGTCAAGGACAGATATAAATACCATCCAGCCCTCAATTCGTAGTCCAAATATTCAAGGAAAAAGAAAAAAAGATCCTTTTTATTGCAGTTCATGTCTCAGTCTTACCATTCATCTTACCTAATGTTATTTGGAAAGCACAGCTAAAAAGCATAACTATTTAGAGCAAATATGAGGTACTATTAGTTTATCAGCTTAATTACGCCCACTACTTGGGAAAAAAAACCCCAAACCTTACATTCTTTAGATTTTCCTTTAACAAAAAGTTCTGGCCAGGAAGCTCTAGTCTGGCTGTTCCACAGCATGCTGTTTCTATAGGACACATTGCTACAAGATAGCAACATGGCTCTAGCAGAAATCAGACATACAGACAAAAGACAATACTCCTTCAGATCTCCAAAACAGGTGACTCAATACTAAAGGAAGCCTTCAAAACACTGTTTTGTCTGGCATTTTTAACCATACAGAAATAAAAAATGCTAAATACTACACCCAGCACACTGTGTTTTATAGTAAAATATTCACTTACAAAGTTTCCTTGGGAGCTCTGCACTGTGCCTTGATTCCCAGCAAAAAGCACATGTATTCTGTAAAAGACAGGGCATTTTGCACATCAAATTTCCACGTATTTTACATATAAAAGTATTCAGTGTTTCCACACAGGTCCATTTACTTTTCTCAAAAGTGCTTTCGAAACTCTTAGTGTCACCCCAATGAAGAAGAGGGATTTATTTTGTCTTAAATTTTGTAGCATGAGAGTTTCTGGGAACAATTTTTCATATGCCAAATTTGTGGTTATGCCTGTGCAAGAGTCTTTGGGTGGCTCATACCCAGATGAGGTGAGGAGAGAGATACAAATGCTAAAGGCAATGAACCGTATTCAAATAAAGACAAAAGACACTCTTGAACCAATCTAAACTCTTGTTACAGGAACTAATTATCTTTAGTTATAATGCCTCAAAAGTGTAATCCAGCTCCTTTCCAGCACAGACATTTTAGCCATGTCTAACCTAGAAAGATTTGACAGATATCAGTCTCCTATTTCGCTCAGAAAAAGCCAAGACAAACAGACCTTAATTTCCCTCATTATCTTGTAGTAGTTTATAGCCTATTCTGATGTTCCAAAAATCTATAATATTTATCTAGAGCTCCCACCAAGTATGCAAAATACCATTTCTATTAAATTGTCTGTTTACTACAAGAAACTTACAGTCTGTTCATCATCACTCAGTTTTACATTCATATGCATTACTTTCTAAGTGTCACTATACTCAGTTCCAACTGTGATGATTCAAGTTTATCAGATACAATCTTTATGGTCATTTGCCTTGGATTTTATAAAGTGGCCAAAGTTCTGCTTGAAAATCTACAGCACTGGATTTTGGTCCACACTAATTATGAGCAGTTGAACATCATATGTATTCCAAAATGTTTACTGTTGTCTACTGAGCAGTGGAGCTTGAGATACATACAGGATTGTGAACCTGCATAGGAATTGACAAAATTCCTACAGAAAACAGGAGGGAAAGTTACTTGAAGCATTTTAAGACAAAGATTTTGCCTTACAGTACTCCTCTGAAACAGTATACTTGGAAAAATGAAACTCTTGCAAAATGGAGAATACATTTACTCTAGCACGCAAGAGGGACTTTTTAAGGTTTTTAATGTCTGATGCATCAAATGAGACAAATCAAATACATGCCAAGCACCAGAGGAAAAAAGCACAAGTGACAAACACAGAAAAGGAGGATTGAAAAAGCACCGGCGCTTCAAGGATGCAACATTACTTTGGGGAATTTATTAGGGCAAGAACTCTATCCATGCTGAGAAATTAAGTACAAATCCTTTTGTTGAACTCTGCAGGGGGCTACTTGTCTTTGGCCAAACCTTTCAGCACCAAGCCATGCAAAACAAAGCCCCATTTGCAGGCCATACTTGCTTCCATCAAGAGTTAGAGAACATGTTCTTTAATGAATGAGCATTTTATCGAAACACCTTGTTTGGACACAGATAAGTAAAGCTCTTAGTTCTACTGCTCTTCCAGGGCATACAAATGCCAGGTGTTACAGACATTGCCCAACATTCCCATTTGGAAATGGAAAGGCATCTTCTTATTCAAGGTCATACATGAAGGACAGATTCACAAACCAAGTTCTAACAGTGACTCAGACATGAGCACATCAGTATTCACAGTAAAACAATGGCTGTGGAAAAAAAGCCTTCTCTCCTCAAAATAAAACCACAGAACACATGCTCCTGCCTTATTTAAAACCCATTTACCCAGCCTTAAAAGGTATAAATACCTTCAGATGATGGGAGAGTAGACTTACCAACACAGTAGCCAGCATGCCCCTCTATAGGGGTACAGTGTTTAGTATTGCCTAAATTTGTACACACAAGTCAATGAGAAAGCAAACTTTTGGTTTCTAATATACAGTGGTATTTAGAGGAACTTAGGTGCCAGGAAACAAAATTTATATTGGAGATAGGTTATTAAAAGTAAATCTGAGGTTTGACCTATTTAGATGAAACAGTAAATCTAAGATTTCCCAACCTAAGTGATTTTCCCACCTAACCCTGTGGTGAAAAAAAGATACATATTTCTAGTTATTAAAAAAAAAAAATTAGGCTTTACAACTTGGCTTTCTATTTAGGCTTTTTTCCCTTGGATACTTCTAGTATTTTATAGAGAGCTCTTCGCATCTACACAAGCTGAATATGATAGCAGGATGAACTACCAGAAATCACTCTTTAACATCTTTAAAAAGGAATTATAGAGTCTTATCTGTTAATAATATAATTAAGATAAGGTTAGAATACACATAAAAATTATCCTTTCTAATAGAAAAAAATGTCTTTGTTTTCTCGTTATAAGGAGAAGAGAGAAAAACAGAACTTTGGGATTATTGAACAAGGGACAGACTATTTCCCCCCCAGTTTAAACACATAGTTTTAAAGTTGCACCATTTTTCTTTAAATTTATTTATTAAATTTTATAATCAAAATTAAGTGTTTTAAGACAGGGAGTATTAATTTTACTCTCAAAGTAATGAATTGTCTTAAACACAAAGTCCATCAAAACACAGATGGTTGTTCAGTTGGGAAAGCAAGATATACAAGGCAATGAAACTAAAAAGCAGACAGAAGAAAAAGCTGCCCTGTAGCAAATAGAATTTTATACTTCTATTATCTGAAGTACTCTATCCTCACCACTCATACATAGTACCAAGAATCCAAACAAACTTTGTTTTGACATTAACATGATATTCAGCTCCTGCGGGCAATCATAAATTATAGCCCTTATAAGTACTATGCACAAGCAAAGAATTTAACTGTAAGAACCCCATTTAAAACAGTCACAAACATACCTCAAAATTAGAGAAATAATTTTGTGTGACTTGAGACTACTAGAGAGCTATGCAAGAGACTTGAGACTATTAGCAAGAGATCAAAAAAGAGCAAATTTTAATCTAATTATTCTAATTAATAAATTTCTTTTTAAGCTAAATTAGAAATTATCAATGCATCTATGTTTAAACATCAGCATCTTTGATATCAAGACTGTTAGAGCCATAAATGAAATCTGGTACTGAGCTACAATTCTCTTTTCCTAATAAGCAAATAATCTGAAGAGGAAGGCTGTTTTTCTCCCCCATCTCTGTTGCTTCCTCAGCTCCCAAAAACATTCAGCTTCTCCTTGCCTGAGGGCTGCCTAGCACTGGTTTGCTGATGGAAACAGTGACAGCTGAATTCAGAGTATGGTGTTTGCCAGCTGGTAGAGCTGACTCAGCCTACCTTGCCTTCAGGCAGCCCCAGTAGCTGGTCCAGAGAGGGGAAGAGAGGTGAGGTATCATGTTGAGGAACAAATGAGAACAAACAAGTCATAGGGTTTTCTTCCTTCAGTAAGAACAGTTAATCCAGTATATCTCCATAATTACATTATGGCCCTGATTAATATTGGGATTCATCTTTTTCCTCTTATGTGTTGAGGAATATTGTATCCTATTATATGCAATACATCATGTGCATCAAACTAGGATTAACAAATGCTAAAATTGTCTGCTCAACTTTTGAAGGCTTAACCAGACATTATGTTCCTCATATAACATATTATACTGCTGCAGTTCTTAACATGGACTTTCAACACCTGCTGTAATTTTAACACTGCTGAATTGTATTGCAGCATTTATATTAGACTCTAGAAGTGGTATCAACATAAAAATATAATTCTTAATTTAACAGAAATGCTTGCATTTCCACTTACTCCAAGTGAAGTTTTTTGATCTTTTCAAATAAAAGTCCCTCTAACCCTTTGCCTTTTGGGATTATCAGGTTCATTCTCTACTGACATTGTTCTACAAAGACATACATAAGAAACAACTGAGACCTTCCTTGTGTGATTTGTTGTATGAGAGTGGCAGGCATGCAACTTTGTTCACCAGAAAAGCCTGCTACTCACAAGCACTGCAAGTTCATCTTTCAACAAGGAATAGTTTCTTCTCTCAACCGAAAAGCGTAAGTCTAAAAAGAAAACAAAGTTACCACCTCAGTCTTCCTTTGGCCTCCAAGGTTCAGTCTCCAACAAATAAACAGATAGAGTAAACGTAACATCAAAAAAACACACCACCAACAAAACCCAAACAGTTTTTTCCTTATTCCTGGCAGAAAAAAACCTCTTGCCAACCACTATTTAAATCCATGGTGGATGCTGTATCCTTGCTGAATCAGGTACTCAGGGCCTCATCTGCTTGGCAAACTCAGTAGAGAACACACAAGGTTTCAATTCCAAAAGCTTTTGCCAAAAAACATGCAAGGGCACCTTAATAAAGGGCACTCTAGTGCCTATAGGAGACATGTCCTCTTATTGTTTATATATGGGCTGTCTCTGAACCAGTATTCTTCACGTCTGTTTATTAATTTTTTCCAAACTTATACCTTGTTTTCAACCCGTGTTTAAGAATTCATTGTAGTCTATACACCACAAAAGCTCTGCCATAGTATATATGTTGCTATAGGAACAGATTACTGCACTTACACAGTCCTCAAATGGTCAAATTGGATAAGTGCAGAAATCAACAACTGCAGAAATCAACAACTGCAGAAACTGAATGGATTACTTTTTTTCAAGTTTGTTTTGAGCATACCAAAGAGAAATGAATCAGCAAAATGTTTGACAGCTCTGGCAAAAATGAGATCAGAAGACAACTTTAATGGGCACCTTAAGTAATACCCTTAAATAAACTACTAATATATTTGCTTGAAATTGAAATCTTCTCACTATCCAGTATATTATCATTTTGCACTGGCAAATCTTACAGGACAAGGTCAGTTTTTGCCCTTATTGAAGAAAAATTAACAATATTTCAGTAACAATATACACTAATACATAAGCATGAGAAGAAATAGTTTGTTTCCACGTCTGTCAAGACAGTAAACTAAATGCATGTATAAGTCAGTCATGTGAGGATGTCTCACAACTTCTCAATCAATATCCTTGATCACTGCCAATATTCTGTTAAAATAAAGTGAAGAAATCAAATTTTATGAGAAGAATAATTTTAATAATGTGTAATAAGCATTACATGGACTGACCACAAGGAAAAAAATAGTATTCTGTTGTAGTCAACAAAAAAAACTCCAGGCAATCATCGTAATCTGATATTTTTCAAACATAGTAAATACAGTATTGGCATTTCATATGGGGGAGGAGGAGCTGCAGAAATCATGTCTGTTATTCCAAGGTCTGCAGTCAAATCACTTTCTGGAGTTATTTTAATGCTGAAATTTAAAGACATTGTCTCATGTATGAGATCAATAAAGTCAGGATTAAAACCTGTTACTGAAAATCATCTACAATTAAAAAGATTATTTTTCTATACCTTAACACATGTACAATAACCACCTGAGCATAAAACATTTCAAACCTATGAGGGCAGTATATCAAGAACACTGATATATATTTTTGACTAATAACTTTGGATCTGAGTATTTTTTCATAGAGCAAGTGTCACTCAGATATTCATCAGGAATTCATTAGAAACCTTATATAAAATGGCTTCCTATCACCATTTACTAGCCAACTATTCTGAAAAAGGCATTAGAAACCTTAGGAATATTCCACTTGGACTTGGCATCTCATCTTTATGAAAGCACACACAACTAGCTACTAGAAAGAAGAGTATATTTATTTCAGACTAAAGACATGGTGGAGAAGAGCCAACAATTCCTTTCATGCAAAGAACTGCAGCTGCTCATTTCTTTTGTCTTCCCTTCTGTCTTAGTAAACTGACCAGTGGGGATTAGGCCAAGGAAACATGGAACCAACTGATGGAGAGGTGTTGTTTCATCCCAGGGAATGCCAGACTCACCCCTGAGGTCACTGCATGGATTCCCTGGGTTGCCTTGTGTAATGCAGAACGCCCTCAAGGCAACTGGAGCAGCTTGAAATTAACATTGCCAAAATGTACAGTGCAAGGTCTGGGACTGGAAGGGCAGGCAGGATTTGTAAGAACTTGAGGGGAAAAAAAAAAAAACCAGAATAAAAATTTAATATTATATCCTCAAAGTTTGTAATGAACTAGAGAGAGGAAGGTGATGGTACAATATAAAAAGAAAGAAAGAAAGGGGTGAAAAAGATAAAAGGAAGGTGCTGAAATAACAGCGGCAATCTGAGGGAATGAATACTAACCCAAAAGAAATAAGTACATTATTTCAATCAAATGTCCAAGATTGTTTGAGGTGGACATTCTTCTGTGAGTAGATTTTTGACAGGAATGGTGTTTATGTCTGACTGAATCCAAAATCAGGTTTTGCTACCTGCAGAACACACAAGACTTGAATTTTTGATGCCTGAATAAAAAGTTAATTTGTGACTGCATTTAAAATTCTACTTACGCTGCAGATGCTTGAGTTATTCTGTAGCATTTTGACGAATTACTTTCACTTCAGTAAAACACGACTATTCTTTCTTATAGATTATTATTGTTCATCTAGAGCAGCTGCATTAAGGGTATGACTCATTTAATAACAAGCTGTTTCTCACAGTGTTACTGTAGCCAGCTCATTTTAAAAATCTTCTAATAGGTTAGATTTTAACTGCATGTCCACAGGATACTTCCCAGGCAGAAAAACAGTTTGTTTTTACAGAGGCACTGTAAACACTAGAACTCTTACACTCTTCTCCTCAGCAGGTCTTACTATTGAAGGCAGGATGAGCTCTTGGATATGTGGAACTGATGGCATGCATCTTCTCAGATTAGATCTCAAGAGGAACTATGCTGTAGATCAGTAGAATTTCCCCTTATACATTAAGAGTCTTTTGCTGAAGACAGCCCTAACATACTGCCCTTCATCTGCCCTGTGGGAAACATAATTTGGTATTTTGCAGCTCTATTTTTCCTCAATGCTCTCTTAATTAAAAAGAAAAAAAAAAGACATTTGCTTCATGATTCATTTTTGTCTGAAAATCTCTGCACATGTCATTATGTAAAAAAGCACTAGGTGCCAAGCTGTAAAGTATCCTGCATTTCCAATGTTTTGGTAACTTCAGCTACAAGCAATTTTTCAGACATATTTCTAAGTCAGAGGCCTATAAAACTCAATATTAAGACAGACATAAGCAGCAGTCAATTGCTATTAGTGAAGGGAAGCTTTGGTTGGGCAATTTCTTTTGAAATTACCAGACACAACAGGAACACTCGATGTTTATTCTAGCTCTGGAAGAGGGAAGTCTTAAAGCCAACTTGATTGGCTTGAATTCTTTACAAATCTGGCTTAAAGTGGGTGAACGACTCAGTCGATGCAGTATTTTGGGAGGCTGTGCATTTTAATCTGAAAACATGAGCTTGAAGTGATGGCATTTCAATTCTCTTGGGAGACAGCAGAAAAACAGATCTGAGAATTAAGCCTCCTACATGGGCAGAAAGCTGGGACAGAATGCATAAAGTAGTTGTGCAGACTGCTGTGCCAATGAACTGTAGGGTCCTCCTTGTGAAACACCTCACAAGATGCATTGTTATCAGAGACTTTCAATTATTCAAACTGATGTGCACATTTTACTGGCATACTATTTCTGTGGATAAACAAAAAGTTATGAGCATGATAGATGTCTCATCAACAAACTTAGTTCACCTCCCCTGTGACATGTTCCAGTCATTGGACAAACCACAACACTGTCATATCTCTTTAATGAACCAGTATATATACATACATATATATATATGTACAGCATTCTCCTTGATCTACTGTTTAAACTCAGGGCACCTATGTAGATGGAAGATTTTACTTAACACTGGAATCTTTCCCCTTAGTAATATGTGAGTCTGGCAAAAACCAGCTACCCTATAGACTTGTTAGCAGGATATTGAAATACAAACCTTAAATAAAGCATTTAGAAGTAAGCAGTCTAAAATAAGCAAAGAGAAAGGAATCGAGTCCTTATCAAATCTGTAAAAAGATTTGCTTTCCAAAATTCAAGAATACTGAAACATATAAAATTTGAGCACATGTTTGCTGTATAACCATTTGGACCAAAGAAAGAGTTAACAGCAACTCCTCAAAGGTTGAACTCAAAACAACATGTCAAAATTTTGTGGACCACAGATGTATAAATACACCCCACAGCGTCAATGAGAACCCATACAGCTGAATTCTGAAGTAAAGAGTTAGCAGAGCTATATGTTCCTTCCTAAAACTTCCAGAAAAAGACTGGGATCCTTCAGAGATCAAGACACCTCTAAATCCTGACATCATTAGAGCACAGAGCTTCTCTATCAAGAGCTGCTGTCACAAATCTTTTTAGCTTTGCAGAAGCTGACCTGCATCATTAAGAGAATAGACTGTTTCTAACAGGGAAGTCAAATACACACATTTTTCTAAGAAGAAACATTTGTTATTCTCTTTTACTACGAAGATAAACAGCTAGTCCAGGAATCATCTGAAATTTAACTGTGTTTTAATACATCACTAATTAGAACCTAAGAAAATCACTAAAAATAGCTGACATCTCCCTGATTCAACACAGGAACCTTCTGTGCTAACTTTGCAGCAGTGACTAACACAACTGCTTTCAATGTGTACTCTTCCATGAAGATGGATAGCTGAGTAGATAATTTCCCCTCCAAAAAAACCCCAAGTAATTGGTAGGTCATTAAGGAATGCACTGAACAGAACAACCATCCAAAACTTCACATATCCAACAAGCAGCAGGATGAAGCTGCTGGGAAAACAGATCTTCTGGTCTGTATTCCAGATCCATCAACTGCAAATGATTCTGCAAATGATTTTTTGAAAGCAAAAGCTTTCTTGTGTTTCCACACTTCTAGGAAAAGTCTGTTTTGGCTCTGAGAAAAAAGAAAATGTAAGAAGCAATAGTCCAGGAAGTAAGTAAAAAAACAGGGAAAAATCTCAGTAATGCTACCAGGTTCAAAAGAGTGGAGATTTTTTGCTCTTTATATCATACAACACTTCAATATTATCGTTACTTCAGATTAAACTGAAATCTAATCTCAATCCTTCTGAGGTTTTACTGGATACAGGATTCATGTGACTGTTACTAAATTACTTTTCGGTTCTCTAAGCTTGCAGGGAATAGCTAAAAATCTCTTACATATTTCAGCGATGAAGGTGTCACCACTTCTTTGGACAATGTATTCCAGGTTTTGCCATAAGAGTTATTAAAGGGTTTGGGTTTGTTTCCATATCACAAAATCACAGATTTGGAAGGGACCTTCAAAGGCCATCTTATCCAACACCCCTGTAGTGAGCAGAGACATCCTGCACTAGATCAGGCTGATCAGAGCCTCACAAAGCGTGCCATGAATCTCTCCAGGGATGGTGTCTTCATTGCCTCTATCCCGTCAAGTTTTCCCCTTGAAGTTGATTGTGCCTGTCACTTTTTCCTTCATTCACTTTGTGCAAAACAGCATCTTCTCTACAACTATTTGCTATTGGAAGACTACAATTAGATCTCCTCTTTTCTCTAGGCTGCACAAAGTTTGTCATTTTCTTTCAACTTTTCTTTATATGTGCCATGTTCTTTAGCTATCTTGGTTGCCTTCTGCTAGACTCTCTACAGTTTTTCCATTCATCTTGTGAAGTGATGAACTCGAAGTGGACACAATATTCTAGAAATGGTCATCCAGCAGTTGTCTGACTGAAATAATTATACCCCTGATTTACTGGGTAAACACCTTCTGGCTCAGCCCAAGACACAGTCTGCCTTCATTACTGGCACTCTTCTGTTCTTTTAAGTTCACAATCCACCAAAACACCCAGGTCCTTTGCAGCTGAACAGAAACCTGCCCGTGCTACTGCCTTGGATCATTCTGTCCCAGGGGCAGGGCTTGCTCTCTGTTGAGCTTGATGGCCCTGTCTTTCAATTCATTGGAGCTTCTCTCTCTGAACAACTTTCCTTCTGTCACATCTGTCCCTTGTCCAGTTTAGAGTCATTTGTAAACTGCCTAATTATACATTTAGTCCAGTCATCCAAATTGTTTATAAATCTACTAAGTGATACTGGAATTGGTTTTGCCTCCTGAAGAACCGCACTCCTGACCAGTTGCCAGTTCAGCTTAAGACACTAACTATTGCCCTTTATCCTGCACTGGTCAGTTTTCCACCTCTGCTCCAGTCTGTCTCTTACCAGAACATAGCGGCAGCCAAATTGAGCACATCCATTCATGATATACACAAAACATTCATGAATTATTTAGTTCCCTATGTATCATGCTTTTTAAATTCAAGTTAGTTTGCAGTTTTGAACCTCTTACTTAAAGGAAAGGCCTTTTAAACAAAATCAGAGTTTGTCTGTTTCCCTTCTCTATCAATCCAGTTATGAGTGCACAGAATTTTAAGATACTGTGGTTCTGCAGGTTTCTGCAAAGATTTTGTAACTATGAGAGACCAAAAGAAATATATTCATTACAAAAAAATCTACCTTACAGTTGCCACTCTGAAAAGTACTTCAGATCCTCTGAGCTTCTTCTAAATGAGGGAGACAAACCCTTACGGTATTAAATGAAGAGTAAGAAAGGAAATATACCCACTACCCAGGTGAACTGCAGAAATTTCAGACAGATCTACTTAAACACTTAAAGGAGCAGCATTTTTAGTAGAAACATTTAGTAGAAACATTAACCCTATAGGACTATCTAGCTACATGAAAACACCCTATAGATTTTCTTTAATTTCCACTCTATGAAATGCAGATAAGCATGATAATTTCTAAATTAGGATGCAAAGTATCAAAAAAATACATTCTCAGTTTTCAAAAGTATGATGAATTAATTAATCTTGCCATGACATTATAACTATAGTCAATATTAAAAGCTTCAATTGTCATGGAATATGAATTCCATTGATTGTATCTCCTGCTATAACAATTTCAAATACATCACCTTAGGCAATGCAAGGAAAACTAGAGTTCCACTGACAAGAACAATACAAGCAAATATTTTCAGAAGTGAAATACTACAGGGACAATTTTCCCTTTCATGTATGGAGTAAAGAATTACACTATAGAGTCTCTATTTGTACAAAAATAGATAAAGGCCATGAATTAAGACGATATGAGGGTCAAATAGTTGCTCCTGATTAAGATCAAACTTTATGAAAAATTGAGTAAGTTGTCTTAAAATGACATTTTCAAGGACATGGTCATTAATTGTGTCAGCTCTGTTCTAGGTCAATACCTTTACTCATCTTCTTCCTGTTTTGAAGTCCTGTCATCCTGTTTTCCTCCCTCTCTTGCTTGAGGACATGAAAAGACTCCCCTAGCCTAGCCAGGTAAAGGAAAGCAGCAATTCAAACTACTTGTTTAGTTAGTAGAATTGCTAAAAGGACTGTAGGAGATAAACCCTTTGTGCTTTCACACAGCCCACACAAGCATTAGCTTAAAATATCACTGTAATGTTTTTCAGCGTCACTTGCTGTTTGCTCTGCTTAATGATCCTTTTCATATTTTTTTTTGTTATGTGTGCACAGAATTTCAGTACTCTTTAGAAATAACTAAGACTGTGCAGTTTAGTGGCTACAATTATTAGGCTAATAAATAATGCACAGTATTGAAGCAATAACCAACTTGATTATTAATATGCTCAAAGACTTTAGTACATTATTACTAACTTAGCTTAAATACACTTGAATTTAAGTTCTACAATGAAGTTCTTCCAACATTCAGACTGTACAAGCAAACTAAAAAAATCTCACTTCTTCAGGCCACTATGTAAAAAATTGCACAATAGTTAACAATTGGTGAACTAAAATAATTACAAATACCAAAGATCCACTCCACAATAGTTGGTGGGCATGATCCTTATATCCCAACACACTTGACTTGGCTTAGCACCATCTACACCTATCAGAGGAACAGACTGTAAGTCCATAATGAATGTTAGTTGATCATGCAAAGTACTCTTTCAGTTAGAAATACAAAACAGAGTTAAAAATAAGGATGTCAAGGAAACATCCTGAAAGCATTATTACCATCATAATTACTCAAGTTACATTCAGGTAGTGTTTCATCACTTGCCTCAGTACTTCCATCTGGTGTTGCTCTGCTCCAGTTTAATACCACTGGGGATTGAGCTAAAGGTTTGTTACCTTTCCAGAGCCAGGGCTGTTAATAATTCAGAAGTGCAGATCCAAAATAGGAAGTCATGAACTGGGGATAACCCATAGTTCCTGTTTGTCCCATCTAATAATGGTATAATGGAACATCCTAATTTATTGATGTTTGAGGGAAAAAAACCTTTTTCCTATCAGCCCTATCCAAATGCAGAAAATCAGGTGCAACTTGCCAAAAAGCTTTGAGGTAGGATATTAGTTTAAAGCATTCAGTAAGAATGGCAGTGCTATTGATCTCTTGGGCAAAACAGCAGCTGCCAGATCCCTTGGGATTTCAGCTGATAGTATGCCATAGTTGGTCTCCCAGAGAGGTCGCTTCCCCACAGCTCACAAGTTACAGGGGATAAAAAACTTGGCTTTACATGAAATAGCCTGCAGAACATAACCTGCAGGAACACATCACGATTCTTGTTTCACCACATCCCACAGAATGATTAGCATTGCTGTGCAAAAATATGTTCTCTAACACATTGCCAGTCTGTCACAGAAATCCCATCCTGACTAGAACTAGCAAGCAGGCAAGAAGAAAAGCCACAATTTCAATATTTAACGTTCATACTAATTTTCATTTCCATTATCAAAATCCTGATAAAAATCCATTTGATGATTGATGGTAACCATTGCCTAGTAAAAACAGAAACGTAACCCCTTGTGTGGTAATGACAGAACATATTTCAGCACCAGGTCTGGCAGAGACACCCAGAAGTATCCAGCTGCTTCTCTGTCCTTGTTGAAAAATAGCCCTTTGGATACTGATGAGTTACGGGGTCACAAATAAACTTGTGAAGATGGGAGGAAGGTGTCCAAACAAAACATGACAAAGAGCACAACGTGACCATTTCCATGTGGTTTCACATCTCAACCTCTTCAACACTGAGCAGATAAGTTTGTGTGAGTCCCTCCTTTTGGTTTATTTAAAAATAGATGTATTCAGTTAAAAACCAGAGGAAGACCTCCGGGACGCAATTCAGATCTGATACAGTAACAACAAAACACCACTAGGTGTCCTTTGTTTCTTATGGAAACAGCAAGCCAATCCACACCTGTGTGCAAGATCTTCAGCAGCAATTGATGTAATCCATTATTTCATTATTTAATTTAAATTATGGATAATTGAAAACAATGTAACAGCAGAAACATCCAAAAATTAAAAAAAACCCAATATAACAGTTTCTAGATCCAGATACTGCCACTACTTAATAAAAATTACTCTTTATAGTGTTAGAGTGGCAACTCCATGAGCATAGGAGGCTGCCATGTCCAACAGATGCATGCTATGGAAAGTTAGGACAGATTCCCTACTACTGAAAAGTTAAAGGACACAAAGTTGTCCAAACATCAATGGAGACAAGAGCAGAGGAAGAACCAAATGAACTTGTTCTTGGGAAGCAGCATCACCACCACCTAAACGGCACCATTTCTGATGCTCTGGAGATGCATACAGATATGCGCTAGGGGAGCTAAGACCAGCTCCAATCTACTAGATCAACTCAGAGACTGACAGACTTTAAGTATTCAGATTTCCATATTAAGTTAGTGAAAATTATTATTTTTAGCTGAAGATGCTTGTATTAAGATAACTCTGTGAAGATCTGACACTGAAACTTTCTAGAATGTGATGCTTAGCCTACATTTTGAGCTGTTTATAGCACTTGGAATTCAGGCACTGGTCAAAGCCAGTATCTTTGAAACTCCTTGACTCCAAGGATCTAGAGAACAAGGAGGCCAGGCAGGAACAAAAACTACACATGTGGAAAAGCAAGCTTTGTACTTACAAGGGATATTCAAAGCCTGCATTTTATCACCAGTGGCAAAAACCAAAATAAAGGCTCGTGGTCAGACTTTTGTCATACTCTCTCAGGAAGACTACACTGCAGTAAGTATTAGAACTTGCTTGACTAACAGAGGAATAAAAGCAACACACCACTGTAGAATCATAGAACCATAGAATAGTCCGGGTTGGAAGGGACCTTAAAGATCATCAAGTTCCACCCCCCCTGCCATAGGCAGGGACACCTTCCACTAGACCAGGCTGCTCAATGCTTTGTCCAGCCTGGCCTTGAACACCTCCAGAGAGGGGGCATCCACAACCTCTCTGGGCAACTTGTTCCAGTATTTCACTACCCTCACCATAAAGAATTTCTTTCTCATATCTAGCTTGAATCTCCCCTCTTCCAATTTAGATCCACTATTTTCAGTCCTTCCATCAGATATNCAGCCCTTTGATCGTCTTCATGGCCCTCCTCTGGACCCGCTTCAACAGCTCAATGCCCTTCTAATGTTGAGGACTCCAGAACTGGACACAGTACTCCAGATGCGGTCTCACCAGAGCCGAGTAGAGGGACAAAATCACCTCTCTTAACCTGCTGGTCACAGTTCTCTTGATGCAAAGCAGGATTTGGTTGGCCTTCTTGGCTGCAAGTGCGCACTGCTGGCTCATGTTGAGTTTGTCATCCACTGGCACCCCCAAATCCTTCTCTAAGACTGCAACTCTTAGAGTGCGACCATTCGACCAGCTCCTTATCCAGTGAGTGGTCCATCCATCACACCCATTCTTTTCCAGTTTGGTGACCAGAATGTCATGTGGTACAGTGTGAAATGCCTTGCACAAGTCCAGGTAGATGATGTCAGTTGCCACAGAATATTGTACCCTTCCTTATACAACTTTAATCCATGACATCAATCAAGCCAAAATTCTAAGTGAGAAAATATTATAAAAAACCCATCTAGTTGTATCTTTTGAACCACCACTACCAACAGAAGAATCATCTCTTGCTTGTACCAGTGCAACCATGTGTGGTAAAGCACATTAGTGACCTGGTTCAAATTAGACTTGTTTTAAAAAAAAAAACCAAAAAACCAACAAAACAACATAAAAAACCCCAAAACACAAAACCAACCAAACTCCAGTTGGTTTTAACCCACATCAATTCCCCCATCTGTTCTGACATGCAGCCACGCAAACACCTACACTGATACAAGCGGCTAGAAGAAAACTGCTCCCTTCAACAGCAGAGCTGGCTGAAAGCATAAATGAAACTTAAGACCTTCTGGTGCTTGCAGATTTTCCTACCAAAGTTAGCAAAGCAAAAGTTAGACTGAAAAACAGATTAGAGACCAAGTTCAAAACCAGTATAAGACATAAAATAGCTTTACATAAGCTTTTAGTTAAAGTCTCTATAGATTCGCAAAATTTTGTCCTGGACATCAAGCTATTAGTCTCAAAACTATCTGTGCTATTGGAGATAAACTCAATTTGAAACTCAGTAATAGACACGAAAATCGGACTTTAGATATAGCCTAAAATGCATAAAATACAGTTAAAGAAATACAAATAACATGGTTGTATAAAGCTGGAAAACCAAACCCTTATGTTACATGAACAAAACCCTCCTTCAAGATCTCAAGGAGAGGTTTTTAGCAGGTAAGGTAAAGATCAATACAGACATCCCTGTGATACTTCAGAAGTCTTGTTCACCAGACTTTCTCTAATACACAAATACTCAAGCAAAGGCACTCCAGGTATCTCATTTCCTCTTAAGAATTTCCTTTATTACCTAGGGTAACAAATAATATCTAGTTTTACGTACCAACCAACAGTACAGTAACTTCCTTCTGGAAGGTTATCATTCTACTCATTTTCAAAAAAGCTTCCCCTTTTTTGCCTAGTTACTAGAGAAAGTAGAGTAGCTCAATATAATTATCTTTGTCAGCTCATTTAAATCAATTAATCAAATTTGATTGCTTACTAACCAGAGAGGGCCTACCATTCATGGTAGCGTGCAACAAACATGGTCCCATGATTTAAAGATGGATCTTTTAGGGTTCAGCTAGTGTACTAAAAAATGGAACACTCAACAAATTTATTCCCTTTGGTGCTTGAGGATGTGACAAATCAATACAAATTGTTTAAAATCTATATAAAGCAAATACTTTAATGGTGAACCTAATATAATTTGTATCCCAACATTTTAGTCAGAATGACAAATATGAGATTGTCCACCCAAAAATATTTCTCTAGATACTTCCAGAAATTGTGCTTTAGAGTTAGATTCTTCTCTCAAAATCATTTGCTAATGTAAGCTGTAGGAAATAATTTGGAACATGAGTTCAACTAATCTACTGCTCTTTGTATTGTGTGCAATGAATTATTTAAATAACAATATCAAAATGCTGTTAATACAGTTCTTACAATGTCATTTTAATTTCAATGTGATCATTTCCATTGTAAACTTGCATTCCTTTAATTGGTTCCTACTCTGAAAGCGAGTCTTCAGAGGGAGGTGTCAGAAGGATGGTTGTGAGTCACACATAATCACAGAATCACACAGAATGACCCGGGTTGGAAGGGACCTCAAGGGTCATGTAGTTCCAACCCCCCTGCCTAGCAGGGCCACCAAACAAACACATTTACTAGATCAGGTTGCCCAGGGCCCCGTCCAACCTGGCCTTGAACACCTCCAAGGACGGGGCATCCACAACCTCCCTTGGCAGCCTGTTCCAGGACCTAACCACTCTCCTAGTAAAGAACTTCCCCCTAACATCCAACCTAAATCTTCCCTCCTTCAACTTGGATCCATTTCCCCTAGTCCTGCTATTGTCAGCCCTTTCAAAGAGTTTACTCCCTTCCTGGGTGTAGGTTCCCTTCAGGTATTGAAAGGCTGCAATGAGGTCACCCCGCAGCCTTCTCTTCTCCAGGCTGAACAAGCCTAACTCCCTCAGCCTGTCCTCATAGGGGAGGTGCTCCAGCCCCCTGATCATCTTCGTGGCCCTCCTCTGGACCCTTTCCAAAATCTCTATGTCTTTTTTGTACTGAGGGCTCCACACCTGGACACAGTACTCCAGATGGGGCCTCACAAGAGCGGAGTGGAGAGGGACAATCACCTCCCTATCCCTGCTGACCACCCCTCGCCTGATGGAGCCCAGGATCCCATTTGCTTTCCGAGCTGCGAGAGCGCACTGCTGGCTCATGTTAAGTCTCTCGTCCATCAGGACTCCCAGGTCCTTCTCTGCCGAGCAGTCATTTGATGGAGAAAAGCTGAGAAGAGCAGAGGTCAGATACAAGCTTACAGTGGCTCCCACCTCAAGCAGTTGAATTTTTATATCATTTACCAGCAGTAATAAGAATTGTTTTCTGTCCTGGGGTGCTCCTTTCCAATATTCCTAAGGGCCAGGCTCACAAACTTGCAGATTTACCATCATAAAAACAATTGTATAGATGTGGACCTAATTATTTATATAGAAGTGCTTACTCCAATGAGCTACAAGTTCTTTCATGTACTCTCTTTAAGCAGATGTCATGAGTACAGCAATGTCTAACAGCCTGATCGTGTTTGCTATTTACCCTAAGTATTAAACTTATCCTGGAAGGGCCTAAGACTCGATGTGGACTCACAGCCTCTTAAGTAGCGTGTGCCCTAAATGGAATAATTTTACAAGATATACAAGTAAGGAAGATAAACTACAATGTGTGGCAAGGAAGCATGAAATCACGAGGAAACACGATACACTTCAATCTTGTGAGCCATTTTTGTACATTTAGTACTCACAGTGAGTCAGGTTCTTTATGTAGGGCTGGGAGATGGAAAGCAAGCAGGCGCAACACAAGGGGAGTGTGAGACAACCAGGGCCATGCTGATTAAACACCACGGGTTTGCTGTTTTCCTGCTGTGGAGGATGTGTGAAGGGGCACAGAGCTGGTGACAGCTGCTTATGGGAGCCTCAAATCAGTATAAAATCTGAAAAAGAAAAAAAAAGGCAGGAAAATAATTGAAGAACGGGCACAGAACTGCAGTGACCTGAAATAATTAAACTTAAACAAGTGAAGACAGGAAAGTTAAATCCAAATGATGAGTATAAGCCAGTACTCAGGCAGGACAGGGCTTGAGTGGGACAGCACCACAGCCCACTCCCAAAACCTCCACTGGCTATAGCCGTTGGAAACTGAGAGACAGCCTCAAGGGTGAGCAGGTGGAGACACCACTAGATCTGTTGTGTCCAGCTCTGGAGCCCTCAGGACAAGGACATGGAGCTGTTGGAGAGGAACCAGAAAAGGCCACAAGGGCTGGAGCACCTCTGCTACAAAGACAGGCTGAGGGACCTGGGTCTGTTCAAGCCTGGAGAAGAGAAGGCTGCGGGGAGACATCACAGCAGCCTCCCAGTGCCTGAAGGGGGTCCAGGAAAGCTGGGGAGGAGCTGTTCGCCAAGACATGGAGTGACAACGGTTTTAAACTACAGCAGGGCATGGTTAAATGACACATTAGGAACTTCGTGGTTTTTCACCACGAGGGTGGTGAGACACTGGCCCAGGTAGCCCAGAGAGGTAGTGGAGGCCCCATCCCTGGAGACACTGAAGACCAGGCTTGCTGAGGCTCTAACCGACCTGCTCTAGTGCAGGATGACCCTGCTCACTACATGGCCTGTGAAGGTCCCATGTAGGTCCCTTCCAATCCTATAATTAAATCCCATCAGCACCGCCGCCCCCCGCCTCAGGTGGTGAGGGAGCCCCCTCAAGCGGCCGCCCCGCCACCCGCAGTCTGCCCGGCAGGGGGCGCTGTGGGGCGCCGTCGCTCCCTCACGGCTGCGGCCTCACGCCGCGGGAGGGAGGAAGGGAAGGAAGAAAGGCCGGAAGACCGGGCCGGAGGTGCCTGGCCAGCTCCATGGCGCTGCCGGCGCTGTCGAGTTCTGGGGTGAAGTTCCGACGAATCTTGGCGCATTTCCCTCAGGAGCTGAGCTTGGCTTTCGCTTACGGCTCTGGGGTGTTCCGGCAGGCGGGGGCCTCGGCCGAGCCGGGCGAGGTGAGCGCTGCGGCTTACCCCGAGCTGGGCCGGCCCCTCGGGATCACCCCTCCTCCCGTACCCCCCGAACTTCCTTTATTAATCAGAGAGCGCGGAAAGGGTTAGCGCCGGGCCGCGGAGGGTTCTGCTGCCTGCCGCGAGCGTGCGGAATGGTCTCTGAGGGTCACTTAGTGTCAGTGTGAGGGGTTCAGATGGCCCTTGAGCCGTGTGACGGCCCAACTGGGCGTCAGGGCTTATTTACTGGTGGCTTTGGAAATGAGCTACGGCTTGTGCATTTCATGATGGGAACTTGGGTGCTGTTCTTAGCACTTCGTCGTTGGTGGTCAAACTGCTTGGATTTAGCGCTATTTATCTTAATTATTCTTTTTTTTTTTAATAAGTAAATATATTTTTACCTTTTAAAAATGAATAGGCAGTGTTGCTCATTGCAGCTTGCCTGTAAGCATGCTCTACAGATGCAACTTGTCTCATTTTCTTTTCTGAACAGAGAAAAACAGGATAATAAGATTTTCAGAGCTCACATAGCATCTCACGTCCATACAAAAGAATAAGGGTTAAAAAGGTAGTTAAGAGAATACCTTTTCATTAGGCGTTAACTGGTTAGCAGCCCAGACAGCCACAGAGTGTCAGGCTTAACAAATTTGAAGCAATGCAACTCTAAATATTAGTTTGTTGTAGGTATGAGTTTTTAAACTTTCAGCTTGTCTGTGTGTAGGGAAGGTGTGGCTTCATGTCTTCTGAAGAGTGAGGCAAGCTTTGTAGCCTGTGAACCTCTCCTGTCTGGATTGTTTTGCTGACAAATGCAAGCAAACACATTACAAGTGCAGTTTCTTGCTGGAAGCTCTAAGCTGCCTTTCTTTTCCCGCTTCTGCCAGTTCATACCCTTGCACATTAGTAAAGTCCTGTTTGCTGGTTGTTTAAGCTAGTATGCTGAACTGTGAACTAGGGTGATGGTCTCATCATCTGCTCTCCTGTTCCAGAGGGCTGCATGTTGGTCACTTAACTAGGAGGACAGGAAAGTTCTGGACTATCTTTTCTACACTGATTAGAAAACATAAATCCTCATCAGAACTTTTCGCTGCATTTGACATTACTACTTGTGGTTTAGTTAGATTTTTTTACTCATACAAAAAATTATTATCTGGTAGTTTGATACTATGCATATCTTAGATTAACATTGCTTGCTTCCTGAAATGTAAACCCTAATACTTTTCTCCTTATCCACAGAACAATATGCTAGACTTTGTCTTTGCTGTTGACGATCCTGTGACCTGGCATATGATGAACTTGTTAAAGAACAGGAATCATTATTCCTTTCTGAAAGTTTTTGGGCCAAAACAGATAAGTAGTGTGCAGAGCTATGGAGCAGGGATTTATTACAATACTTTAGTGCCATGTAATGGTCGGGTAAGTGCAAGTAGTTTGAGTAAATTGAGTCAAATGCTTGTGTGCTAAGTATTAAAGCTGTCAGCTTAGTAAACTTGTCTTGTTTAGGTTGTCTGGTAGGTCCTCCTCCTGCATCTATTTGTAAACTGCATTTGGTAAAGAGGTGTGCAGATAGGAGTCAATGAAGGGAAGGCCTGTATCTGTCTGTCTTGGTGTTGATTTTGAGTAACTTTTACTATGTTGTGCCAAATTATATATATGACAGAAAATTCTTTTAAGGAACATGAGAAATTAAATAGAATGAAGGGCAGCCACGGAAAAATGCCATATGAGCAATGTACTCCCAACAAAAGTTCTCAGAGCAGTAGTGTTGAGTGCATGGCAGAATTCTTCATAGGAATCTGAAGAAGTAGATAAAGTAGTCTTTTTGTTCTTGACTTATTCTGTTCTTACCACATGCTGTAATGATTTGGTTGATTTGGTGGGATTAGAGTGTTTGTTTTTGCATGTAAATAAGAATTTTTCTTTTTTTTCCATACTGTGTGGATTGAAACATCTTAATGTTAGGTGCCCATTTTTTTAAGGTCTATGTTCCTTAGAGTTAATGACAGTTATAGTAAGAAGGAAATTTCATATATTGAAAATGGGGCAGGTGTATGGTTTTTCAAAAGCTTTTATTTGTCTTTTTTCAGATGATAAAATACGGTGTAATTAGTACCGATGCCCTGATTGATGATTTACTTCACTGGAAAACCCTTTATGTCGCTGGACGCCTACAAAAACCGGTAACTGTTAGTCTTTTCAGTTATCTGTCTTGAAATGCAGGAAATTACAGGGCTGGAAAATTATCAGTTGTAATTTTAACTTTAACTATTAAGGATCTATGCATCAGTACTGAACAGACAATCTGCCCTGATCTAGGGGTCCAGTCCTGGAGGGATAATCTTGCAGAGAGGAAGTGAAATGTAGTCCTTAATATTCTGTTACTTGAAAAAAAACTAAAGGTAAGTATATTAATCACAGTTTTCTTTCTGTAATAAATCTTGAATAACTGGACTATATTAACTCAAAGTCCCTTTAATGTTAAATGCCTTCTACAACGAATTACAGGAGTTGCCAAAATTTAACACAGCTAAATCATGGTAATCTTAAAAGCTGAAAGCTGCTTTGCAATGCGGTTATTTGTGATTGATTGAGCCGTGTGTTAAACACGCTTTTTCTGCTGGTTTGGGTTATAAAAGATATGAGGTCTTTGTTTACCTGTGAGTGCCTGATTCAGTGTGCTTTCAGCAGATGGGAGCACTGCCAATTTCTTAAAATTTCTCTAGAGGGGAGGGGCTAAGGAGAGGAGAACTGTTTACATCTTACAACAGAGGTTAATTATGCTTTTAACTAAGAGTTTGGGGTTAAAGTTTGAATAGATTGCCTCAGCTCTACCAGCTTCTCTGTGTCTCCAGGGATGCATGATACAGGTTAGAACAGCTGTTGTCTTTAAAAAGAATGTAACTTTATACATTGAGAAAAATAACGCAAGAATTTCGCATGGACAGTTAATACTGAATGCTTCTTTTCAGTGTAACTGTATTTGCTGCTGGTTTGACTTATTTTAGGACTTTTCAGCTTAATGTATATAAATTTGGTTTCTTACCTTTTGGCTAAATTGAAAGGGAGGACATAGTTGCAGAAGGTGGAATTTGCTCTTTTGTTTCATTTCTACAAGAAAGTGGAGATGCCATATATGTGTTTAGTAGATGGAAGTCCAGACTATTTTCATAAGGCTCATGGGAACTTGCATCAGGAAAGACTTTCTAGAAATTAGAATTGGACCAAAAGATTTCTTGGTGAATGTCTAAACTGGCTGCTCTTGTAAAATCTATTAAATGGCTGAGTAGGATTTAAAATGTTACGCAGTGTTGAACAAAAGACCACAGATCATTTGTTTACATCTGTTGTAAGGGTTGTAAATATCTGCTGGTTCTGGCTTCACAGCTAATGTGATGTTTTGGTAGACGCATTGGAAGTGAAAGTGATAGAAAGCTTGTTTTGCCTCCTTAAGAATATACGGTAAGTTTGTTTTGGAGGGGACACTGGATTAGCTTGATTTTGTTATACACTGCAATCTCTTACGCACCATTTGCCATTTGTGCTATTTCTGGACACAGTTTACTGAAGCCATATTAATATTCTTTAACAATTTCAGAATTTCCTCCTACTCTCACATAGAGGAGGGAGAGCCCAGAGCTTTCTGGTATTTTGTTACAGAGCTGTCATTCTGAGCTATCCAATCTATCCTCATGTATGAGCCAAAACATTTGCTTTGAAAATCTTGGTTGAAAATCTTGGCTTAATTTTTACTGGAGGATTTGTTTCTGTTATAAATTGGTTACCATGATCAAGTAATCTTTCCAAAATATTTGCCAGAATAAATGGAGTTTAGATTTTCCATTTAGAAATGCTGACTTTTTCTTTGCTTCTTTCTTTGTGTTAAGCTTATTGGCTTGTCATCTTAGGTGAAATCTGTAATGCTGATCAGCTAAAGTCCTGTTTAACTGTGTTTAAAAACGGAATCAATTTAGTTGTAATTTCTCCATAACTGAGGTTTTATAGAGGAAAAAATAGCAGCTGGACCTAAAAAGTAGAACAAATAAGCACCAGTGACATAAAGGTGGTATTCTGAGGAAGATTTTTTTAAAGTATCTGAAGTGTTACTGAATTTTTGTTAAACATAGACTGTAAGTAATTGCTTTAGTGCAGGAAGCTATATTTACTGTTGTGCTGGAGAAACTATTAAGAGAAGGAAGTGTTTTATAGATTGAAGTGTGGTGAAAGACAGAGGAATACAAGTAATGCATAGAAACATAGTTCTTTGAGGCATCTCGGGAGATTTAAAATCAAAATCAAAGAATGGAAAACATTCAGATAAATCCAGTGTGGACCAATTCCAGATCATTGTGTAGATTTTTAGTCAAACCTATGCTTTAGTGCAGAACAATTGAAAGGAGCACCTGTGTAGTGTTGCATTTACCACTATGTAAAAATGAGCTGTTGCTTTAGTTTGATTCCTTGGAAAGATTTCACTGCAGTCAAAAATCATGTTCTGAGCATAGTACTGGCCAGCCATGATACTGTTTTGTCAGTGTCCTTTCTGAGAGAAGAGTTTTGTGTAACAGATGTGTGATACTCTTACTTTCTTAATTTATTCAGGGCTTGTTTTTTGTGGTTTGCTTATATTTTTTTTTCTCTTTATTAAGGAAGTATTTACATGCCTAATAGAAACTACCTACTCAAAAGTATACCTTAGCTGTCTCAGGCTCTTTTTGGGGCAGATCAAGTAGTACTGCAACTCATTTGTGTGTAAACGGGCTTTGGGGAGCAAAAGCAAGTTGAGTACATTTGTTCCTACCTGCTAGTGAGTTTACAGCTTATAGTATTCTATGATAAACAAATATTGAGAAGCTGCCTTTTGTAATAAAGTAATGCCGGGGAAACAGAGGACTTGAAAAAGACAGAAACTCAAACCAGGCAGGTATTCTTGGGACAGTTGTTTCTGGAAGCATAGTTGGCTATCTTCTAAACCAGGCTGACCTCATCTGTCTAGTGCTCTGTAATGATACGTTTCTAAAGTCAGTTCTCGCTGAAGATCTTTTTATTCCAGTATACTTCCATATCCTAGGTGATGGGATTCTGCAGTTGAACAGTTTGTCTGTTTCCTAAAAATAAACTTTGTGGCACATTGAAGCACTGAACTTCAGTGTTCTGTTCTTCATGTACCTCTAAAGTCCCATTGAGTTCATGTTCTACTCATGCAAAGTCAAAATAAAGCCTTGCTTCTTCTAAGAGGGCTAGTAATGTCTAAGAAACTATTTGAAGCATATGGTGGAGAAGTCCTATCTTAAAAAATAGGAACAAAGATGGATAGGAAAACTTAACTCCTTCTTGTATTCCATGTAATAGTGATCTTCTTGCTTTACTGAATAGTCATGTACAAAGTATTTCATGTTCATATTTACTGTTTTGATTAATCCTAAATTCAAGAATATAGAAAGGTGAGAATATTTAATGGCTGCTGCTTATAGCGGTTCTGAATTTGTAAAAACAGCCTGTTGTAGCAGGCCATTGTGTAAACGAAAGTGGTCTTTATTGAACTATAACAATAGAATTTACTCTTAAATAAATTTCTTATTTGTGTTCCGTGTTGAATAACAAGCTCCATTTTCAGTAGAACTTCCCTGAAGTCTTACTTCTCAATAACTGCTTTTTCAGGTGAAAATTCTGACCCAGAATGAGAATAGCAAGCTGCAAGCTGCTCTTGTTAGCAACCTGAAGAGTGCAGTCACAGCAGCCTTCCTCATGTTACCAGAAAGTTTCTCTGAAGAAGACCTCTATATGCAGATTGCAGGACTCTCCTATTCTGGTTAGTATATGGAGTCTAAAGTCTCTGAGGAGAAAAGCTGGGTTTAGAGCTGTTGTATCACAGCAGGAGTGTAATGCGCAATTGAGTCATCTGCTTTAGCCTTCACTACTGCATTCTCCTTTTTACTGGATGTTACTGCTGTCTTACATAGCACCTTACAAAGACTAATTATGCTTATTTATAGAAATTAAGTGTAGGAGCATAAGCAAAACTTCTTATATATACTTAAGTAAAACTTCTTACATATGCTTGATTTTTGAACAGCTATGTATGGGTGATTGAATATAGTGAAATAACATGAGTTTTCCCTGTTTGAGTGGATTATTTTTGGTTTTGGTCGTTCAAAAACTTGGGAAAAAAATAGTAGAAAAGGCTCTTCAACACAATATTTTATTGTTAAAATTTAAGTCAGCATTTTGCCTTAAATGTTGAACAAGTTTGATTGGAGTTGCACTGTACAAAGCACTTTCTTTTCTCATCAAGTAGTGCAAGTTTGGCTTCAAAAAAAAAAAAGAGGCACAGATAGGTAGGGTTTATAAACTGCAGCTTCTGATTCTGCTGAGAATTGTTACTGGTTTTCTTATGGAGTGCCATTTTTTCTGCATTAGTGCCTGTTTGAAAGTGATAGCAAAGTCAAGTGAAGTTGGCTCAGCGTGGCTAATGGGGGAGATTACTTACCATGTTGTAAGATAGAATCATAGAATAGTTCGGGTTGGAAGGAACCTTAAAGATCATCGAGTTCCAACCCCCCTGCCATAGGCAGGGACACCTCCCACTAGATGAGGTCGCTCAGTGCCTTGTCCAGCCTGGCCTTGAACACCTCTAGAGAGCAGGCATCCCCAGCCTCTCTGGACAACCTCTTCCAGTGTTTCACCACCCTTACCCTAAAGAATTTCTTTCTTATCTGTATCTACCCCCTTCCAATCTACATCCATTATTTCTAGTCTTCCCATCACATATCTTATTAAAAAGTCCTACCCCTGCCTTTCTGTAGGACTCCCACAGGTATAGATAAGTTACTATGAGGTCCTTGACTATTGTATGAACAAAGCTAGAACAAGAAGACTCCAGTTGGGAGTGTTCAAAGAAAGGGCTGCCAATTACATGTTTGTGGATATTTTACTTTGTTGCCTTTTCATTAAGTCTTACATTTTTCATAGAATATGCTAGTAATCAAAACTGATTTTATGTATTACTCTAATCAGTCCCCTTGGAGACTGCTGAAGAGAGTTGTTCATGCCTTAGTTTAGAAATGTTTATTTTCTATTTTTTTATGCATTTTTTTACAGGTTGTGAGTCACTACCATTTATATGGGAGGTGTTTGTTTTGCTGCTTGGCATAAATTTAAACAAACTAAGTAATGCTAGCAAGGTGCCGCCATGCAGCAAATGGGAAAATGAACTGATCCAGGATTTTGTTAATATGTGCTGCACTGCATCCCTAACTCCTGCTAGATAACCCTGGAAGCTACTGGGGTGGTACCTAATAGAGGTTGATAAATAGAATTGTAGAACCATAGAGTTGGAAGGCCATCTAGTGCAAGCCCATGCAGTAAGCAGGGACATCCTGCACTAGATCAGGTTGCTCAGAGCCTCAGCCAGCCTGGCCTCAAATGTCTCCAGGAATGGAGGCTTCACCACTTCTCTGGGCAACCTCTTCCAGTGCCTCACCACCCTTCTGGTGAAGAACTCTAAATCTAAATCTCTAAATCTAAAGACTGACTGTCTTTAGATTAATCCATTTGAAACTTGCCAGTCACATATCATGAAGGAAAATGAAGGTCAGTAATGTAACAGTGGATATTATATTTTGCTGCTAAAGGGAGTTGCATTTTGAAACTACTAACAAAATACATGGCTAAGAGGAGAAGGTGATCCTGTGATCTAACTGCAACTGCCATTAGCTGTACTTCAGGTACGGCCCTTAAAGTGCATACACAATGCTAATTGTTTTCTTTCAATATTGGAAAATTGAAGCTCATTGGTTTCTAGGTACAAAATACTGGGGATATTCAGTAGTATGTTGAAACTAATGTATGGTTGCAAAGAACGCAGCTGTGTTATTGACACTTTTGATGCTGAACTTGACATCTTGAATTTATCATCCATGTGAAAATGTGGACACATGGATTGATGGCATTACAACTTATGTAAAACTTCTGAATCTTATTTTTGTACTTGGAGGTATCTGAATAGTATTTTTTGCCTATTTCAAGGTGAGCCTTATTGAGGGTTACGTAGACCTTAGTAGAATTGGAGAATAAAGCTTTAGTTGGTAGCTTCATACTATGTTGGGTTTTGTTACATTCTCCTTCTTTGAGTTTTCATTTTTTTTCTAATGAATTAACTGTTTTTCTCTGCTTGACTAGGTGATTTCAGGATGGTAATAGGAGAAGACAGATCAAAAGTGCAGAACATAGTGAAACCTAATGTTCCCCATTTTCAGAAGCTGTACAGTAACATATTACAGGACTGCCCTCAAGTGGTATATAAGCACCATCTGGGAAGGCTAGAGGTAAGTGTTCTTCAAAAATTTTTATAACAAGCAAGTGGAAGTGCTTTATCACATTGACAGAAGGCAAGAATTATGCCATACACTGAGTTGAGCAGTTGCAGTCACTGTGCTTGCTATTTGTTATATTTCTGTTGTTCAGTTAAATCTGCATCCAGAAGACTTGCCTTAAATACCAGTTTCTACATATGTAGTAACTACTGTTCATTTTCTTTGAGTATGGGCATGGAACTAGCGCCCTAGCAAAGGAAGAAGAGATCTTTTAAAGCATGTTCTAATGGCTACCATATGGTAACAACAGCCTGTTTAAAAGTGAGGAATAAATATGGTTTGAGTTAAAAGGATAAGACCATAACTGAGAGGTGTGACTTTCTACAATCAAAAAGAGCATCTCACAGAGAACTGTAGAGCACTAGTTACGAAGATGGGTTGATTAAACTCAAACGAAATTCTGACAGCATATTTAAATACCTGCACTAAATTTTTTCTCCTAGAATTTTGAAAACAGGTATCCAAAATTACAGGCAACCTGAATTCCAGAGCAACATTGCAGCTAGGGTAGAAATGGCATAGTCGGGGCAAAGCAGCTCTTTTTCTTTTCTCTCATAATATGCATGTCCCAATGCGTGATTATTTAAGTGTGTCACACATTTCAACATGAATTTACAAATAGCATGGATTGTCTTATGGCTATTTGTATCTCTTTGTCTTCATGTCACCTTGGTATTTATCTCATGAATGGCTCTTTTTAGGACGTGTCTTTGTCAGAAACTGGAGTATGGATATAAGTAAACTTGAGTACAGTAAAAAAAAAATACTGCAAACTTTGGAGTACAGTGAAGGTGAATCTATATTATACTGCAACAGTCTGTGTTTTCCTGTCTGTGTGCTTTTGAACAGTGCAGTAGAAGAAGTATTTGAAAGAATTTTGAAAAGAATCAGTATTACTTTTTCCAAGAAAATTAGAGTAGTTAGAATAGGACTCCCTGTTGTGCTACTTTTAAATGAATCCTGGTAGCATACTACAAAGATGTTGATGGACACTATAGTCATCGAGGCAGCTGACTCAGTGCCTTCATTTTATTGTAGATTTTATGGGAAGTGCTTTAATGCTCAGTTCCTCACACCTTTAGCAGTTATTTCCCAGACTAAAGAAAATAAGTACTATTGGCAGTGCTACTTAATGCAGGACAAAAACTCCTCCAAGAATGCACCTTCCAAGTTATAGAAAAAAAATACTTTTTAAAGGATTCCTCAAAAACAATAGAAGGCAGATACTGTCATGGTTCAGGTGCGGATTCTCCTCCCACATACTGTTAGGAGTCTTCTCATTGTTGGCTCCCTCTGTAGTCAGCAGGTGATTCATCTGGGTATAATTTTCTCCCACTGACTAATGGGAGTGTATAGTGTAACTGCACTCCTGTCTGATGGTTCCCTGAGCTGTCTTAAAAGCTGTGTGAGATGAATTGTACTTTTCACATTTTCCTCCAATTTTGAAGAGATGCACTCTGTGAGGCATTTCTCACTACTGGTGCCTACATTTTGTATAAATGTGCACAAGCCTCAAAAAAGGGTCACTGAATTTCTGATTAGGATTGGAAAATATGGAATGAATATTTCCTACAAATGATACAAACCAGATGTGGTTTCAGCTTAAAGCAGAGAAAATGTTTTTTGAGCTCAACTTAAAATGTTTATGTGTATAGTTTGATTATATTCAGGCAGAAGAAACTCAACTAAGTGGTCTGTTGGGAGCTTTTTTATTTTTCATTGTACTGTGCTGATGTTTCCAAAGGAAATCGGATAGAGCAGAAATGATCCAGCTTCAATGAAGTAGTTGCTTGCAGAGGCAAGAAGATCACGAGTGTACATTAGTCATCCTTTGGACAAAAATTAACATGTTTGCACTGAGTTAATTCTTCAGGTTCAGAACTGAAATCTTGCATTTCCCAGTACTTGGGAAGATTTCATTGGCACTGTCAGTGTCTTCGCAAGTGGAATGAATAGTGTTCTTTGTGATACTTTTCAGTGGTCAGAAATTTTTCTGCTCCCTTTGAAAAAGAGAAATGGCTTTATTAATACTGAACGTTTTTACTATGTTATTTTTTGTAATGTTCAGATCGATAAAAGTCCGGAAGGTCAATTTACACAACTAATGACTTTGCCAAAGACTCTGCAACAAAAGATAACTTCCCTGGTAGACCCTCCTGGAAAAAACAGAGATGTGGAAGAAATTTTAATGCAAGTTGCCCATGACCCTGACTGCGGATTTGTGGTGCATCAAGGTGGGCCTATAATCAGTGTTTATGATCTCCCTTAAGACATAATAGATAGACAGTTTTATGGTATGTGTTCTTCTAGTTCAAAAGAATGATTTAGATAGAGGAAGAAAACAAGAGGTTTGTCTTGAGGTACAAAAAAAAAGCTTGGTTTTGGATTTTTTGTGATAGCAAATATGTTCTCAGAAGTACTGGCAAACAGCATTCCTGCTGACACAGAAAGATACGTTCTGCTTTAGCTTCTGAAATGAGTGGTTTTCAACATGGCCTTTGTAGACCATCTGACTCTGAGATGCATACAGCTTTAAGATTTCATTTGCGGGCATAACCTCATCTAAATATTAGCCTGTACATCCTACCAGTCATACACTGCAACACTAAGCTACTTTTCCAGTTTGCTAATGTTACCCTTCTCAGTCACCATAGTTAGTCCAGATATGCAAGCTCTGACAGAGAACTTGGGCTTTGATGGAAAAGATAGAGATGTCTCTTGTTGTCACAGATAGGCTCCCTGAGGCAAGGTAATATTGTACCAGCAGGTGAATAAAGCTTATGTTTTAGATATGAATGTTTATATCATTCTGCAGAAAAATGAAAATACTTAGTACTCCAAGAGTCCTTTCCATTCTGAAAAAACTTGCCACATCTTAGTTCCACTTACCCAATTTTGCAAGATGCTCCAGCACTGCAGAAAACTCCCTGGTTGCCTGGCAAGTCATAGACACCAGCCTGTTGCTGAGGGTGCTCTTACACTGAATTCTGCTTAGGGAAATAAAACTCCTGGGAGCTCCATTTCTCCGTTGGTAGCACAGGGTAAATTACACCTGGTTACCAAGGTGTCCAGCTTCTTTTATGTTAGTCTGTGGCAGCTTCTATGCTGCTGGGCTGCAGTAGTAATGTGGTAATAGCTGAGTGTAGTAGCTGGAGGTGCAGTGTTTGTGAGCCACATGTGGCATTGTTAGAGCTCCAAGTTGTTTGCCAGCTCTCCTTGTTTTGTATCACAGTTATGGCCATGCCATGCCTGTGGACTGCACAGTGATGCAGCAGTATCAGAAAATTAATGGAATCATAGAGTAGATGACCTTCAAACGTCATCTAGCCCTCCCCCCTGCAGTGAGCAGGGACATCCCACACTAGATCAGGTTGCTCAGAGCCTCAGAAAGACTGGCCTTGAATGTGTCCAGGGATGGGACCTCCACCACCCGGGTAGTCTGGGCCAGTGTCTCACCACTCTCATGGTGAAGAACATTTTCCTAATGCCTAATTAACCCTGCCCTGCTCTAATTTCAAAACATTGCCCCTTGTCCTATTGCTACATGCCCTCTCATATAGTCCCTCCCCAAATTTCCTGTAGCCCCTTCAGGTACTGGGTGGCTGCTATGAGGTCATCCCACAGCCTACTCTTCCTTCAGGCTGAACAGCCTCAGCTCTCTCAACCTGTCCTCATAGGAGAGGTGCTTCAGCCCTTCATGGAGTCTTCTCAAGCCATGCAGTTTCTACTCTTAGGAAAACAAGTCAAAATCATCCTTTCACTTTTGTGGCTGAAAAATTTTGCTAATTCAAGAAACGGGGTAAAGGACAGGACAAGGCATTTTGTAATCCTCCAAGACAGCTGATTGCTCAAGTTGAATTGCATCATCTCTGTGTGTTTTTACTGCCTCAGTGTGGCTTGTTCCCTTCCCTTCTTCATCCCTGCCCGCCAAATTAATTTCCAGTGCAATATGATATCCCTGCTACTTATTAATGGATTTTCCTGAGCTTTGTTCATT